>CVKZ01000003.1:2887559-2897614 GCA_001457955.1 Heterobasidion annosum
CACCGACCCGCATCAATGCATATTTCTCTCTTTCTATGTCCCTTGTAAAGGCAGCTAGAAAGTCAGCAAAAGAGCTACAAGATGATGGTGCAGGCATATATAAAGGAGAGTAATATGCTGAAACAGTATAGAATGTGCCACATCTTTACCTTCTCACTGATAGAGCAGTAGTACTTACTATTTCCTACTGCTAATTAAAGACTTCTTGGTATGGAATTAGTGCTAATATCATAAAATTAGAAACCAATCCAATGCTCACAATATGTTGCTCCTAATTAGGAAATTAGACACTTTTAGATGCTATTAATACTTTTAGATACTTTTAGACACTATTAGATATAATCTAGAGCTAATACAAGGGGGTGGTTTTCCAGATGCAACCCTCGTGCATGGGTCTACATGGCGAATAACACATGGACTGTTTGAATAATCAGTACCTTCATGGGCCGCAGAGGATTTGTGCGTGCCCTCCCTTCACATCTCGCCGAATGGATGCTCATCGTATCTCGTCACTTTATAACTTAGGATGGCATGCTCAGCAGACTGTTTGGGTTGGAGAAGCTGTCGAAGATTAAACGCGCGGAGAGACACGTTTAGCAGAGCGCTCGAGGAGGATTTGAGATGTCAAATTCTGAAGGACTTGGTGTCGAGCTTCAGCCCTGCATCGAGCGTTGGCTTTGTAATGTACCTCATGTCTGACTCGGACGCCGAACAGTAAGGACCTGTATGCCTTGCGTCGGTGCGGCCTGGCTAGCTGGTCGAACAGATAGTACCCTCATCCTAAACCTCGAAGGATTGATCTCCCTGCACTCAACGCACTCATTTTATATCATCAGCAGGTCTATTTTTCCCGTCTGGTACCGAGTACGCCTTTAATTTCTTGTTGAGTGCTTGAGCACAAGGATAGCTACTGTTAAGCATATGAAATTGCAATGATGTTCAGCACCGTCTATGCTCAGCAACCCGGAAGAACAATCTCACCAGGATCAAGTTTGCCTCCGTCCAAATGCGAGTCAACTAACTGATCAGAAAGAAGTGTTCAAGACCATGTACAAATCAAGGAGCTTAGCAAGGAGACTGCAACGCACCGAGATCCCAGTCGTGAATCCATGAAGAGCAATCGTGTTCAGCGTGACCGCCTTCCCACTTTGAGCTACGATACTGTATCTCTAGGGTGTCAACGTAGTTGCGGACCCTACTGTAGTATGGCAAGATCTGTTTGTGTCAGTCCCACACTGTATGATCCTCTTCGAGACCTGGCTCCTGGATAATATCAAGATAGACAGCCTTCAGCCGCTGCCCATTTTCTGCTCGGTGAGTAACCATTTTTTCTAGATCATGAATAAATCTATCATTGTCGAGCCCTTCTGCATCATCTGTTTTTGAGTAACCTGGTTCAAATATGATTCGAATAGTCTCCAAAGACTGGGTAGCATCACCCTGCAATTGTGGCAGAAGACATTCATTATAATCACAATAGTTGAACGAGTACACTTTGACTGAGGGCAAGAGTTGGAAGATGGCTACCAGGTCTAGATGTGCATATGAGTCGAGGAAAAGGTTTTGAACGTGTGAGGGATTGATCATGGACAAGACCGATGTAACACTTCCTGGTACGTCGAGGGGCTGTGTATTGATGTATGAATGACGAGCAATGAACATGAACTGGTTGGCGCAGCCTTCATTATAAGCTGATATCAAGACATGATATTCATTATCGTCAGTGTCTTCAATCTCGAAGCTAGTGCCTGGTCGCATGATTAAGATAGTGGACTTATCGCCCAACGATGGCACACTTGACAGGATAGTCGAGAAATTAATCCCATCAGTCAGACATTCTTCAACTGTTATAAGAACGGACACGGTTGGTGGAAGGGTCAAATGAGATAAGAGAGACATGACGCTGTCCATTGAGGCATGATTCACGGTCAGCTGAGAAAGCTGATCAAGGCAAACCTCAAGACCGTTGTGGTGCAGTCCTTTACGGAATTCAGTAGGAAGCCAACGTCGAAGAACTAAAGACTCAAGCAAGGGGCATGAATGCAATAGATCCAGGAATTGATGCACGTTGACGGCCGGATAGTGAGACTCGCAGAGAGCGAGATGCGTAAGACCTGTGAATTCAAGGTTGGTCCATGATGAAACCCCTCGAAATAAGAGACGCCTCAAGCTAGGCATCTCAGGCGCAAACAGAGATAATGGATCGAAGATTCCATGCCTTGATGTCCAACGCCCGAGGTTAGTAATGCTGAGACATTCCAAGGCAGGCAGGCTGATTGGAGTCCGAGAAAGACTTGCGGGCGGAGCTGCATCAACAGCAAGGATGTAACGGCATAGACGGCAAGAATTCGACTGTAGGACGTCCCATGCTGAGTAGTTGTAGTCCAAAATTTGTAGCGGGACATCCAGGGTATGCGGAATGAAGTGATCGATGATACTCTGGGGATGTGAAGACCACAACTTATGCGTCTCAATCACTGCCCAGAAGGTGGGTTGTAGGTATATGACATCTCTCCAGAACCTACAGACGCTTGATAAGGATATAGCATGGCAGATGGAAACATTTGTCTGTTTGGGAAGCGTCGAGGCTGGGTGTTTATGAAGGAAGCCATCCCACGAAATATCAGGGTGTGGAAAGGTCTGTTTGAGTATGTTGCCCAAGATCTCAATCGGCAAACGTTGAATAGGTTGGCAGAAGTTATTGAGGGTCGCCAAACCCATGCATACTTCTTGGAGCTATCATAGAAAGGTAGGTCAGAGATAATACAATGAAAGGAGGTAATGAATCTGAGGACATGCCAAATTCATGTGAGGGTTCAATTGATTCCGCATCCTTCAGAAATAGCCAGATTTGACATTTATCAGCAGATGACCGAGTCAAAAGCCTTACCTCTCTTGTTCCCCCCGGCTGTGAAAGCTGATTGTCTTCAGCCTTGAAGCTACTGCTTCAAGCAGTTGGATGATAGTAAGGTCAGAGTCGAGACTGGATGACATCTCGGATGATCAGGTACTAGAGCGGTATGAGATTGGACTGAAGGCTTGAAGTCGGGCGCTGGCCAGACACTGTAGCAAGAGGTGGCAAGGCAGCACGTGGCCTTAAACTGGTCAGCACACACGCCGGGATATCCCGATCTCTCTCCGCTCTCTGAGTGACCGACCACCCCCACCTAACCTCGCATTTCATTCTTACTTCAGGAGAAGTAGTTTGCCCGGTGAGCTGTGGATTTATGGAATCGCCTTTGACTTTTTGGCATGACGGCGGCTGGTTGCACAATGTAAAGCAGCTATGTTTTTTTTATTGGATCCCCTGTAACTTGGAACTTATGATGTGGTTGTTCTGTAGTCTATCTTTATCTGAGGATTCACAGCACAAGACGACACTGCAGAGCACTGTCAAGCTTTAAAATACTGCTGTTTTGGCCGCCGGCCTCTGACACCAGCTGGTTGCCTCATTGCAAGCAACAAGCGCCTGTTTACCTTCGCTCCCCATATCGTCAGACTGGGTGTACTTACCTATGCTTTCAGCTTGAACAGTTCATCGGTGCCGCATATATCTCCTCTGCTCTATTCACGCTATCCCAGTCTGCGATTTTCTTGGTACACCATCCTCCTCCTATCGTGCGTTGCAATCACAATTATTGTGCATCAATAGCACAGATCGCGCAGGGGCAAGGCCTTATCAATACAGGGAGGGTGCTGGGTGCAACATCCCCAGTTCTTGAGGTAGGCAGAAGTACGCTGCCCAGGACGTCTAGCCTCTTTCGAGTATAGGTGACGCGCAGGGGAGTTGCTACACTCGGACACTGATGCTGCCCGCTCATTGTCTTCTCGGGAGTCTGGCCATGTTTTGTTTACTGGCACACAGGTACTGGGGCATACTGGATGGTGGTGTTTTCTTTGTGGAAGCTGTCGGTCCTTAAGAGATTGCTCCCACTCACTTGATTGGTCTGAACATCTCCCCATGATTACTGAACAGAGCATAGTGTCCTGGACTAGTGTATGTGAAGCGGGCCTGTGTGCACCGTGTGTTGCTAATCGGCAGGGCTGTTAGAAAGTCTTGGGTGTCTCTGGATTGTGCTGCCGACCCTAACATAGCTTCATTTTCAAACAGAGCTTATAGCAGGTGGCTCCAATATTCGAAATCGTTGATATCCAATTGCGAAGTCCGGCTCGATATTGTTCAGCACACATAGAGAAAGCCTCGTCAGGGAAAGAAAAAAAAATCAAATATAAATAGAATTGTATGGAAGTCAAACAGATAAGATGCGATACCGGAAACATCATGAGAAAGGGAGAAAAGCAAGTACGAAAAAAACCCCCACTTCCTTCACACTGAAGAAGGAGCTGAAGCGCGAAGGCCTTGTTACATAACCACCACAAGCTCACACTGACTCCCGCTGACTCCAGTAGACTCCAGTCCGCCAGGTCTGAGCAGGTCGACGACGGCCGAAGCAAGGCCGCGAATTATTGTCCCTATCATGAAGAATGTCAGCTTTAGGAACACTTCTCACCCTCATCGATCCGAGGGCACAAGAAATGGACAAGAAATGAGAAGAAATGTCGTGAATGGGAAGGTGAAAGCGAGCTCTGCGGAGGCATGAGATCGATGGCGGCAACGTGGAAGTGGGGTGGGGTATGAAAATATAGGGGATAAAAGCAAAGAGAGCGAAAGCGAGCGCGGGTAGCAGAAAACGGTGCGTACCTCCAGCTTCAGTTCGCCATCGCCGACGATCGTGCCGTAGTCCCGCCGCGCCTCCTCCTCTTACCGCCGCGACGAGGTCCCGTCAACCAAGCTGTGAACCATCCCCATGGATTGGTGTCCCGATCCTCATAATCCATTGCTGGGCAGTTCTCCTTCTTGTGACGAGTGACCCCATCGCGGCGGGCGTAGAAGAAGATATGGCACCAGTCGCAGGGGAGCTTGCCAAGGTAGTGGACCGTGACAACGTGCCGTCTGCGGTCGTACTTGCGGCAGAACGCTCTATTGCACGGCGCACAACGGAAAATGTCGCCGCCGTAGATCTTCTCGTCGATCACGACGGCGGCTTCGACTCGGCTAAGGGCGGGCTCCTCTCCGAGCTGGTGCTGGTGCTCATCGTGATAGTGATTGTAATGGTCGGGCGCTCTGGCCTCGTCTTGGTCGTCCGCAGGTGTCGATGTTGAAGACCCTCCGCTCCGCAGCGGGACAGGCTCGATAATTGGCTCACCTGCGGGGTTGTTCACCCAGTGGGTGGACGTTGTTGATGTCTCGTTGTGGATTTGAAGGGCATTGCCGTAGACCTGTGGAACGACCACAGGCATCGGGCGCAGCCCTCCGGCAGCCTCGACTGGCCTCGGGGCAGGCTTGGGTGCGATGCGCCTGTACCTGCGCTCCCAAGACCAAGTCTTCCCTCTTCCCTCGCCCCTTACTCTGCCCCCTACCTCTTTGACATTCCCCTTCCCCATTATCTTCTCGGTCTCAGAAGTGCCCCTTGCCTCGCTGACATACCTAGTCATCTCTTCGAACCCCTGCTCCATTCTCGCCTTCTTGAGCGGTTGCTCCTCCTCCGCATCCAACACGCGCTTCCTCGGCACTCGCCGCATGGCCGCTGCGTCCCACCATGGGTCGAAGCGCGCCATGTCCATCCAGGGACCCGTGAAGCGGTTCACGGTACCTTCCAGTGCCGAGATTGTCGCCTTGGGCGCGTCGGTTGGTAAGGCGCACGCCATGGAGATGTCGGGGGCTGGGTAGCCGCTGGTGATTGCGGGGGTGGCGACTGCTGCGGGCATGGCGAATGCAAGCTCGGTGGCGGGGGCGACGTGCGTAATGGGTGCAGCGAAAGACTGGACTACGCATGGTGGTGGGTGGGCTGGCCGTATTATCATGTGGCTAGGGAACTTGGCCGTTGCCCAGTGGCGTGGGGCCAGCGGCGCTGGCGTTAATGTGGAGGCCCATACAGGTGGGGCCGCGGGGATGGGGATGGGAGTGACGGACAGTGGAGGGACGAGGGCGGGTGCGGTCTGTAGGGGGATGTCGGGTAGCAGCGAGCCCGGCGCACGCGTACTTAGGTGTATACGCGTGTTGTAGGGCTGCGTGTAGTCAATTCCGTGTGAGAGGACCCGTGCGCCCTAAAAGTTTGGGGGATCGGTTCGTGAGTGGCTCAGTCATATTATCAGAACGAAGAGACATTTACCGCTGAATCTTCGCCGAGGATCTCGGCATCGTTGGACGCGAACCGTGAAGGTCCTGCGCCAGGAGCTGCATGCATGTCGTGTCAGCATATTGAGAGGCCGCCAAAGGATATGCACCCACTTGAAAACTCTTCCTGAACCCAGGAAGACCAGTCGGATGGGTAGCGTGGCATGGTTGGTCAGTTGCGCTATGAGGACTGGGAAGGGTATTGAGCAGTGTGTGATTGTAGGATGTATCAGAGAGGCAATTGGTGAGGATCGAAAGGGCGAGTCGATCCTTGGACTCCTTCCATCGTCAAGCAATATAGATATACTATTATCGGGTGAGCGTCAAGCGACCTTTCGAACGACGCCATGGTGCGACCACCATGCCTTGTTCTCTGATGCCGTACAGCCGCCTACCATCGCCGCACTCTCCTGCCTAGTGACATGGAGCTTGGAACCAGCAATGTGGTACCGTCATCGTCCGAAGGCAGTGATAGGCTGTCCTGTGTCTCTTACGGTATGGGCCCGAATCCCAGCACTAAGTTCTGGAAACACAAGTTTTCTTCATGTCCACGTCTCACGATGGGACCGTGTTCAAGTAATCATACACCTCGACGTTTCTGGGGTGCGTTACATGTTATCGGTTTGCATCTGAACCTTGATGGAGTCGGGATGGTGCAGGTCTTCTGATGGCGAGGGCGAATCATTCGGGACAAAGCAAGGGCGACAAGCAATTTACGCACGTCGCGGTTGCCCGCTTACACCGTCGGTCGGTGCATCATAGGGGTCAACACAGTCATCAATCGGTCTCCCCTCGCTCAGTCGTCTTTTCTGGACGAATTATCTTTCATGTCGATATTGTATCTGCCATACATGGGACTTTTTGTCATATTTCCATGCTGCTTTCTCCTGCCGAAGCTGTCTCGTCAATTCAAATCGAACCTCGCCTTTCGAAGTTGTAGGCGCATCAGGGCGCCTGATTTTCGTGATAGTGCCATTGTGAACGGCATCAAGAAAAATTCACTCGCCTTCTAAATTGTAATCTTCTAGCCGCTTATGAGATCCAGTATGATGCACTTGTCCCAATTCGTGCGCAGGTACACCAAGGCACGTTTCTTCGCGTTATTTTTCTCCCCTTTCCTTTCTTCACAATGCATTCATTGCAGCCTATCTTCTTGACAAGTCATCATGTTGGCTCGGGACTTGACGGCGTTTGAGAGCACAGACGAGCCGACCATCACGATGACTTCCAAGAAAATCGATCCGTGTGACCAAATTTAGGGTCTATTGTTGTCGGGTTCGAGTGGCAAGGTCGAATATGGGTCCACGTCCCCATATGTGCTATTGGTTAGGAAGTTGTCGGAGCTACGCATTGCCTGGTGAAATGTTTCGTCACTAGGACGGTGTCGGCTTGGGACTCGCAGGGGCCTACTTCGTATCCGCAAAGAATCTCGATCTCCGCCGCGCTGCATTCTTGCCTACCGACTCACACACCTAATTGCCTGATGACCCAGTCATCAACCGCCTCATTCAAGTATGCAGAGTCTTCATTGAGTGGGGAAGGACCCACACACTCGGTGAGTATTGTTCGCCGTATGAAGTGACGGAGCTTAGGTTTGGTTTGTACCCTCCGTTTTGTCGAAAGATTCTTGCTTTGTTCTTCATCACTTCATCGATCAAACAAGGACAATGGCTAACATCCCCCTGCATTCCCGTTTCGTACATACCACCGATTCAAGAGTCTCAATTGAAGGACCGTCCGTCGGTTCTGGCCCTCACTCTATCTGCAGACGAAATCCCTTGATGCTACAGAAAGTCGGTATCCATTTTATCCAGTGACATCGCGATATTCCATTGGCCTTTGAGCAATCTACCACGAGAAATAGACAACCTTTGTATTTCTAGCGCGATACATCAGGTGATAGATTTGGACAAAGTGCTAGCCTGTCATTAACATCGGGGTGGTGCTTATTGAATTGATGGATGGCACTTCGCAGAGGGCCTCGTTGATCCCTGAGGCTGACTGTACGTCATTGTCGTCAAAACATGCCTTCCTGCACGGCCGCCTTGTTCAACATGAGTATAGCGCTATAAGCCTCCAGTTTTCGAGATTTTTCCGACAGGGAACCAAGAACGGATTCAGGCCAGCAATGTAAGAGTGACAATTGTGCACGCATGAGCGGTGCATCACATCGTCGAAATCATCTTCCGAACCGGCTCTTGGCGGTAATCCTTCACCTGTTCATCATCGATGACACAGGATTCCCATCCGCCCGAAGAGTGTACCTCCCGTTTGCATTTCCCGACCCATCGTCTCGAGGCCTTGATCACATGGCGGAGATGTAGCTTCATATATTCGGCGTCCACCTTGGTATCCCAGCCAGAGTCTCCTACGATTAAAGCCCCCGATCCAGGGGCAGTAACACGCGACAGGGAGGTGGCATATCGGACAACATTTGACGGCTGCTTCGGACGGCTAGCACGCTATGATGCAGAAGTCGGTTGGCCAGGCCTAATAAGACCAGAGCGCGGCCTCGAATCATTTGTTCGAGGTGAGATCACAAACGTCGCGGGGTGAACATGGTCAATCCATGTGCAATACGATTGATACACCACGAGGGTGGCATACTTGACCTTCTCGTCGGAGATTCCATAGATACAAGCCATACCCGAGGTAGGTATGTTCCATCTAGGGAATATTGAATCGAGCTTCCCCCCAGCATCGCATACCACGAAGTGAGGTTTGACTCTTGAGAGGATTGGCGGCAGATTGTCGAATGGATACGAATATACGGAGGTGCCTGCGGATTCATCGCACTGGTCGTCCGAGCCGCCTTCAGCTTCGTTGCGATGGGAGATGGGAGGAACATCGGGGGGAAGTGGCACAAGACGGCATTCAAAAGTCTCCGCACCGTCATACATCTAGAAAAAAAATCAAATTCTACACGGCGTAGCGAAATTCGGAAACGCACAGCCTCAATCGATGGGACATTGCCCTTGTCAATGGGGTATTTAACCCAACGATCCCATAACTTGTCGACAATATCCATTGACGGCATTAGAGCCCACCGACCAGATTCGAATAAATCGCACCAATCACGACGGACTAGAGACTGTTAGGACAAGGAAGTATTGCAGTGAAGAGCACGCACGCGATATCGTGTTCGGGTCTGTGCCCGTTTGTATGGTATCATATTTCATTCCCCATGCCCATTCGAGACGCGATAGCTTGATAGATTAGCTGAGATTAGCTTAGACACAAGAGACTTCTCACGAAGACAACTGACCATAGGGTGATTTCTCCAGTAGCCTTCATGGAAAACATGGCAGAGATGGACCGGAGACTCAGTCGACGAGTCTCCTGTTACGGGGCAGTTCTCTGAGTTCTTTGCGTGTTGAGATATAGATGGAACACGATTCCTTGATCCGGCTCTAGGACGTTTCTCGTCTATAATGGATGAGTACCTTGTGTCCACAGCTGGGAAAGCAACATGCCTGGAGAGCAGGGGGGTGAGTTGGAGTCGGCATTGTGAAAGGGACTTGAGGCCATTGGAAGGTAAATTGAGAAGGAGATGAGAATGCTGAAACGCAAGTATCCGGGCGAAATTGAAAGTTGAACAGCGGTACGCTGACTAAGGACCTGACCACCGTTCTTAGTGGCACCGGCTGATCCCAAGATTGTGCTCGATTGTTGCAAGATAGCCTCATTGTTTTCAAGAATCACGAAGAAGCTCAGAAAGGTGATATTGAGCGAACGGTTTCGAAAAGAGAATACTGCTGACTCCACCAATGTGGGCGGGATGACTTGCAGCGGACACCTCAAACAACGCGGCATTGCATTCATTCGGAGTGGCATTGGCACAAGGGGCGCCTGGAAGCTAAAAATAGGTGCTCAACGG
>CVKZ01000003.1:2919408-2932512 GCA_001457955.1 Heterobasidion annosum
GAGAAAACAGTCAACATAATCAGCTTGTCCTAGCTTCATATTCTGCACATAACAAATGACATATATAGAGAAGCCTGTCAAATATTCTTAGATTTTTATTCATTTAGAATCATCTTTGGCTGACCACTCTTTTTAGGAGGGTCTGTTTTCTGCTATATAGAGAAAGATCTCACCACAAAAGCTTTGAATCAACTCATTTTTTCAAATACTTTAGCACATGAGATGTTGATATTATAAATTATACACCAGTATATTTTCAAGAATTGTCATATTTTTGTTAGACATATAGCTAATATACAGCCATGCTTAAAAGTGCTGTTGCAGTAGCTCGGCAATTGCCATTCAGACACTTTTTGCAGGCATAAGTATATCTACTTGCCCAAAAGCCAAGATTCTTTATTCTGTCTTATTGGGTGTATCCAAGACATCCAAGTAATTCAAGACCAAAATAATGCAAAATGATGCAAAAAATGATGCAAGCTTAAAAAGGAAATTTGTGTATTTCCTAATGAGGGAGACTATTCTCATCCTAGACCAGCACAACATTCGCATTCTCAACAATACTCAGCCTGAGCTCATTCCTTGGGGAGTGGTGACTTGTTGTCAATGTCCATGATAAAACCCTTGGCTGCAGTCTCAGTTGGCACTATTGATCATGGCTTATAATCTACATTGTTGGTGATGACAGGCTTGACTTGAGGTTTGTAATGCTAATTTTTTGTCTCTGTAAGCTATATTCCTCATCCAAATTGTTATCACCTCTCTTCCAATATTCTTCAACAGTATTTCAGACCTTCAGGGTAGTCTACTTGTAGGTGACACATCATTTAGGCACATGCATAAGGCATCCATACAGTCCTTTTACCATACCATCAGTATGTGTGACCACTCGTTCATTGTCTGGCCTAATCTTGGAATAGGCCTTTATAGTACATGTCCGAGCATCCTCAGCCCCAAGTAGACCTAGGCTTGATCAGCATATAAACACCAGCCTGGGGTAAATGGCTCTCAGGATACTAGATTCAACAGCAGGTTTGCCTTTGCCACCAATCTGTGCAAATGCATCAACCCACAGGAAATGCAGATCGGATGCACTACATGTACTACTGGTGGGAACAGAGTGCATTGATCACATCAAATCCCAAGGAAAAAAAATAGAACATGTCATAATCGATGGCTTGGCACTTCATATGGAAGCAAGCGAGTTGAAGCACTTCTTGCAAAGTGGCTGCATATGCTGCCTCTGTAAAGTTTATAAGGGTAAGCTAGCTGGCCGAAAAATGACAGATGTTGCTCAGAAATATGTTTGATGCAATGATGGTAGGAGTGTTGTGCATTCACCACTAGCCTCTATTTTGCTGACATATATGGCCACTGCTAAATAACATGAGGTGAGTGCCATCTGAAGATATAATGGCTATGATGCTCAGAACACTATGCCATGTATTTGCGCCCTATGAATGTTCAGAGCTCGCAGTTTCATGAGGTGTGTTTAGTGACCCATCTCTAGTAATGTCCAAACTGACCATAGCATAATACCCCTCTGAACTGCCATCTTTGGAGTTTGCTTTGGGTTCCCCCATTCTCGTTGCAATGAACTCTTGATACCTCATTATAAAAATGTCAACAGTGGTCTCACAAATCAAATTGTTCATCGATATCTGTTTAGACGGCACACTTGCAGTCTTGCCGACTCTTTTTTCTTTTGATCATCAGTGAGCCTGGCCTTTGGTATAAAATAGTCAACATCTCCCTTATATAGTTTCAGAGATCCTTTTGTTCTCTACCCCCTCTACCATGGTCAGATCTTTCACTTTGTTGGCTTCTCTTATTGCTCTCGTATATGCCAACCTGCATAGCCAACATGCCATGCATGTACATGAGTTCGTCAATGGTCCCCTGGCCAGATTCGTGCACAGCAGCTCTGCCTCTGCTAACCTGATGCTCAGCCTCTATTTTGCACTTGTACAAAACAACTTCAAAGGGCTAGAAGATGCTCTCTACACTATCAGCACTCCTGGAAGCCCCTAGTATGGCTAGCACCTATCCAAGCAAGAGGTACCATACATAACACAGTGTTTCACATCTGAATGCTAATTGACCTGTCTTGTCCATGGTATTAGGTCAAGGCTCTCGTCACGCTAACTCTGGAGACTGTGGCAGCCATTAATGAATGGTTGTTGTCTAATGGCATTGAGTCTTCCAAGGCTTCACCTTCAGGCAACTGGATCTCCACCCCCATGACCATTGAGCAAGCCAACAAGATCCTCGATATAAACTTTAAGACATTTACGTAGCTTGACACCAGGGTCAAGGCCTTTCGCACCCTGTCATACTCGATCCCCAACTCTTTGAAGGCTCACATCAGCCTCATACATCCTACCATCACATAATTTGTTTGAGTCTGTCCTATATCATTATTGATAGCTAAACTGAGTTTGATAGGTTCCCTTTGAGGATGAGCAGGCCACTACTAACCAAGATAAATGTGAAAATCATCCCCAACCCACCTTCAAACACGACTTCAGACAGTGTACCAGTATCCTATGTGAGCCAGGTGACACCTGTTTGCCTATAGGTGCAGTATGGCATTCCTGCTGCCCCGGCTACATAATTATCCAATCAACTTGGTGTCTCTGCTTTTCTGAACCAGTTTGCTAGTACCAGTGATCTCTAGGTCTGTTGTTATTTCATAATCTCGGCTTGTTGTACTGAGTTGGTTCTTAAAGGATTTCTTGGAAGAATTCTGACTAGATTTGCTATCTACAAACAGATTTGAAGTTCTGAGTGTCGATGGTGGGGAGAACAATGAAAGTGATCCCAGCATTGAAGCAGTGGGTGTTCTTTGTATCAATCTAGTCAAAGCTTATGTCCATTGGTTCCCATTTAGTCAGAGTCTCAACATTGAGTATACTGTCATCAGGAAAAGAGCAGTTTACTTAGCTAACTTTTCTAGACTTTTCTAGACTTATTTGCACTTATCAGCTTTTTGATCAACTTACAGACTTAGAGAAAAGTGCCATTTGTGAATAAAAGTCCAACAAGTTGATTTAAGAGATGAGTGAGTGAAAAGTCAAAACAAGTGGAGAAAAGTAAAAAGGCTAAAAAAAAAGTGATTAAAAGACAATTTCGTATGCATAATTATCTGTGAATTTGTTAACATAATAAGCAATGAAGGCATCGAGTGTGTCAGTGAACTTGAACTCTTGAGGTAGGTGGTTGTCTCCATAGACACTAATTAATTGTGCGCCACATAGAATACTATCTACATGTATCACCAAAGTAACTCTCCTTTCCCCCAAGCCTATCTGTGGCTCCACAATCCACATACCAGTATTCAGACAAGGTTCATTGCCAACTGGCACAAACCATTCAATGAGGGCACATGGATAAGTGGTCTGCTGGTGCCTAAATGAAAAAAAGATAACGACACATGTAGCATGAAGCCCACAGAAGCCATCCAATTCTGGATCCTTCTCTACAAAGATGTGGTCATTCTATGGGTCAGCAGTCTTTCGCTAGCATTATGTTGCATGGATCCTTTCTCAGCACATCCCCTAACACCAGAGGGGTCGCTTGGTACATAGTAGACAGCGAGGGCAGATGGAAATACAGAGACTGAGCTGTAAGCTGGTAGACAGTTGACGAGAGGGACATCGGAGGATGGCTAAGGTGAATTGGGGTATAATTGATCATATAAAAATTTCTGAACAAGCTCTATGAAGTCTGGTTGACCAATGGCTGCTCCAAGGTCACAAAGCCACCATGAATATCCTTAGACTGATAACAGGTGAGTTCAATTAGTCTATAAGTTAAGGCAATAGAAAGACACACTTTTTTTTATTACTAGGGTGACCTTGCTGAGATACCAAGGACCATCTATAGTCAGATCATCATTGTTGTCATTGTTGTCATCACCATTGTCATCATCGTTATTGTCATTGATGTTGTTGCCATTACCGTCATCATCTTTGTTACTGTGGTTGTCAATGGCTTCTAGAATAGCACCATGTTTATCAAGGGCTGCAGCCTTATCCTTAGCCACAACATCAATCCACCAAGGAAGACATAGACCATCAAGCATTTCTCAGTTTGTGAAGTCCACATGAGACACTGCCAGCTTATCCAGTCGTTGATTGATCAATAGCATTTGCCCCAATGCCTCAGAGTGACTCCATTGTCACCACAGCTCTTTCACAGCCTTGATATGTTTTGACTCCATGATAGACGAGCAAAGGCCATTTAGAGCCCCAAACTTCTGAATCAGATATTGATAGTGTATCATGGAATGCTGTCAAGAAAGTAAGAATCCACTAGGTCAGACCCCAGATGCTTGAAAGATAATATGGTCAGTATAGAATCTTTCGAGAGTATCATCCATGGCATTAAGTGTTGTCTCGTCCAACATGTCATGCCTAGCTAGATAACAGAAATCTAAAAAGGCCCCTATGGCACGAACTATTTGCCCAGGTACATGCCCCGTAATGGCAGGAAGATATACCTATCAATCTATTAGTAGCTATACAAGATTGTTTACAAGATCTAGCTACCTTCATTAGTGCCTTTGAATTATTGCCTGTCCACTATTTGAAGCCTTGTCCTTGAGGGAACCGTCAAAGGGTGGGAAAGCTAGGTATGGCTGCAATCCTTGATTCTTGGTAAGTAAAAGATGCACTGCAGTAATAGGGCACCAGCATACTGATGATCAATATTGGCAAGGATATCTGTCACACCTGTTTTCCTATAGACAAGGACCAAATACTCCTCTACCCAACTTACAAGGTGGTCTTTGAAAGTTCCCTTGATGATTTGGTAAAGAAGGTCAGGAGTGAGAAGCTGGTGGATATCAGCATGAGGAAAATTTGCAGTGAAAGGCTTAAAACACCAAACACAAACAATACATGTTAGACCTACAAACAGACGGTTTGTTAATAAAGGACATATTATTATATTCTATACTCGTTTCATAACATTTTGAGGTCAAAATGGGTCTGGAGGAGATATATGTGCTCGTGTGAGTGCTGCCCTGGTCCCTCTCTAAGCTCATCCAAGTTGTTTGGGTTTGTAGTACACCTATATTACGAATAAGTATGAAAACACTGCAAGATAAATATATACTCACCCTAGGCACCAGTTTTGCACAATGCAGGCAAGTAGAACTTGCTCAGGGTAATTGGCAATATATGGACCAAGACCGTAGATGATGCACCAGAAGTGGCCATCAGGACAACAAGTCACCTCTGGCTTCATTATACCAGGCCTGAGGGATTCAAAGATGGCCTTAAGAGAAGCGTGGAACAGATGACATTAAAATCTGCAAAATGTGGGGTCCTCCTGATACTGTTGATCAGCTATAAATTATAAATTAGTGTGGAATCGGGAGAGACATGAGAATCTTTACTTTTTAGTATCACAAGAAAGCCGATAATTAAGATCACATTGCAATGTGCATGATGAACATTGTTGTGCACATTGCCTATTGAGCCATATAATGGATAGAACTTGGTCTGCCCTATTGCAACTGAGACAGTTGTTTTGTCACTTCCGAGGATAATGGGCACAAATATGGAGCCATGTGTCTCTTTGTCCTTTGCAATTATGTCCTAAGAAATGCTCCATGAGCCAATAAGTGGTGATGCAATGTGAGCACATACTGACTGTTCCCAAGCCTAGTTTCCTGACATAAGATCCCTCCATACTCTCTTGCCTTTTGCATTGAAGTCTTGTTTTGCAGCATAGTCAATTTCCTCATCAAAATCTGGATTTGAAAGTTGATTCTGGAAGACAGTGTATGGGTTTCTCATCCAGATATTGTATTTCTTCAACTTCCACGGTGGAATGATGTCACCAGTGATATCACCAGTGTACTCAATAGAGAATGATGACCAGGGTGCATCTCCAAGAGTTGTTGAATCAATTGTTTCATTCATATCTTGATAACTGGCATACAGCGGCTCTTGGATTGTTGCCACCCATAATGTGAGGAGATCATCTAGCTTGCCCGCAGGCATCTAATTCTGTCAGAAGATAAGGTCGGCTACTTCAAATTCAACACAATCCTTGTATAGAGCAAAGTCATCTTGTTCTTGCTTAGTTAGAGGAGGAGGTTTAGTGTATGGGGGTAGATTGTGGCCATCTATGTTGCAAGGAGTTCCTATACAAGAGTCAAAATGTGTTAAGCCAAGGGTAGTACATGTATGTGTCTACATACCATCGAGAATGGGATGGTGGATGGTATAACACTTTGGTTCCTGCTTGTTTGCCAGTAACTGATTATCTGGGCCATTTGGTGGCTCCTTCATGTATAGAGGTACTTGGATCTTGTTGGTTGCATTGCTGGTGTGTGCAGCATTATAATGCTGTGTGTAGCCTGATGGATTTTTGAATCCATGTTGACATGTTCCGATGCCACAGACATATTTTTGATGTAGAAACCTGTAGTTACAAGGGATCATAATCAGTACAGGAGGGGGGGAAAGTAGGATAAAAAGAACAAGGCACAAAAAGGGGAGTGTAATGCCATTAAGAAACAAATAAATATGAGGCTTACATCACAGCTCACACTCCATAAATTTTGGCTGTTTCTACCTTCATGGGCCGAAACTGTTGTGAGTGCATGATAATTTGATGAATGTGTAGTTGAATAAACTCTTTGAGGGCATCTAAATACTGTCTTGAAGCCTGTGGGACAATATTTAGCAAACAATACAAGAGTTGAGGGGTTAGCCTTGAAAGAGAATGGGGGAGCTGTCCGTACCGAACATTGAATGAGAATTGCAGGATGACCTATTGTCAGCATATATTAGCAAACAAAAAGAAGCAGATGACATAGAATAAGAAACTGATCCTTGAGGGGAAGAAACACACCTGCATCTTCTCAAGTTTGTGATGGGAAGTTTGCCACAAGTACCAGGAGGACCGTAGAATAATACAACCTTTGATGGTTGCTAGGTTGTTTTTTGATGCTTGACTATGAGTCCTCGAGCCTCACTTGTCAATAGGGAGCAGTAATGGGCAGGCAGTGGGCAGCAGTGTGGAGCAGGCAGTAGTATAGAGTGGTGTGCAGGCAATGTATTCAACATTCAATGATCCACAAATTAAGGGTGATAACAGACCTTTCTTCAGTTGTCACCGGACTAGTCTCTGCCTTAATCCATGGAGCAGACAGCTGGTGTTACCAAGCTGGTGATACCTGTGGGTCAAAAGGTGCGCACAGAAGGTCCAAGGAGATTTTTCGATCCCCCACATGTGTCTACAAGTCTTTACCTACCAGAGTTTCAATATGTCCCAGATTCTGACTATGCATCACCTTGCTACTCGAGCCTCAAACAAAGACCACCATCCTAGACTCCCAGATGCTAAGGTGCACTGTCAGAGCCATGTCAAGGTTGCTGAGGAATGAGATTTGGTGGAGATGGAGATGGAAATATCTAAATTGAAGGGTAAAATATCGGTCAGTAAAGTTGTGCTATTGGAAGAATGCATGCAAGCTGTGTACACATCTGATATGAAGAATGTGGCCAATCCTGGTACAAGCACCACAAAAATGGTCACAAAAAAGATTCCAGCCATATCTACATCAAGTACTATGATTAGTAAAGTAACTAATGTTAGTTCTAAAGGTGAGCAATTCTTACTGTCTCCATGTCTCTTTCTGTTGATATGATGAACATGAACATCAAAGATGGCAAGGTTCCTAATTTTGGCAAAGAATCTTAGGATAAGTCAATCAACCCACCGAAAAAGATTTGACCTACTGTCAGATCTAAAATCATGGTCAGACATAGCAAGGCCAAACAATCCTCAAAGTTAAACTTGAAGAGGAAGGCTATAGAGGTTGAGCATAGGAAGTCGAACAGGTCCACCTATAGCATCTTGGTTTGCATGCTGATTGGCTCTGAACCTTATGTGCAGCTTGGCCTCAATGGACATGTAGAGCATGGTGCGCTTGCACCAGCCTCAAATCCCTTTAGGGCTTATCCCGGGGTTCACCACCAAGAAGGCTAGTCCATTCAAGATCCCTGCTCTTCCCAAGTCAGCATCCATCAGCAACTTGCACCCTGGAGCACAACAATAGGCCACGTCCACCACCATGGATGTTGATGAAATCAATAGTAAGATCTCCCTATTAGAAACTGACTATTATGGTGGCCTCAAAGATGAAGATGAAAGCCTTAAAGGTGCTGTGATTCTCCCAATCATGGCCAAGCAGTGAGACAGGGAGTCCTTGAACAGAGAGAAGGATCACCATCTTGAGGTATGGTCTCATTCACAATCGCTCTAGACTACTCACATTTTGAATTTAGACTCATGATATTTGCATCTCCTTTAGGCATGGGCACATGCAAGCCTCACAGACGCATAGTGTCAATTGCAATACAGAGATGCCAGCTAATCTCTATGATGACAAAGATAGCATTAAGGAGTTCGAGATTTTTCCTTGTCACATGGTATGTTTTCATTTCCTTTCTGTTTCTCTACACACAATGACTGGTTGACCTTCAAAGTGCATGGACATCAAGGTCCACCACTACCTTCTTGAAGCTGATCAATCACCCTAGCTGTCGCAGCTGCAGAATTATCCTAAGGCTAGGCACTCCATTGGATTTATAATAGACAACCTGCCTGCTGGAACCCAGGTGCACTGGTAAAGTGTCTTCATTCCATCCTAGTGCAACTTCGTCGGCACTTTGGAGAACCCATGGGACATAGCAAGCATGATCAGCCAGCTTCAACAGCTTTGGGATGCTATATTCCCACATGTCCCTCACATAGTCACATACACCAAGGCTGTGTACTGTCTGGTAGGTTCTCTTCTCATTTTTGCCCTACACTGATCCCTGATTTTGTAGGCTATGCAACGTATATATGAATGGTGCAATAGGTTCATGATTGCTGTACTACAAGCCGTCAAAGCCTTCTGGAATGGCGATCTGGCCTACCGTGACTTCAACAACAAGTACAGTGATGGCACATTTTGGAATGGTGAGCAAACTTTTGGTGACAGTGGCAAGAGAGCCGAGTATGTAAGGTGGGCAGTTGCTTCTAAGAGGAAGATCCCTTTCCTATGGAACTTCATCAATGATACTGATCCTATTAATGTGGTATGTCCATGTCTGCCCTCCAAATTTCACCATTAACACCTGCTTTTAGAAAACTAAGGGAGCTTTTGAATCTCCATGGATCTGCCGAATATTTGCATACCACCTTTCCACTACCACAACTCTAGGGGAAGAGTTCAAATGTGTAGAACCACCCATTAGAGCATTATCCCTTGCAGTGGCTGCAATACGTCATACACTGACTACCATGAGCATGGTTCTAATTGTATATCACAGAGTAAGCGTGAATTCAAGATGTGGGCCACTGGGAATCAGCTCAAACACAAAAATAAGGGCAACTCAAGCTTCTCAGAGGAGAATTGGGGTGATTCCACATTAGACTATTCATCATCAATCCAGCAGCTCCAACCTCCCAGCTGGACCAGGATCCTCACCCACACATCCAAGTACAAACAGTCCCATAAGGGAAACACAATAATCCAAGCCATTGAAGGTGCTGCATCCACCCCTTCCATTCGTGCATCAATCATTGACATAGGCCAAGATGACAATGACAATGTTGACAACAACAACAACAGTAACAGCAACAACAGCCAGGAAGATGCTAGCAACAATGGCATTGTGACAATCAAAGAGGCTGAAGATAGGATGGAGGAGTTTGATGACAAGGACAAGGATGAGAAGATTAATGCCAACAATGTCAACAAGATTGTTGAGGATAAGTAGATCAATGAGGACAAGGTTTAGTACAAGATACCTGGGTCAATGTAACCCCTGCCACGTTGTTACATGTTGTCTTCTCACCGCACCCATAGACTGTCTATTATAACATTTCATGTATATTTGGCAATGAATATCCTAGCAGTTGTTTCAAATCTCTTTACCTCAAAAATTCACAGTCCAATACTTGTGAGACAGAAGCATCTTGTGCACCTTACCTACAACTGAACACTTGACACAGGTTAGCACTTTTCTAAGACAGTCAACTTGATACAGGTGAAAAAGCGATTTTTATTGACTTAGACCACTTTTCTAAGAGGGCAATCTACCTAGGTAAGTAGGATTCTCTGGGAAGCTTTTGGCCACTTTTCAAGACTTACAGTCTTGTACAAGCCCTGTAAGTTCAGAAAAGTAATTTACTCTTTTCCTAATGGTTGCTGTTGCATCGAACATGCCTATCACATTTATCACTGTTGGTGATGGAACAGCCACTGGGTTCTTGGATGAGATAAATGCGCTACTCACCCTTGACAATCCACCTCAGGTAAACATCTATCCATAAGAGCAGCAACATTGTTGTCTAATCCATGTCTTAGGTCCTGACAACCTCATATGGTTTCAACAAAAACCAGCTTCTAAAAAGTATCACTCTGTATGTGATTTTGCACTATTGAATATCTTCAATGGCTCACATGGTGCTGTTTTAGGAATATCTGCAACTCTTATAGTCAACTGGACACTCATGGAGTCTCTATTAAGCCGCTAGGCTTATCACGTGCTTCTTAGCATGAGGATGGGTTCCCTAGGCTATCTGAAAGGTAACTGCCCAACGTATAAAGACTATAGATCTTTGTTGGGTGTGTTCCAAGAATTCCGGGTCGATGTTGATTTGATACTTGAAGAGACTGAGAAGATGTTTCTCCAGGAGAGGACGATGCTCGTCGTCGACTTGACCGTCTTTGCCGGTCCAACACAGTACTCTGGACGGTGTCCAAGAGATGACTCGATATGTGGTGAGTCCTTGATAAGAGATGGGGAGGGGAGGATGATCAAGGCTTTGAGACAACTCCAGTGCTTCGTCAGACTAGGTATGATTCTTAGATCTGGCAGAGTTCACGATGCATGGGCTTGAAAGGAGCCAGACGCCGGGTGCAGTGCAGAGATCAAGTGTATATGAAGTGAACGAGCTGAGGCTTCTTAGAAGCTCAGCTCAGCTATTTATACATACAAACTATTTAGGGTGGACCGTTGATCAGGTCCGTGCAGATCCCAGAGAAGTTCCGAAAGGAAGTGCTGTTGATCGTTGATCAACTGCGCACTATAACTACATATAGTAATCCGAGTCATTGTCTGGCTGCATCAGGAAGTATCAGGAACGAGTCAACAAGGAAGCGCAGTCATCATCAGTCATTATCGTAAGTGTCGTTAAGCGTTCATGTGTAAGCATGTAAATGTAATCAGTCCGATCCCCGAGCCATGAGTCATTAGTCAGCAATCACGAACCATCAGTCACGAGTCAAAGTCAATGTCTGCGTCTGAATCACAAGTGTACCACTTAACAGTCCTTTCCCACCACGTGCGAAGCACGTGTTAGGACGCGGTCCTAACAGTCTCCCTCTTGTTCTCCTCTGGCGATGGAGGCATCTCTGGAAGCTAGCCTCAAAGCTGCTCTTCTTTCATCCCCACTTTCCCTTTGAGCTGTCCTTTGTGCATCTGTGTCATTCTGAGTGGCCAGTGTCCCTACTGACTAGTACCAATGAATGTCAGCATGACTTCCGTCGGAGGCACACAGAGCATCAACCCCGAAGTCGCTGCCTCTCTCTCGGGGGGCAGCTTCTCCAACTACTTTGGCTGCCCATCCTACTAATCCAACACCATCTCTGCCTACCTGAACACGCTCAGCAGCACCAATGCTGGCCAGTTCAAAGTGAGTGGGTTGCGCATGTTCCCCGACATCATAGCCCTAGCCAAGAATGTCCTCATTGTGAATGGCAGTGAGATCAGCCCGGTGGCCAGGATGAGCTGCACAAGCCCTATCTTTACAAGCGTCATTGCACTCCTCAACAATCAGCTCATCACTGCTGGCAAGAGCCTGCTTGGGTTCTTGAACCCCCTGATCTATGACAACCCTGGTGCATTCAATAACATCATGTCCAGTGCATAACACTTGAGCTCTGCTAGCACTCCCTTTCTGGTGCTTACCCTCCTTCGACTTCCAGGCTTTAATAGGCAGCAACCCTGGCTGTGGCACTGGTAGTTTCCCTGCAGCAGCCGGATGGGACCCTGTATGTCGCCCCTCTCCCTCTCTCTCTCATCTCACGTGCTGATGCCCAATGCCTTGCCAACAGGTAACTGGCATGGGCTCACCAAACTTCACTGCTTTGGTGTGGGCCATGGGCCTGTAGTAGCTATAATGGATGGTGCACAGTATCTGGGTGCTTGGCACTGATCATCAGCAAACTAGGAGGCATCTGTACCAACCTGGACAGACACTCCTAGGCCCCCAGATGCCTTTAGCAAGTCCCCGATTAGACAGACACACTGGTGTCTGGACAGCTATGTCCAGATGCACCATATATGGAAATAATTAGATAATTGTCATCAATAGGACGACTGCAAAAATCAATCTGCACTAAACAGGAATTGAACCCAGAACCTCTTAAATCATCCACCAGCTAAAAGCAATATTAAGACCAAAATTATCCACTCCACTATATGGCCATGATGTTCTACATCAGCAACCAGTATATATTGAGCTTTTTGAGACTTAGAAAGAATTTTGGAATGCCTAAACTCAGTGAGGTGTCATCTATTTTCGCATTTTTAGCACCCATTCATGAAAGAATTATGGCATGTAGTACATCATTTGAAAGCTATGATGCAGGGGAGTATCTCAATACCACTAACAAGCTGATATCTAACAGATAGCACCAATGACAGTCTGATACATTACTAGGGGATTTTCTTCTCAGCTCTTATCTAAGGCTGTACTGAAAAACTCTGAAGCAGCACTGGCATTACATCCCAGTGAAAAGTCGGTCAAGGCAGATTGAGGCAAATATAGGCAAATATAGGCAAATATAGGCAAATATAGGCAGATTAATTCACAGATAGTAAATCAGATCACTGATACTGGAAACATGTGTGAGAAACACAAATTTCATATATTTATTCAGCCTTTTGCTGTCTTTCACAAATGTAGGAAATGCACAAGTCATGAAATGCACTGTTTTGTTGAGATTTGTCATGGCACTTCCAGATTGCCTGTTTCCAATCTCTCTGCACAAGTCACTCTTTTGAGTGAAAATGATTTTTCGAATAG
>CVKZ01000003.1:2950480-2986915 GCA_001457955.1 Heterobasidion annosum
TTGAGGATTGTTGGCCTCTTCCTGGTCGTCCGCAGGCGTCGACGTCGAAGGCCCTCCGCTAGACAGCGGTACAGCCTCGATGACGAACTCACCTGCGGGGTTGTCCACCCCGTGGGTGGACGTTGTTGATGTATTTCTGTGCTCGTTGGGAGCGTTGCCGTAGACCTGTGGAACTACCACAGGCATTGGGTGCAGCCCTCCAACTGCCATGACCGGACCCGGGGCAGGCTTTGGCGCGATGCGCCTGAGCCCGCTCTCCAAAGGCCAGATCTCCTCGCTCCTCTCGCTCCTTGGCGCTCTGCCCCCGATCTCCATCTCCATCACCTTCCCGCTCCCTCCCTCATCCGCACTCGTGTCCCCCACTACACTCGCCTCGGCGATCTCCTCCTCCAGCCCTTCCACCCTCGCTCTCTTCAGCGGTGGCTGCTCCTCTCCGTCCCCCCGTCGCTTCCTCGTCTCACGCCGGAAGACCGATGGGTCCCACCGCGGGTCGAGTCGCGCCTCGATGACGGTGCGCGCCGTTTCCACTGAAGGACCCTTGAAGGGCCTCATGGTGCCTTCTAGTGCGGAGAATGGCGAACGTTGCGCATTTGTTGGTTTGACGCGCGCCATCGAAATGGCATCAGGGGCGGGGGCAGCATGCAAGGCGGGAGCGACAAGGGTTGTGGGTGCGGTGGGGGTGGCGGGGGTGGCGGGGTAAGGAAGCCCTCCTGGGGCGGGGTTGAGCGGCACGGGCGTGGGCGTCGATGCCAGCACATGCGGTGCCCAGCGATGAGTGGCTGGCACTGACGTCTGGGTGGAGGCCCATGGAGGCGGGACTGTGATGGGGGCAGGATGGGGGAAAGGAGGAGCGAGGAACGAGGGGGCGGGAAAGGGGAGAGGGGGAGCGATGAAGGAGGGGGCCAGGTGGGCGGATCCGACTGGAAACCGCGAGCCCGCGTCGTGCGACCATGCGCGCATGCGCGCCTCAGACGACTGGCTATAGCCAGCCCTGTTATGGTGGACGAGAAGCCCCCCACGGCTACGCGCCACACGCGCGCCCTGACAGTACAAGGGAGCGGCTCGTGAGTGGCACCTTCGACATGTCAGAACGAAAGGACACTTACTTCCGGAATGACATTGAGCTCTTGCTCACCGTTGTTGGATTGGTACCCTGAGGGTCCCGCACCAGGAGCTGTGTGTCAGTCGTTTCAGTAAACTCCAAGGCCTCTAAGGACATGTACGCACTTGAAAGATCTTCCTGTGTCCAGGAAGGCCAGCCGTATATGCTGTGCGACATGGCTTCGGATTATGGAAAGTTTTAAGTGGTAGGTAGTTTGACTAGTGACGCTCGGATGGGCGGTCGATGGCTGGCCTTTTCCTCTCATCAAGTCATCCAGATATACTACTGCCCTCGGGGCAAACGCTAGCCGACTTCTCGAACAATTCCATGGTCCGACGATCATGCCTTGTTTTTTGATGCCGCACGGTCGCACTCTCTCGCCTATCGACATTGAGTTCAGACCCAGTGTTGTGGGGCCGTCATTGTTCGAAGGCAGGAAAGGCTGTCCTGTGTCTATTACGAAATGGGCCCGACTGCCAGCGCCGAGTGCTGGAAACAAATTTCTGCCTCGTGCCCACGCTTCACGAGGAGTTTCTGGGGCGCGTTACCTGTTATCGTTCTGCATCCGAACCTTGATGGAGTCGGGATGGTGTAGGTCTCCTGATGACGGGGGCGAGGCCTTCGGGACAAAGCAAGGACGACGATGGATTTACCCACGTCGCGGTTGCCCGCTTACAACGTCGGTCGGTGCTCGAACATAGCGGTCAACACAGTCATCAGTCGGTTTTCCCTCGCTCGGTTCACTTCTCCAGACGCATTTTCTTTCCTGTCTATATCTTACTATCTGCCATGCATGGGACTTTTCCCTGTAGTTCAATGCCGCTTTCTCGTGCGGATCCTGTGTCGTCTGTTCCAATCAGCCCTCGAGTCTCAAAGTTGTAGGTGCATCAGGGCGCTTGATTTTAGGGATCGTGCCATCGTGAAGGGCATCATGGAAGATCACTCGCCTCCGAACTTCGAATCTTCTAGCCGCTTATGGGATCCATTATGATGCGCGTGTCCCAATGTGATCGTAGGTACGCCAAGGCACGTTCTTCCGCGTCATTTTTGTCCCCTTTTCCTCTCTCAGATCGTCGTTGAAGTACTCATGGCAAGTGATCGTGCTCTCTCGGGCTTGACGGCGTATGAGAGGGCAGGCGAGCCGGGCATCACGATAAGTAACATGGAATGGATGCGCAGAACCGATTTTGGGGTCCATTGTTGTCGGATTCGTGTGGCAATTATGTGCCATTGGTCACGAAGTTGTCGGAGCTGCGCACCGCCTGGTGAAATGTTTTGTCACCAGGATGCTGTTGGGCTCGGACTCGCAGGTGTCTACTTTGTGTACGCGAACGATGTTTATCTCCGCCTTCTGGACTACCAGGCTGTGCCTTCGTCTTGTTCAGCACCTGATCGATAGCCGGGCCATCGCCCGTCTCGTCGAAATATCCCGAGCCCTCGCCGGGCGGGAAAAGACCCGCACACTTGGTGGGCATTGTTTGCTTCATGAGTCGACGGACGTACCCTCGCTTTCGTCAGAGGGTTTCTTCTGTGATCTGCATCATTCCATCGATCAAGCGAGCGCGATGGCTAGCATGCTCCTGTATACCCTTTCAGTGCGTACCAACGGCCGTGTTCCCCCTCCCTGACCCTCGCATTGCCCTCCAACCTTCCTGCCGCTTTCTCCATTCCTCTCAGGTCCTTATTATTTCCTTCACAATTTTCGCTTTCTATCTGGAATCGAAATCTTTCACTGCCTGCAACAACACTAAATTTAGAGGGATCTTCTGGTGGCATCTATATATTTATTCAACCCTTGAACAATGGCATCACGCGATCAATGTCCGGGCTTTGTGTGATTCTTATTTCACGCGCGAATTCAACGAATTTGCATGCACGCTCTAACTTTCTGTTGGTACGTTGCGCGTAAAATCGCTGGACGTCTCCTCGCAGGGGAAAGCGTGGTTATCAGAGGCAGCAGCGTCGTGTCTTTGGGAAACGATGCCACGCCTTCCAAGGCAACCATTGTGGCAATCTGAGCCGCCTGAGTCAATCAGTCCCTCTGTCAAAGAGCTCTCAGCCACTTGATCCGCGCAGACATTCAATCAGAATATGAATGACGTTACTAACCGGTAGACGATGTTTTCCTCTCATCACAGCTCTTGAACCATTCGACCCCCTTTCCATGTTCAAAAATCACAGGACTCGTTTCAGATTTGGTCAACGAGAATAAGATATTGATGACGTGTCGTGTACTCATTAGAAGTGAGAATATTGTTGAGGAACATACAGCATCTCTCTTTCCCGGCGACGATGGCAAACTTAGAGGGGGCGAGTAACTCGAAACGGACACAGAGAGGGCAGAAATCGATGATTTTTTGCGTATATCGATACATGATGTATTAGAGATATCGTATGCGAGATGTCGTCGAGAAAGAACGGTAAGCCAATCGCGCCACTCGACGGTGGTGGGTGTTGGAGGACAAGGTGAAGCGAGCCCGCTGTTATGGCGCTGTCTCCGATTCGGCTGCTTACTATTTCAACCTCCGCTCTCAGCACTCATTTTCTAACGCTGACTTTCTCACACCTGCGAGGACGGCCAAGAAATATATGTGTAAATGAGAAAGACCTGTCGTTATGAGCCCGTGTCCTCTGGCTTAAGCTACTGTATAGCGCGCGGTACGTTCCCGGCAGCAACGGCCGTCCCCCCGTCCCATCGTCCTTTACGTCTTCATCAGCCTACAACGGCGGACACGTCACCGCCGTCACCATCCAAGGTCGCGCCAGACGCAGATGCAGATGCAGAAGGGAACACGAAGCTGGTATACAGGTCTGCAACCTTGCGCTCAAGCGACGTGACGTCAATTTTGGGCGCAAAATCACCTTGGCTCGGCACCAGCCCCGCCGTCGTGCGCGTCTGCGCCATCGTCATCGACGGATGAGCACTGGGAGCAATAGGACGCGGTCGACATCAACGACGGTTGGAGGTAGTGGAAGGTCTCTCGTTTTCGGGCACGCTGCGCCTGGAACTCGCACCGTTTGGGTACGTCTTCGCGATCGTGGCTCCCAGACTGAGTCCTGACACGGGCTTACAGCGTATCTTCTGCGACGTCCGCACGATCTCAATGTGATAAACGTGCGTATGAGTATCCTTCACTATACCCTATGTTTTATTATTTGCACCAAATACCTCGCAGCCGAAAATGTCGAGAGCAACATCATGAAGGTCGCACGTACATTCCTAAATCCCAATTCGATATATCAGCCTATTCACAAGGAATCTGTCCGAGACCGCATAGAGCATTTGCAGGGTGTGACAGAAATTTTTCTTGATCGTTTGTGCCCATTAGTCAGAGGCGAATAGCGTGACTGAAACGTTTCCGCACCATGTTGAGATGATGCCACGCCGACCGGCCATTTCGCGAAACCTGTCGTAGGCGAGGCATTGAAGAACAGCCCTCATGCATGGGTTTACACGGCGAATAACGCGTGGACTGTTTGGATAATCAGCATCTTCACAGGCCGCAGAGGATTTATGCGTGCTCTTCCTTCACATCTTGCGGAATGGATGCTCATCGTGTCTCGTCACTTTACAACGCAGGATGGCACACTCAGCAGAATGTTTGAGTTGGAGAAGCTGTCGAAGATCAAAGGTGCGGAGGGAAAAGCTTAGCAGAGCGCTCGAGGTAGTTTCAGACGTCGGATTTTGAATGTTGAGCTTCAGCCTTGCGTCGAGCGTCGAGCGTCTTTGCAATGTACAGCGCGTCTGACTGGACGCCGACCCGCATGCCTTGCGTCCGTGCGGCCTGGCCGGACTGGTCGCACATATAGCACTCTTATGCTGAAGCTTGAAGCATTATTCCCCCTGCACTCAACGCAATCATTGTACATCATCAGCATGCCTACCCTTCCGGTACGGAACCAAGAATGTTTCTGGATTTTTGTTGAGCACATGAGCACGAAGATAACTACTGCTCAGCAGATGAAGCCGAGCAAGGACATTCAGCACCATTTCCGTACAGAAATTCGGAAGAACGATCTCACCAGGGCAATGTTCGCCTCCGTCCAAGTGCACGTCAAGTAACTGATCAGAAAGAAGTATTCAAGACCACGTATAATTCAAGCAGCCTAGCAAAGCAATCGCAACGTACCAAGATCCCAGTCGCGGACCCATGAAGTGTATTCGTATTCAGCATGCAACCCTGCATCGCCTAACCACTTTGAGCTGTGGTATTGTGTCTCCAAAACATCGATATTGCGGCGGAACCTATTGCAGCGATTCAGGAATATTGTGTGCTCCTCCCGTAATTTATCACCCTGCTTGGAATCCGGCGCCTGGACAATATCAAAGCAGATCGCCTTTAACCGCCGGCCGCTTCTAGCTCGGTGAGTGACCATTGCACCTAGACTGCTCATAAAATACTGATCCCGCAGATCACATTCATATGGTGTACAATCCTCGTACACGATCCGAACGGTCTCTAAAGACTGAGTAGCCTCAACCTCCCATAGAGATCTAAGACATTCACTATAATCGTAGCAATGAAACGAAAACATTTTGACCGAGGGTATCATCTGGAACATACGAGCCAGAGTGGGAGAATTTAAACGTGGAAATTCGCCGAGGAAAACGTTTTCCACATGCGCGGGATTGAGCATGAAAAGGATGGATGCAAAACTGGGTGGGATCTCGGTGGACGGTGGATCGTATTCTGGGAGGCGATCATAACAAAATAACATGAGTTTGGTAGCATCGCCTTCGTTGTATGCTGAGATCAAGACAGGCTCTTCGTATCCAGTGGAATCATGGCTGGTGGATGGGGGATCCCTGATCAGGAGGAGAGTGGACTTGTCACCAAAATCCGGCACGCCCGACGGAATGGTGGAAGGATTGATCGGAAGAATCATTGTTTGGTCAGCTGTCATGATCACAGACGTGGTTGGCGGGAATGTCAAATGAGATACGAGAGACACGACGCTGTCCATAGAATCTTGGGTCACATTCAGCTGGGCAAGATGATCGAGGCAAACCTCACGATCGTCATGAAGTTCCTCCCCACTCCAGCATCCGTAAGGGAGCCAATGTTGAATGATCAAAGATTGGAGCAGGGGACAGGATCGCAATAGATCCAGAAATTGACTTTCGTCAATGTACGGGTTGTTACATTCGCATAAAGCGAGATGCGTAAGACCTGTGACTTGAATGTCGGCAGATGATGGAACATTTAGAAGTAAGAGACGCTGCAAGCCAGGCAATTCAGGCCCAAACAGTTCTAATGGATCAATGGCTTGATCACATTTCTGAAGAAGAGCAATGCTGAGACATTCCAAGGCAGGCGCGCAGATTGGAGTTGGAGAAAAACTGACGGGCAGGTCAGTGTCGTCAAGAGCAAGAAGATATCGGCGCAGATGGCGAGATTCTGACTGAAGTATGTGCCATGCTGAGTAGTTGTAGTCCAGGATTTGTAAAGGGACATTCAGTGTACGCGGAATGAAGTAATCGATACTCTTCCGGAGATGTGAAGACCGCGACTCATGAGTCTCAATCACTGCCCAGAAAGTTGGGTGTAAGAGTACAACATCTCTCCAGAACCTGCAGACGCTCGATAAGCATATAGCATGGCAGATATAAGCATTTGTCTTTGGGGGAAGACTGAAGTATTTGTCTCCACGAAGGAGACCGTCTAACGGAGTTTCGAAGGGTGGAAAGGTCTGTTTGAATATGTCGCTCAAGATCTCGATCGGTAAGCGTTGAATAGGTTGACAAATGTTATATAGGGTCGCTAAACCTGTGTGAATTTCTTGAAGCTATCATAGAAAGGTGGGTTCGCATTAATACTAAATACAAGGACGTGACGGAATTGAGGACGTGCCAGACCGGTGCGAGGGACTAATTGACTCCGCAACCTTCAGAAACAGCCAGATTCAACATTCAACGTCATAGCAGATGAACAAGTCTCAGGTCTTACCTCTCTCGCTCTCCGCGGCCTTCAGAGCCGATTGTCTTCAGCTGTGAAGCCAGTGTTTCGAGGCATTGGATGATGGAATAGTTAGAGTCGACAGACAACATCTCGATGATCAGATAGCAGATCGGACAGAATTGAAGAATGAGCGAAGCAGATCGGTATCTCCCCAAGTTTCTGCAAGATAAGTGCCGGCAGACGATCGAGTACTCTGCGAGGTGGTCGAGTGAGTGTGGTCGTCGGGAGTGAGATCAAGTCGCCTACTATTTTCCCAGGGTACGCCGGAAATGTATGAGTGCCTGTGCCTAACTTAACGGTCATTGCTCTTCGTCCTGAACCACCACCCTCTCTCCCTACTTTCCATTCACTTCGGATGGCAGACATATCAGGCTTACAGAAAGATCATTCAACTTCCCATAGCCGCAAATTTGTGCATTCATTAACAAGCCCCGATCCAATCCACATACCACACCAGAACGCTCTCCTCTGACGCTGCTTGGCTTGTCTTATCTTTTCCATCTCATAGCCATCGTCTGGCGTCGGCGGGGTAGGCAACTTCCGCCAACCGTCTGTCTCTCGTGGGCCAGTAGACAGGGCCTCCATTTACGGTCCTGAGGATTTCTCGCCCACGAGAGGCAGGGAGAGGAACAGCGCGTTTAATATTGACAAGGTGTGCACTGACCCCTTCTTCTTTGAATTTATCTCAACCCTACTTCTACCCGTAAGGTCGTGTCTGTAGGCAGAGGTGGTGCTAGCAACATCTGCTCGCCCTCCCGTGCTGGTGGAGAAGAGCGTTTGGATGATCGCGACCGGATTCAGCCGGGACCTGCTTAAACACCACTGCAGCGGTTCAGGTATATATCACACATTCGACCTTGTTATTATCTGTCTCATCCGTTTAACAATCCTTGTGTCTGGCACTAGCATATGTTTCGGCGAGCGACATCTCCATGGATTAAGTCAGAGCTCTCTTCGACGTTAACCTATCTGGGGCAATGTCCCTCGTCCAGGAGTTTTTCCCTCTCCTGGTTGCTTCGGAAGATGCTCGGATCGGTAGTGGAATGGAAATGCATATATTAGCTCCATGAACGATGCCTTTACGGCGCGGAAGGCGTCTATACCGTCCAATCCGAAATGGGATGTTGAGCGGCGACGTGGATATTGCAGCCGCTCAGCATGTGAGTTATCAATCTCCTCTTCCATACAACCATCTGACCCTGCTGTTTTTTCTTCTTTCAGGGAATGGATACTGATCTACAACGTGCATACGAAAGCGCCTTCGGCGATCTTGTTGAGTCGCTCTACACCTCTTTGCCCGACTTTTTCGCATGTGTTGACACGCATCGTAATGCAGCGCTTATCGATCAATGTACATACACGGGCCCGCAGACCGCGCGCATATGGGCGTAGCAGCCTGTTGGAGCAAAACTGGACTCAATTCTCCGATCGTGCTGTGCGCGCGAGCTCCGTACGGGTGTGGCGTTGCTCTGTACGTCGATGATCGATTGAACGCACAGGTGTCAGATACGGGGGGCGCAAATGCTCGTCTTGCGAGGCCCCAAGATCGCTGCGGACTGAGTCTGGCCCATCGTGTCCATTCATCCCACCCTTTTTCCTTCTCGCCGTCGCGGCCAGCGCGATCTCTTTTCCCCGCACCAGGTTCCATCCCCACACCCGCCCTCCGCTCGCCCAAGCGCTTTTATGACTGTCTTCCTTTCCTCGGCCGTGCCATCGCCCACGCCCAGAGGCCGACTGCCTCATCCATCTCCAGCTGTGCGATCGCCTCGTCGAACAACCAAAAGAGAACGAGCGGCAAGCACGGTGAGAGCGCCGACGTGTTCGTCGGCTTCCTCCACTTTCTCTATCCCATGCGACCCCATGCTCAGTGCTTCTGATCGTCTTGAGAGGCGCGTAGTGACTTCAAGCAGCTGTGCGCTAACAAGCTTGAGCACTAACGGTCTTTTTCACCTTGGGCAAGGGCCTGCTCTTCAACTCCTGTTTGATGCACGCTTCCTCCTGCATACGCTCCGCGTTGCGCGATTCTCGCTAGGCCTCAGTCCACAGCGCGTACCCTCTATGACGACCTCAACATTGACCTCCACCCAGGTATCCGCATCTCCGCCTATCTCCACGCGCTGCGATATTGGTATCAAGACTTGACGCACCCACACCCGGCTCGACACCTATAACTTCTGGGTTTTTGTTGAGCACATGAGCACAAAGATAAGTACTGCTCAGCAGATGAAGTCGAGCAAGGACGTTCAGCACCATTTTTGTTCAGATCGGAAGAACGATCTCACCAGGGCAATGTTCGCCTCCGTCCAGGTGCAGTTCAAATCCCTGATCAGAAAGAAGTACCAAAGACAATGTAGACATCAAGCAGCTTAGCAGAGCAATCATAACGTACCAAGATCCCAGTCGCGGACCCATGAAGTGTATTCGTGTTGAGCGTGAAACCCTGCATCCCCTGACCACTTCGAGCTGTGATATTGCGTCTCCAAGGTATCGATTTGGCGGTGGATCCCAACGCAGCTACCCAGGAATTCTGTGTGATCCTCCCATAGTGTATCATCCTCATCGAAATCTGGCGCCTGTACGACGTCAAAATAGATCGCCTTCAAGCGCAGCCCATTTTCCGCTCGGTGAAAAGCCATTGACTCTAGATCAAGAATGAACCGATGATTCCATTGAGCCCATTGGTATGGTGTACAACGCTCGTACACGATTCGAACGGTCTCTAAAGACTGAGTAGCTTCAACCTGCCATAGAGATTCAAGACATTCCTTATAATCGTAGCATTGAAACGAAAATATTTTGACCGAGGGCATCATCTGGAACATAAGAGCCATGTTGGGAAGATACCCATGTGACGATGTGTCGAGGAAAAGATTTTCCACATGCGCGGGATTGAGAACGAGAAAGATAGATGCAATACTGGGTGGAATCCTGGTGGACAATCGATTTTGTTCTAGAATGTGATCACAACAAAAGAACATGAATTTGGTAGCATCGCCTCCGTTGTACGCTGAGATCAAGGTAGGTCGTGTGCGTTCAGAGTAATCATGGCTGGTGGATGGGGGTTCCCTAATCAGGAGGAGAGTGGACTTGTCACCAAAACCTGGCGAACCTGAAGGTGAAGTGATGGTTAAAGGATTGATCGCGAAAAATATTCTTTGAGTAGCTGTCATGATAACAGACGTGATCGGTGGGAATGTCAAATGATGTACGAGACACATGACGTTGTCCATAGAATCTTGGGCCATATTCAGCTGAGAAAGGTGATCGAGGCGAACCTCACGATCGTCATGAAGCTCTTCCGATCTGTTCCAGCACCCGATAGGGAGCCAACGCTGAAGAACCAAAGATTGGAGCAGGGGACAGGATCGCAATAGATCTAGAAATTGTCCCTCATAAATGTACGAATCGCCACATTTGCATAGAGCGAGATGCGTAAGACCTGTGAATTGATGCTCGGTCCAGAATGGAACATTCAGAAGTAAGAGACGCTGCAAGCCAGGCATCTCCGGTTCGAACAGGAATAATGGATTGATGGTTCCATGAGGATCCTGAAGACAGACGACGCTGAGGCGTTCCAAGGCAGGCGCACAGATTCGAGTCCGAGGAAGTCTGACAGGCAGATCAATGTCAACGACTAGCTTGTATCGGCGCAAACGGCGAAATTCTGACTGCAGTACGTGCCATGCTGAGAAGTTGTAGTCCAAAATCTGTAAGGGGACATCCATAGTACGCGGAATGAAATAATCGATGCCACTCTGGAGTTGTGAAGACCGCAACTTGTGCGTCTCAAACACTGCCCAGAAGGTGGGTTGTCGGTATATGACATCTCTCCAGAACCTGCAGACGCTCGATAAGGATACAGCATGGCGGATAAAAGCATTTCTCTGTGGGGAAAACTTCGGGCGAGTGGCCACACGAAAGAAGCAATCTAAAGTATCAGGGTGTGGAAAGGTCTTTTCGAGTACGTCGCTCAAGATCTCAATTGGGAGGCGTTGAATAGGTTGACAAATGTTATGTAGGGTCGCTAAACCTATGTGGATTTCTTGGAGCTATCATAGAAAGGTGGGTTCGCATTAATGCTCAATGCAAGGACGTGACGGAATTGAGGACGTGCCAGACCGGTGCGAGGGACGAGTTGACTCCGTAACCTTCAGAAACAGCCAGATTCAGCATTCAACGTCATGGCAGATGAACAGGATAAAGTTCTTACCTCTCCTGTTCTCCGCGGCTTTCAGAGCCGATTGTCTTCAGCTGTGAAGCCAGTGTTTCGAGGCATTGGACGATGGGATGCAGTGTTTCGAGGCATTGGACGATGGGATGATTAGAGTCGAGAGACGACATCTCGGATGATAATAGCGGATCCGACAGAATGGAAGAATGAGCGAAGCAGATCAGTACTTCTTCAATTTTCTGCAAGATAAGTGGCTTCGAGTGGTCGTCGAGAGTGCGGTCAGTCGCCTACTATTTTCCCAGGGTCGAGTTGAGAGTGGCCGGGGTACGCCGGAAATGTATGAGTGCCTGTGCCTAACTTAACGGTCATTGCTCTTCGTCCTGAACCACCACCCTCTCTCCCTACTTTCCATTCACTTCGGATGGCAGACATATCAGGCTTACAGAAAGATCGTTCGACTTCGCGTGGCCGCGAATTTGTGCGTTCATTAACAAGCCCCGATCCAATCCGCACACTACGCCGGAGCACTCTCCTCTGACGCTGCTTGGCTTATCTTTCGTTTTTCATCTCACAGTCGTCGTCTGGCCGTGGCGGGGTAGGCAACTTCCGTCAGCCGTCGGTCTCTCGTGGGCCAGTAGACAGGGCCTCCATCGACGGTCCCGACGATTTCTCGCCCACGAGAGGCAGGGAGAGGAACAACGCGTTTAATACCGACAAGGTGTGCACTGATCCCTCCTTCTTCGAATTTATCTTGACTCGACTTCTACTCGTAAGGTCGTGTCGGTAGGCAGAGGTGGCGCTGGCAACATCCGCTCGCCTTCCCGTGCTCGTGGGGAAGAGCTTTCGGATGATCGCGACCGTATTCGCGCGATTGATGAATCAAACGAGAATCACGCTGTTCGTTGATCATCTTCCCATTATTAACGCTATCCTAATCTTCATTTTGAATCAGCATTCGTCGGGAAGGGGTGGCCTCGGGAACATCATTCTTTCCAAGTCGCGCTCGCGCTCTCGAGGGCCAGGCAATGTCTTGGTACACGGAACTGGACGTGGTGGCGTTGGCAACATCAAGCCCGGCGAGCCTGTGGACGTGGAGATCCGCCAAGTCGAAGATGCCGAGAGGGCCGCATATCCAGTTAGCCCAGGAGTGTACGTCCCTTCTTGTTTTCGAAACAGTTCATGTCGTCACAGCACATCTAGGCACTCGACAGGTCGCGGCGGAGTGGCGAACCTGACGGATACCACCGCGCCACCTATTGAGCGCGTCCCCCCTGGCCCTGGACACCCTCACGCCTCGCACGCCCACGAGTTTGAGTCGACCGGCCGCGGTGGTGCAGGCAATATTCGTTCGCGATCGGTCTCTCAAGGGGCTGATGGCCGTAGCCCGAGCAAGGACCGTGCAGAGAAGCATGGGATTTCAGCGCTGTTTCAACGTGTAGCCAGGTCTGGCTCGCGCCCTCCTAAGGACGATAGGGAAGTCTCGTCGGTTGCAGAAGAGTACGATGTGCAGAGCTAATCTTACTATAAGAGGGCCATATTTTGTGGGGTGATGTGTCTTGCTGTGCTGTGTCTTTACATTTCTTTATTTTTGTCTTCTTCTGAGCCTGTTTGTATTGATATTTGCCAGCCCCGGAGACGCACTTATTGTAGTATGTACACATACTTCCGATGTATCTCATCAGTTGGACGCATATTTTCCTCCTAATTCGATTGTGTCAAACTCTAAGCGGCAGTACCCACTTACTAAATTGCAATGGAAGGGCATGATATAATTTTTAAATAAACATGAACCTGACAATCCGACGTGTAGCACGAACAAATGAATATCCTCACTCCTGTCGACATATGCGGCGTAGAAGCAATGACATACGGGATGGCGAAGCCGATATCCTTTCCGTTTGACAACGAAGTCACCCTAACCGACCCAAGCCACATGCCATCCTCAGCAGTAATTTGACCATAAGATTTCGACAAGGAGACCGATTCAAAAGTGACAAACGAGGTTGGTAGTACAGAGAACAAAACAGCAAAGATACACAGTGGAACTTGACTGGACCAGACGCAAATATCAAGAAGATCGAATGACTAAGAACCAGTACTCGTTTGTAACGGCCAAGCCCCATCATCGAGCAGAAGATCAGGGAGCTGAGAAAGATTCATCAATATACGATCACTTCGATTGTACTTTCACTCGCGAACGAGGCGAACACCAATGTGTGTTGCCAACTTGCCATGTAGAGCTGTCTTCGACTCATTGGCAGCAAAGCGAAGGTCGTAGAATTTGAGAAAATCCCTGATGCCTTGTACTGTTATAGAACGTTAGTAAGGCTACGAGAACATTATATCTTGAAGGGGAACATACGTGTCAAAGCTTCGAAATGCTTCTGGCGTTCGGGAAAACGAGGCGGTACTTGGCCATCAGCGCAGGGCACAGGCGTAATGGCCTGCTCTGCCGCTAGATTTGCATTGAGGAGACGGCATGTTGAGAGGAATGGACTTAAAGCACAAGAAGGTCCCCATTTACTAAGGTGTAATGTGTAGAATAGTATGCATGGGACTTACAATGAATCAAAATTTTGCTGCAGGTCCTGGAGCTTCTCCTGCACGATAGTGACTTGGCTCTTGACTTGGCCAACTTCCAATTTGATTTCTTGGAGCAGTAGTATGATCTCATTTTGAGATACCGGTGTTAGGTTGGCAGAAAGTGGAGTCTGGGCTGTTATCGTATTCAAGCCCTGCTGTATAGCCTGCAGATTATGTGGAGGGCGGGCAAGGGTAGCGGAACAAGAGACGGTGGATATGCGTGAAGAGGCGCCCGAAGAAGCCATGTTGGTCACTGGAGTAGATCAGTAGATCGCATCCACATCGTTGAGTTGGATCTTATCTTATCTTCTCTCTACCTGATCACGGGAGAGACAGCCGAGAAGCTTGTCTTCATCGTCTTGACCGACGACCACGACGACATAGGCAATTCTAGGCGATTCGACTTTAACGAACATGGCTTCTCGCATCCTCACGATCCTTGCTACTCTCTGCTTCATCCTAAACATATATCAGTTCTCAGTGCATGCATATCCGAAGCCATATACCCAGAAACTCCAATCTCGCACCACCGAGCCTTATTTTCCTGACAGTCCGGCATCATGTCCAATCTGCGCTGCAAACTATGACAGTATAAGCAGCTGCGCTGAAGCCGCTCCTGTGTTGGCGAATTTCTCCATGGTTTGTCAAATTTTCACGAAATTCACTGCTCGCATCTTAGAATTGGGGTTATGGGCAGATCATCTTCAACCCCGGAGCGTTCATCGACGTGATCAAGTGCGCGTGTACAGACACGTTCCAGTCTGTGTTTCCCCAGTGTGCCGATTGGTGAGTGCCTTGCATACTGCGTATATTCTCGTTAGCTTGACCTATGGCGCCTTGCAGTTTCGAGAGGACCAACCAAACGGACGTTCTTGACACCCCCGACCTCCCTTCCGTTGTGAGCGGGATGCGCCAGGTCTGCTCGCTTGCCAGCGCACTCCTTGGAAACGTCTCCGAGACAGATGGTGAAGTCTCGTCTTCGTCCTCTGCCGCTGCGGCGACAGCCTCGGCCACGTCGTCCACGAGCGAGGCAAGACGCAGCATGGATGCCCCCTTTCCTCATGTGTTGGCATTCTTTTCGGTTGTTCTTGGTGCGATTTTATGGAGTTTGGTGTGCCTTTGAGATGGCAAGATGCGTTGGGCCGTTCGTTGATTTTGCAGTTCTTCGTCAGGTGTCTTCGTCTTCATGACTTCATGATGATTATGATTTTCATGATCTTATAACGTATTCACGATCTTTTATGACATGGTTGCTCACGAGTTTTTATCCTCTATAGTTATACCCGAATATACGATCGGTTCTACAGCCATTCACGATGCTTCCCTGGAAAGACATTCAGAACATATCAGAAAGGATATTTTAGGCTTTCGATGCGTTCATTTCTGAACGCTTCTTATCACCACCGTCAATGTCGCAATCTTCGATACCCTGCCCGTAAGTCTTGCGAACATCAGAACCCTGCCTGACTTTCTATCAGATACCACGACATTGCGGAATACAGCACGCAGCATAGATTCTGTCTATATGACGACATGAGGGCTAGTGATAAAGTCCCATCCAATAGAAATACATGTCCGGCCCTCTCAATGTCGCAGTCAAGATGCTATGAGACCCCTCCCCCGCTGTCTAGAATCTCCATAGGGGCTTCGCTGTCCCTTCCGCGTCCCTTTCTTCCGCCTTTACTGATTTCGCGCGGCTGGCTATCGTCGGCCTCACATAGTCCCATTTGAAGGCCCTCATCTGCGATTCCACGCTGCAGACCCTGGACCGTTTAGAAGACCTGCCCGTTCTCATCGGACTCGAGCCATTCCCAGACATGGCGTTTCGTGTGAAGAATCCTAGACTATCGCCTTCGATGAATACATCGTCGAGTTCGTCTGTGGTAGACAAGTCATGCGAAGAGCCGAACGAACGAGCGGAGAAGGACCCGGGGCTAGAGAATGATTGATAGATCTCCTCGAGAAATATGCGGGAGGGAACGTCCGCTTCCTCATGTACGGCACCGTCGGAACGCCGAGGCAAGATGCCGAGCCCATCAAGGTGAGTGCCGCATTCTCTGTAGAGACCGAGACCGAGATGTGTTTTGCTCGTGGAAAGCTCTGTTGAGGTATCTGAGACGAAAGCCAGAGCGTACAGCTGTGCCGGAGTTGTCTTCACGCTGGTGATGTGTGTGGGGGTCAACACGATCGAGTCGGTGGAAGAGACCGTAGGGAGGGACATATTTAGAAGAGGGGGGATGGAGTCGGGGAGCGCAGAGAGGGTGAACGAGCACGAGGGGTTGATATTTGGAGTCGGCGGGAAAGCGTCGGTGGAAATCGCAGAGGATAGAATACTGGGCGAGATATACGGGGAGGCGGTGGCGGAAAGAGGACGCCCGTGACGGCGTCTACGTTTTTGGTCCTTCATGGCCCCCGTACAGTGTTCATCTGGCCGTCCAGCGGTATTCATGTGCATCAGGTCCTCGGCGGTTTGCGAAGGGAATAAAGCGCCAGAGGTCTCCAACAGGGTCAACCTCTCGAGCATCCATGCAGCCTCGTCCATCACAGATGACTTCAAGGGATTGGGGTCCATCAAGGCGAACAAAAACTGAGTAAGGGCGAGGATGCGGCTAGTTGGAATTGAACGGATAGTCATGCAGGCGGATGCAGATGTTGTTTCGAAGTCGGAACAGAGACCGGACTTCGTAGAGCTGTGGGTGAGATAGAGGTCCGCCGGTAGTGATGTTTTTGAGGCGTAGAACTGAGCTCAAATGAAGGCGCAAGGTTAGTGTGCTGAGATCGTAAAGGTTCGTGATGGGAAGGACCGCCGAGCGTTTGTCCTGCTTTATATACTGTCAACGGCGGTGGCTGAGGTTTGTGTTGGTCACTTTATGCATTTCGAAGACTTGAGTCCCGTTGTCGTGGGCTCAACGTTGCCGAAGACGAACAATAGTCCTGAGACAGAGGTGAGTCTCCATAATAGAAATCTGAATCACCAAAAAAAAATCGAATTTCGGTTGATATCCTTTCCTCGAGAGACTGGCAAAAAATCTACGCGTCTGGAGAAAGGGGCACGTGCCCCAGATAATCAGTCACCTGCACGACAGTCATTCCACGTCTCTTGTGAAGCTACACTTAGGGAGAAAAATTAGCGAGATGCAACATATTGGTTGACCCGGAGAAGGGTAGGATCTGATCTCCTCAGAAGAATATGTATTGCAAAAGAGGTCAATAAATGGGGGCGTGTGGGTCCACAGCTATTTATAGCTCCGCCTGAAATCAGAGCCTTATAATGGCTGACAAAATTTTGCTTGTAATCTGGCAATCCGCCCACCCACCTCTGAAAACCTCCTCTCCCCTCCCCAAAAATCCTCTCGCCATGCCCACAGCAGCGCAAAAGACCTACCTTGATCCTTCGACCGCTTTCAAGGTGCTCCAGAGCTACCCGAAATCCGATGGGCTCTCGGTCTCGCAGCTTATGGACTCGAATGTCCACGGAGGTCTCGCTTACAACGACTTCCTCATGCTCCCAGGGAAAATCGACTTCTCTGCCAGTGAAGTCAACACCGAAAGCAAAATCACGCGCAATGTCGTGCTGAAGACTCCATTTATGAGCAGCCCAATGGACACTGTTACGGAGGCAGAGATGGCTATTTCGTTGGCGGTGAGAGCATATTTTTTCGCGCAGATTTATTGGCGCTGATTCTATCTTATAGCTTCTGGGAGGCATAGGTGTGATCCATCACAACCAATCGCCTGCTGCGCAGGCCGCTATGGTCCGTGCGGTCAAGCGCCATGAGAATGGGTTCATTACCGATCCCGTTGTTCTCTCTCCTGAGCATCACGTTGAGGATGTCCTCGATGTGAAATCACGACTTGGTTTTTGCGGTATCCCGATCACTGGTAAGTCTTTTATGCCGCACTGTCTTTCAATGATGAGAATATACTCTATGTTATAACCTTCGTTCTGCCGACCAACGCGTTTTACGTGTGATTTGGGGAGAGTTACATATCTGACCCATTGCTTTACGCTCTCGAAATTCGATCTCGGAACACAAGCTGACCTTCTGACTTCAGATACTGGTGCCTTGGGAGGTCAGCTCATCGGCATCGTCACGTCTCGCGACGTCCAATTCCAACCACCGACTGTCCGCCTTGCCGATGTGATGACCACCGAGCTCATCACGGCCCCCGAAGGCGTGACTCTTTCTGAAGCCAACGATATCCTCCGTGACTCCAAAAAGGGTAAATTGCCCATCGTCGACTCAAAAGGCAGCCTTGTCTCCCTTTTAGCTCGTTCAGATCTGCTCAAAAACCAGACTTATCCCCTCGCATCGAAACGCCCTGAAAGCAAGCAATTGTACTCTGCTGCAGCCATCGGGACTCGGCCTGCCGATCGGGAACGTCTGTCTTTGCTCGTCGAGGCGGGTCTCGATATCGTTGTCCTCGACTCCTCGCAGGGTAATTCGATTTTCCAAGTCGATATGATTCAGTGGATCAAGCAGACCTTCCCCCATATCGAGGTGATTGCTGGGAACGTTGTCACCCGTGAGCAGGCTGCGACTCTCATCGCTGCAGGCGCAGACGGTCTTCGTGTTGGGATGGGTTCTGGCTCCATTTGCATCACGCAGGAGGTTATGGCTGTCGGGCGACCTCAGGCGACTGCCGTCTTCGCCGTTGCCGAATTCGCGAACAAGTTCGGTGTGCCCGTTATCGCCGACGGCGGTATCTCGAATGTCGGTCATATTGTCAAGGCACTTGCGCTTGGTGCGGGTGCTGTGATGATGGGTGGCCTTCTTGCTGGCACCACGGAGGCGCCGGGCGAGTACTTCTATCACGAGGGAAAACGCGTCAAGGCCTACCGTGGCATGGGTTCTCTAGAGGCGATGGAGCAGGGCAAGCCTGGCCCTACTTCGGCTGTGACCAACGGCACGTCAAAATATCCATCGCCGCCATCGAAGACTCAGGCCAACTCTCACGTGCACGAGAATGCTGCGACTACTCGTTACTTCTCGGAATCATCGGCCGTGAAGGTTGCTCAGGGCGTATCGGGCGATGTGCAGGATAAGGGGAGCGTGAAAGATTTCCTACCCTACCTCTACGCAGGCCTCCAGCACTCGTTCCAAGATATTGGTGTGCGGAGCGTGAAGGAGCTCAGAGAGGGCGTCGACGGTGGGAAGGTGAGGTTTGAATTGCGCACGGCCAGTGCGCAAGTTGAGGGTGGCGTACACGGATTGAACTCGTGAGTTGTTCTCTTTGATCACGACCATCGAATACTTGCTGATTCTTGGCGCTCAGGTATACGAAGCGCCTGTTTGCATGAGTGTATGTACTGTAATTTTTGTATTTGCACACCGGCTTGTATCCCTTCCGCGTGATAGCTTTCGCTTTGCTTTGTTGTCACTGTCTCCATCACACCCTATCACATCATCATCATCATCTGCACTAGAAATATTTATAATGCAGCCCACGCGATCGCAAGCAGGCGCTCTTCATATCCAATTCCATGCCAGTTGACATTTAAGTACAAGGTGTTCGCAACCATACTTTCAGCAAGTGAAGACAGAAGGACCTGTGTATACGTCGTTGGCCTATAAACAAGGTGTGGGAAGATCATGTGAAGGTCGAACATACCGGGAATGGTATACGAGGACAACGTTTCGTAAATGTTGATGGTAATACCGGGGTCGCTGCCTGGAATACCAATTAACGATGATGCCGCCTTGAACAGTGAACGACAAACTCTTGTATGCGCCAGGGAAGCTCACGGTTGCCGGCTGAGTGCTCCCGCCGCCGGTGATTTGAAGCTGGGCACACTCCATCTGCACAAGGAATAGGAAAATCAACGATGTGCTCTGTGCGAAGAGGAAGGCAAAACGAACGTAGAACTGGGCCCCTGGGTATGTGCTTGCGGCATGCAGGGCTTGCGATGAGCAATTAACATCAGAGAGGATTGCATAATCCGCGGAAGAAAGGCCTTACCGATAATTTCGTGTCGGAGGAGATACTGGCCGGGCTCGATGCACGACGGGACTGTGAACGTGACCTTGCCCTTGTTCGCGATCAGCCTATCCACCGCCCACTGCGCATCGCTCGCGGTGTATCCGTCTTCGTAGATCTTGAACCACTGAAGGCCAGTGACGTCCGTTTGCGTGGCGTTGTTCACCTTGGCGAGGTACGAGATGACAGGGCCTTTGTGCGAGGGGTCGATGGGGTCCGCTGGATCCGACGGGTCTGCGCCATCGAGAGTATGGTGCCATTCGGCGGTGAGGGTGGCGCCGGCGGGCACAGTGATGATGTCCGTGGAAATGGGCGTGTGGTAAGGGTTGATGCCGCCGTTGCAGATGAGGTCGTTGGAGGTCACATCGGTGATGGGCTCGAAGAATAGGTGAGCGTGGGGTTTCTGTGGGCAGCACTATCTGGGCTACGCTTACTCCGTCGTAGTCAGGAACGCGGATTCCGTTGATATGGCCCTGGTCGACGCCGTTGACGTACAATTCCTGGAGAACGAAATGGGAAGGTCAGAAGTATGGTGGGTAGAGTGGACTCGGAAGCGCCTGACCTGAAAGATGGTATGCGCCGAAACGGTACCAGTAAGTAAGGCTGCCACAGCGAGAATCTTCATGTCGAGAGTGAGAAGTTGGTATCTTGGAATCCCAACACGTACCAGGATGCAGACTTTATAGGGCTACGCAGAAGCCTGTTCATGAGAGCTGCCGGAAGATGACAGGATCTTCACGCCTATTCATCGGAAGTCGGACGTAGGAGTAGGTCTATGTCAGGCTGATAGTAATGGGGTATACCCCACAGAAACTCGCGAAGCAGATTAAGTTGTCCTGCAGCGTGCAAGTGACTTGCGAGGTTCTGTAGAAGCTTATCCGAGAGTCTGAGGATTTGCTGACTCCTGTAGGGTAGGTTAGAGCGACCAAAAGATAAAAGTCACTTATCGCGATTAGTCGTCTCCTTTATGATTGGACTGACAATCCCAACATAAGAGTGTGAGATTTGTGAAACACTGACAAGGAGCTCGTGTAGAGACCAAACCAAGGATAAAATACGGTAAAATGCAACCGTAGATTTTCCAAAGTTGTTCCTGCCATGATGAAGAGACTCCACAATCGTCACCTGTTCCGTGCTGGCCACCATGGGTGTGGTTCATGACACCATTTCCTGATTGGCCAGTACGAACTTAGGAAAGACGATGTCGGAGAATACTGGATATAGATTCCTCGCCGCTACAAATCGGGGTGAGGTTATGGATGACGCCCCCCTCCAGCAAGACCTTCAACAGAATGAGGAAGATGGTCGTGCAGGTGAAAGTTATGAATAGATCGTAGCGGGCGTGGTTATGATTTGTAGTGGGGACTAAAGAAATTGAATCTCCGATGAGTCGCGTTGAACAACTGAATACAGTACCTTTGAGGTTCCTTCACCACCGACCATGAAAGCTTCTACATCGACGTCGGCCTCCTCCACTCCAGTTCCCCACAATGCTCTACCACCGCCATCGACTACCTCTGCTGCACGTTCCTCACGAATCGCTCCTCATTCACACATCAAAGGACTTGGCTTGACGCCGGAAGGGCTCGCGAGCGCTGATAGTGCAGGGTTCATTGGTCAAATCATAGCACGAGAGGCAAGTCATGAATGCCTTGGTGAAACGTGTATCAGTAAATTAATAACCCATTAGGCTTGTGGTGTCGTCGTGGATCTCATAAAATCGCGAAGATTCTCGGGACGCGCGTTATTGCTGGTGGGCGCGCCTGGGACAGGCAAAACTGCGTTGGCGTTGGCTGTGTCGCATGAACTCGGAGCAAAAGTCCCCTTTTGTCCTATGGTTGGGTCAGAGGTGTACAGTACGGAGGTCAAGAAGACGGAAGTCCTGGCCGAGGCGTTCCGGAGAGCCATAGGTGTGTGATACCGAGCATTTTTTGACAAATCCAGCTGAGGTCCAACTCTGATCTGCATAGGTCTTCGGATAAAAGAGACGAAAGAGGTGTATGAGGGCGAAGTGACAGAGCTGACGCCCGCAGAATCTGAGAACCCCCTCAGCGGATATGGCAAGACCGTCTCCCATGTTATCGTGGGCCTAAAAACCGTGAAGGGCACAAAACAACTTCGTCTTGATCCTAGCATCTACGAAGCCATCTTGAAGGAAAAAATTGTCGTTGGCGATGTCATATACATCGAATCCAATACCGGCGCCGTCAAGGTACGCCGTATATCTCCTTTTGCCGTGAATTCGTATTGAATAATGAAACATAGCGTGTTGGACGCTCGGACGCCTATGCATCTTCGTATGATCTAGAATCTGAGACATATGTCCCTCTACCAAAAGGAGACGTCCACAAACGGAAAGAGCTAGTGCAGGATGTGACCCTAGGCGATCTCGACGCGGCGAACGCGCGGCCGCAGGGTGGCCAGGATATTATGAGTGTCATGGGTAGCCTAGTCAAAAGTGGGCGAACCGAGGTCACGGATAAACTGCGCCGGGAAGTCAATAAAGTCGTGAAAGGCTATGTTGATCAAGGTGTTGCAGAGGTCGTCCCCGGTGTCGTCTTCATCGACGAGGTGAGCGCTTCCACGACATCCTATTGACCTAGTGTATATACTAATCATAATGAGCACATAGGTCCATATGCTCGATATCGAGTGTTTCACATACTTGAATGCCCTGCTCGAGTCCCCCATGGCACCGACCGTCATCTTTGCCACTAACCGGGGCAATTCGTTGGTCCGCGGAACAACAGACATCGTTGCACCCCACGGCATTCCCGTGGATCTGCTGGACCGGTAAGGCCTCCATTTGTCAACCGAGGTGGCCATCATCTGACATCTAGAATCAGGTGTCTGATCGTCAAGACGGAAGGGTACTCGCGGGAACAGGTCAGCAAGGTTGTACAACTGCGTGCGAACATCGAGGGCCTCAAGCTTGGCGAGGGTGTTCTCGATCGGTTCGCAGAGGAGGGCGAGAAGGGCTCTCTGCGGTATGCGCTCCAACTCCTTACCCCCTCCTCCATCTTGGCTGGCCTTTCTGGTCGCACACAAATCGAATTGGAGGATATTGGAGAGATGAATGAGTTGTTCATCGACGCGAAAACATCTGCGGGTATGATAGAAGAGAGAGACGGCTTAGCTGTATAGAGACAGCCTTTGGGGCTTGCTAGTGAGTTGCTTGATATTGTTGGAACAGTGCTCTCAGTCTAATTTTTTTGAAGCTTCGAAGGTCTGTGTATGTATTTCTTGGCACTTGGCTTTCGAAAATATCACCTATCCCATTGAGGGCCTGGATTGTTGTACAGTAGCCCTGCCCTCGCCATTCTTTGCCTTTGATCAGCGAAAAATCTTTCAAGCTACCTGTCGATTATGTCCGACGCCTTTCCTTCGCCTTCTAATCACTGTGAACAGCTTACGTCCCTCTTGCTTAAGCACCTGCTCCGAGGTTAGTTACCTCGCCTCTTCGACGTATGGATCACATCGCACGTCGTAGGCTTCGTTTCGCATTCCTCATGGTATCAATTCAATCTGTCTCGCACGTGTGTGGCTCGGAAGGGGATACATCTAGCATGCAGATCACATGCTGCTCATACTATTGCACGCAAAGGTTCAGCGCAAGATTCTTTGCTCTATAGGCATTCCTACATTCTCGGTGGATTGTCCAACTCAATGGTATCGTTCGTTCCATATGTGGAGTTGTGGGTCTGATTGTCTACTTCTAGTTTCTGGACTTCGAAGCAGAAAGTCTGAAAAGGTCAGGGCGCACGCAATGGTCCATTTTTGTCTGCAACTTAGGCCGGACTTTGTGCTTCACCAATTGAGTCAGTTTTTGCCCTCCTACTACGCCTAGACGCGATTGCGCTGGACCTCTTTAATACAAGATACCATGAGGTGAATGGGAAGGCTATCTTCAAGCTTCAAGCTTCAAGGGTCTGCACGATGCGTTAGGCAATCGCCGACCGGAACCTAAAAATATGGATGACATATTGGAGCGCAGGGAGGACGGACCAGAAGGAACCACTGTACCTCGGGAGAGGTGGGAATTCGGTATCCATGTGAGTGACGAGCATCTTTAGCAGGCCGCGCATCCGTTGTCTCCATGCTCATGAGGCTTCGCAAACACAATCTCCCTCTCATATAGGCAGCCAATGTCGGCATCCGGAAGGAAAGAACATACACTGTTGCTAAATCGGTCGGATGCGTTCATAGGAAGTCGAGCTCGTGTCGAGAAGTATGGATCGAGCGCTGACCATGTGCTTCGGGCATGGGTGCAACCCATCACTCCTAGGCACATCTACTCTCCTCCGAACGATCATACGTTCCTTGGACTTCTCTCTGGATGAAGCATGTTGGACCCTGTTGAGAGGTTAGCACGGCTCCAGAAGACACGGCGAGGCTTCTCAGTCCGGCTTGCGATCCCTAACAGACGATCTTACCAGGAATGGTGCTGGACAAAGTAGCTCCCATTCCACGCATGCGCTGTATTTTGTATCTAGCGCTTTTCACGCTTTTCGAGCGCCTGAAGCGTTGCAAGATTAGAACTTCAGTGAGTCCCTTTATACTGAATACAAATGAGCTCCTCGTGCGAAAAATATACAGATTTCGGAAGACATTGAACAGTCACGGGATGATTGTGTCCGTCATGTATGCCCATTTATACCCCATATCCTTCACACATCGTATGCTGTCTCAGCTTCTCTGAAATGGTCTCTTCCATAGCTTACTGTGACAGGTGGCATCGTGAAGTCCAGCGCAGGGACGCTCAAAGGCCTTCGCCGGACTTTCGTGTCTGTTTCACACAAACGGATGAGTCATATGGCTTGAGCTGGCTTCTATTCTCTGATCATACCAATCTGCACAGGATCGAGAGAAACATACCAGATCATGCGACCCCCGTGGGGAGGCTACAACATTCCGGCACCAGTGCCGTGCTGGACTGATTTCAGTCCAAAGGCCTTCGGTCAGGGAGCCAGCCCTCGCTCAGCCCAGTGCTTATCTCGGAGACACGGATAGCTTCCTAGCTCAGGGGACTCAGGTACGAAATCCCTCGCGATTTGATAGGGATCTAATCTAACAACAGGTATGCGCCTGGATCACTCGGTGAAAGGAGCCCTGTCAGTGAACACCGTCACGGTACTCGCCATTCATCAAGCTGTCAACTTGCGACTAGATGTCAATCGGAATCGGGATTAATGCGGCTCAAAGGCGTTGTGAGTTTTTTGTCACTGAAGTGGTGTAATAGCTATGACCGGCAATGCCTGAACTCGAACGGCACTTGCCCATACGGCTGATAAATGTGGCTGGGAAGTTCAAGCAGAGGCTCACAGTTCTCATTGTTGGTCAGAACTAGGTCCTACTAGGTCCCATGAGTCGAGGTGGGGAGCACGAAGCCTGCCCGCTCAGCTAATCTGGGGAAGGGGCTTCGCTTCACATCGAGGAAGCAATTTAGCATACGTTGTTACAGGCACGTGGCCTCACAGATTGCCGTTTTAGTCCATCAGTCTACGTGGGCATTTTCCGTAGGACTTGTGCATCAAGAAGTCAAACGCGCGCCGGCGCAGTTATCTTGCGCGGTCGCTGAAAGCGGAGGTAAATGGGGTTCCTTTCCTAACCCATATCAGACAGCCGGTGCAAATTCTGCACCTCCCGCCACCTGCCTTGGACTTAGCGAAGGACCTCCCATTTGGAGAGCTTCTTTGCACTAAGGGAAGGAAGTCCTTTGTCCCCCCATAACCGGGCCCCTCCTTGCCTATATAACTCGTAGAGGCGTCCCTCCCGCAGTCGATTCTCTTCGTCCTTCTCTCTCGCAGCACCCTCCTCTCGCCCCCGCTTTTGACCCTCTTCCCTCTCCCATGGCCATAGGGGGTCCTCCCGCAGCATATTACTTTGAGGACCGCACTGGTCTCGTAGCAAGCTCCGATTTCGACGAGGTGTATGACCGCAAGTTCCTGCGCGTATCCTCGACGCCACAGCGAACGCAGAATGCGGGGATCATGATATACGACATGGGCAGGCGGTCGACCAGCTACGCCGACCGCCATCACTTTTACCGCGAACCCGCCATCGTCCTCGACTTTGGCCCCAACGGGGCACTTGGGGCCATCCTGTTCACGCAGACTGCCGCATCGGTCCCGATGACGCAGTACTTACGGAAGGTCTCGTTCTTCGGAGGGTTAGCACGTGACCGTCTTGCATCTTTTCCTATGCTGACCAGGTGCTACGTGCCAGAACTTTGTTTCGAAAATTCAAGGCTTCAGATGGAAAGGAATACAGATGGGGCCATCGTATGGTCGCAGACCACGAGTGGACGGTGCGTGCGGTGCCATCATGTGGACTTCAGAGTCTCGGCGTGGCGCGGTCTGCTCATCAGCATGCCCATTCAATATTCAGTGCCTGAGCTCCGAAGACTATATTGTCGCGCACTACAACCTCAAACCGCCAGACCGACCTGCCTACGGTACGTCTGGAAACATCCTGACTGTGTACGAGACCTTTGCACCATTGTCAACTGGTAAGCACTAATCATTCGCCTTATGGCCAAACGCTCACAACATGCTATTTTTGTGTGTTTCAGAGCTCCTAGCGTCGCTCACCATCATGCGGCACATCGCGCAGCACAACTTGTAGCCCGTCACGCGCTCAAGCTGTGGCCAAAATTCTCCTTCGCCATCATCGTTATATCTCACGAATCTATGTTAATACTGCGGACCAGACCTTAGGCCTGATGGACTTTTACTGTACTCATATTGCACCATGTAGCCCAGCGCTTGGATATGGATCAGATGGACGTTGACCCTTCGGCTCTTCGGCCCCGCCGATAACGCTGTCCTATTTCTGAAAGACTGTCCTCGGCTAGACTACCTCAGCTCCACTTGGTCAGGGTCGGGACTCGGGGAGATGAAGGGATTTAGCTCCGTTCTGTGGGGAACCCCTTCATGACGCCTCAAAACAGATGTTTATCACAAAAGAACAAAATAAAAACTGATGAATCTCAAGAATAGGAAAAGAAAGTCCCTGGTAAGCACTACGAGCGCTATGAGCCCCGCTCGTCTGCACAATTCTATGCAGGTCATCTCAAAGGGTTCCAGTACTTTAGCTTACCAATTAGGTCCCATGTGATCTAAAGTCAGCTGCGATCTCGACGCGTGCACTCAAGAGTCAAGGCGTGTCAGAATGTTCAAACGCTTCGCGTCCACTTCAACAGCTCTGCGCCCCACTATTCGGCAGATCCTATCTCTCCAGCCGAAGAACGAGAATGTCCAAGTCAATGGTTGGGTCAAGTCTGTACGCGTGCAGAAGCGTGTCGCGTTTGCGATGATTCACGACGGAACATCTGCCCAAAGTCTCCAAGCTGTGTTCTCAGATCCTAAGCTCGCGCATAGGTGCGTGCTTGACTTCCTCTCTTTTTTGGTGATCTAATCTGGCGTAACAGCTTGACAAACGGGGCAAGCGTTCGTTTGACAGGACGGTTGAGCGAGAGCAGGGGAGCGGGACAGGAGAAGGAGCTCCAGGTCGAGTCAGTCGACGTGCTTGGTGCATGCGACCCTGAGGTGAGGATTGAGAAGCATCCTTAGACTTTTTGACCAAATTCAGGCACTAGGAATACCCCATCCAGAAACAAACCATGTCTGCAGAGTATCTCCGGGACCGCGCGCACCTCCGAACGCGTACGAACACCGCTAGCTCTGTGTTGCGACTTCGGGATCAGACTATGCGGTCGCTCCATGACTATTTCAGCGTGAGTGGTCATTGTTTATACGTGTGCATTGATTCACAGCTTTCTAGCAAAACGATTTCTGCTACGCCCACACACCCATCATAACGTCGAGCGACGCAGAAGGCGCCGGAGAGACTTTTCGAATAGCACCCGTCACGACCGGCACGCCGCCTCAAACCCATGAGTTCTTCTCCCAACCGTCCTACCTCACCGTGTCATCTCAGCTCCACCTCGAAGCCCTCGCGAGCTCGGTGTCTAGAGTGTGGACTTTGTCGCCTTGCTTCCGTGCGGAGAGATCACAGACGAATCGCCATCTAGCGGAATTTTGGATGCTCGAGGCTGAATGGGCATTCACGCGCGACCTGGCCGACATATGCCAGGTGGTCGAAGATTCGCTCAAGGATGTGCTTCGCAGCGATAGTCCCGATCGGGACGCACTGTGGAGTGACTTGAGCGGCCCTAAATTAGGCATGCTTACCGCAGCTGCTTCGAGCAAACCATGGACTCGGATGTCGTACAGTGATGCGATATGCGAGCTGGTGAAACATCACACCGAATCTGGCCAATTCAAATATAAACCACAATGGGGCCACGGTCTCCAAAGCGAGCACGAGCGCTGGATTTCTGAGCAGCTGGTCGGTGGCCCCGTCTTTGTAACTGATTACCCGGCAGCCATCAAACCATTCTACATGCGCCTGAACGACGATGGCCAGACGGTGGCGTGTTTTGATCTGCTCGTGCCGTTTGTTGGAGAATTGGTCGGCGGGTCTCTACGCGAGGAACGACTAGAGATCTTGAAACAATCTCTCGAGAAACACCAGCTGGATCAAAACGCGTACGGGTGGTACTTAGACTTGCGAAAGTACGGAGGTGCTCCGCATGGTGGTTTTGGCATGGGTTTCGAGAGGTTGATCAGTTGGGTTGGAGGGGTTGAGAACGTGAGGGAGTGTATACCGATGCCGCGATGGGCGGGAAGGATGTTACTGTGATCTATGACAGGGCTGAATTTTCCTGTTCAATTATGCACACAATGCTTCTGTTTTCTATGTTTCCAGTTTGTCCTCCAATTTCTGGGCGCTGCCACGTGATGACATGCTCATCATGTGCTTAGAGTAAGTCCCTATTCGGTCGAGCGCTACTTTTGCGCTTAGCATTCCATCATGGCAAAGAAAGGTCCTTCTGGCAGTTCTCGAGGCAGAGGACATGGATCTGGCCATCGGGGTAGGCGTGGAGGAAGAGGAGGAGGAGTAGGACATCGCAAATACGATTTCGGCGGAGGCCAATATGACGATGCGCGGCCAGAAAGCGCTGTAGACGAACCTCAGGATGAGCATGAAGGGGGAGAGAGTAAGGAGGAGACTCCTGCAAGTGAGCATGGACATATTTACCACTATGAGCACCGTTGACCCTCGTAGAAATAACTATCGATGTGCCTGTCGCCATGTGGGTGAGTTGCACCATGGTCAAGCCGATCGCGAGCCTCACTGCGGCAAACCGCTGTTTAGGACTTCGACCATTGTGATCCTCGGCGGTGTTCTGGAAAGAAACTGGCACGGCTGGGTCTCATCGACGAACTCAGGGTCGGCAGCCGATTCCGCGGCATCGTTCTGTCGTGCGTATTCTTGATCGTTTTTCTATTCGATATCTCTGTTTTACCCCCACATCATCTGCAGGCCGAAAGGCACTCAAGTCATCAGCCCCGCCGATAAAGACATAATTCTCAAGGCGGGCCTTGCAGTTGTTGAATGCTCGTGGGCACGACTAGACGACGTGCCGTTTGGAAAAATTGCCAGCCCACATGAGCGCTTGCGTAGGTCGCTTTCGATCTTTTGACCGAATGATCTCAAACATTTTTGCCGCGCTGTCGTAGTTCCATACCTCATCGCCACGAACCCGACGAACTATGGCAAGCCGTGGAGGCTTAATTGCGTTGAAGCACTCGCGGCTGCCTTTTATTTGACAGGATTCGACTCCTACGCCGAGCGTCTGCTTGATGGGTTTGGATGGGGCAGCGCATTCTGGAAGGTCAACCAGTATGTTTGCCGATAGTATGCATTATAGTAGCTAACACCGCCATAGGATGTACATTGAGCGTTATCGGAGTTGTGCCAACGCTGATGAAGTTAGCGCGATGCAGCAAACAATTTTGGAGGAGTCTGAGGCTAGCTATGAGCAGTCACGAAGAGGTAAGTATTTCAATGTGTTCCCTATCGATCGATGTACTAATCTTGACTCCTGCAGACAAAGAACGAGAAAAAGAGGGTGACCTCCTTCTCGAAAATCCGAATCACCGGACGTACGACGCGAGTTCCGACGAAGATGGAGAGGAAGAGACAGAGTCATAGTCATGGCAGTGTATTTATCTTTTCTGACCGGACGTGTGTATTTCTTTTTGACCAAACATGTGGAAGCATTGATTACTTCAATGATCAGAAGCTGTGTAGCAAAATCGTGTGGGTCATGTACTTAAAGCAGAAAGTAGACTGACAAGTGCAGTTCAGCCACGAGCGGAGAGTGATTGGGAGAGGTCCAACATGGTCCTAGATCTTGTAAGTGCGAAATGGAACGACAATGAGGCGATTTATGGATGCTCTTCACAGTCGCGGGTCTCCTATGTGGACACGGTCAACTTTAATAGAAGGCCTGTTTTTCCAATACCTCCCAAATGACTCAAAGTAGCGTACCACGATCTACGAGTACCACTCCTCGATCCACGGCTCGAGAGTGGGGGTGGGTGGTGGAGTCGTCCAGCACGATTCCTCGAACGGTCCATTCGGAGGCGTGGAGCTCAGAATGTTCAGCTCGACGTACTGTCTGATATCGTCGATCAAGGACCGCTGCAAGGCATAGGGTTGCAGAAGCACGTCTCGGATGCAAACATGTTCCATACGAGCAGTAGCAGAACGAGCGCACAACGCCACAGTATAGCTTGAGTAGAGATACTCTCGGCTGCTCGGCCTCTACTGCGGCTGGCACATTCTCAGCTGCAACGGTGTGATCACCCCGAACGTTATGTTCAGAGTTGATCCGGGCGTGCGATCGGTGCTATATATCCAAGTGGAGGACACTAAGATGTGGTAACACCTGTTTATTTTCGTAGAGTTGCCGAAGAAGGTCGTCAATCATATAGACGTCCTCAATGTTCGTTTCCCCGACCCTGAGCGTCAATCTCGTGACCGACGGCATTTGCACCATGTGCGACAACCATTCAGCATGCGACTGCAACCGTGTGGAATCGAAGAAGAAATCTGTGACATGAGAAACATTCAGGCTGTGAGATATCACATTCTCGAAGATGCGTCACCCTTTGACGGCACAAAACGAGAGTACCCTGCGCCCGTCTCCGGCGCCAGTGATATCGAAGGCTACACGAGCACTATCATCGCCACCGGGGGACATGGACGAGATTGCAACAACGGTTATGTCCCCAAAACGGTCAGGAATTGGAGGGGGGCGGTCATTGATGCCTCAATACCGTCCATCCTCAGACAGGGTGGATTTTACCGATAACACTGTCGAAAATGGAAAGGAAAGGGTCGGGACAAGAGCGTATACGCTCGGGATGTCGCAATCCCATAAGATGATTCGACGAAGATTGGGCATCGATATTGGCTTGCTCGAAGCTAAGGCCGTAGAATCGACTACCAAATCGGCGAGGGTCAGAGTTTCGAGAGCCATGCTGGCACGTAAAAGCTCAAGGAAACGGTCTGGAGGCTTTCATCCGAGGTCGCAGGTTGGGCACTTGTATGCGAGGTTCGGTCTCATCTGATGCGATGAGGGGATGAACATCGACTGATCGGTTGAAGACAGCTAATGTCTCCAGGTTGGGCAGCGAGGACGGGATGTTTGTTTTATCCCAATAGTCATTGAGTCTGACAGTGAGGTAGTAGATGCACTGAGATTCTTGTACAACGAAGCCCCAAGCGGAATATTTATCATAGGCAGCGACATACAGTGGAGCTGTCCCAGCACGGTTGGCGATTAACGGAACGATATCTTGGAATGCGCGATAATCGTAGGCATGGATGGCGTTCCATAAAGGCCTATGCGCCATTGCCAGACGATACCAACGTGAACACGCATGGGAGAGCGAGATGTTGGCATGCTTCGGTCGATCATTTTGTGGCTCGGAGGGTGAACTTGGGATGTATATCGTATCCTCGATATCGTAGCCACGGTATAGTAGCAGTGATAGGAGGAATATTTCTTGCAATAATTCTCCAGGGAGGCGATCGATGAGTGTACCAGCGTCTTGAGCTTTCCTCCGGGCGATCTCTTTAGCTTTCAGATATATGGCTAATGCTCGTCTTGTTGGCTGCTGAGCGGATTGACAAGGTGCATGCATTGCAAGGAAATTCTTTGTACACGTTAGGGATTAACTCACCTGTTGCACGTCCATTTTTGCAGGAGTCTTCCGCAAAATTCAACAAAGCGGGCTATGAGCTTCTATGAGATGCTGGCGATCATAGGAAGAATTCATGATAGCGTGTTCACTCAGGTTCACTCATTCGCCGGGCGCCTGTGGAGGCGGACCCTGGAAACCTCGAGCTGAATCGTTTTTTGAGATTGATTGATTATTACGTAGCCGAAATTTTGAAAGTGTCTCGTTCTGTGTTGTAGCTCAACACTCGGTATCTTTGTTCTTCATTGCGAGAACTCCATCCAAGATCTTGTAAAATCAGAGAACATCAAAATGTCGGCTGTGGAATCAGAAAATGGTGAGCAGCCGTACATCCTCGCTCAATTTTCAGGCATATTCATCGCGATCATTGGCGCGTTGCAGTGCTGGTCGGCGTCATCGGAGGGAGCGGTCTCTACCACCTCGACAACCTCACCTTCATGTAGGTCGATCTCGCCTGATTACACGCGTTTTTGCGCCGTTGACGCGGCCGCCCATGTTAGAAAGCAAGTCAACCCCGAAACGGTACGTCTGGCTGATATCGGCACCCCATCGCATTGTAAACCCTCATACCAAATTCGCGCGTATTACAGCCCTGGGGCTTCCCATCCTCTCCGATCACGATCTGCGCGCTTTCTTCTGGCGCACGCGTCGCCTTCCTTGCGCGGCACGGCACGGGGCACACCATCGCGCCCTCCGCCGTGCCTGCCCGTGCAAACATCGCCGCTCTCAAGTCCCTCGGCGTTCGTGCGGTGCTCGCGTTCTCTGCCGTCGGCTCTCTCCGGGAGGACATCCCGCCTGGCACGTTCGCGCTGCCTACGCAGGTAATCGATCGCACCAAGGGCGTGCGCCCCGCGAGCTTCTTCGAAGGCCTCAGCATCGTTGCGCACGCCGCATTCGGGGACCCGTTCAGCGTGCGCCTCGTAAAGTGGCTCGAGGGCCCAATCCGCCGCGCGCTCGAGGAGGAGGGCCGCGGCGTACAGCTCGTGACAGAGAAGTGCATCGTGTGCATGGAGGGCCCACAGTTCTCGACGCGCGCGGAGAGCGTGATGTACCGCCAGTGGGGTGGCGATCTCATCAATATGAGCGTACTGCCTGAGGCGAAGCTAGCGCGCGAGGCCGAGATCAGGTACGTCCTTTCACCCTGTTTTCCCGTCGATTTGAATGTTGCGTTACTTACGCGAAACAGCTATGCGCTCGTCGCGACGGCGACAGACTATGACTCGTGGCGGCCACACGCCGAGGCGGTGACCGCTGCGGAGGTGTTCAAGACACTGCAGGCCAACGCCGACACGTCGCGGCACGTCGCGGCGACAATCCTAGAGGAGTTGGTCGCTGCCGCCGCCGCGGGCGACATTCTCGCCGAGGAGGCAGGCTCGATGCAGTACTCGATCATGCCGCGCTCCGAGAAGCAGAAACCAGAGGACAGGGAGACGCTGCGCTACATCCTTCCGACGTATTTTTCGGACTAGATGTGCTCACGACGGTCTAGACCTCTCAGTCTCAGGAGACCTAGGGAGATGGGCCACGATAAAGGTGGTGTGTATCATCTAGAGCCATATATCTATCTGTATTGTATAGAAGATGTCTGCAGGCCTGCAGCATACAGTGCCTCGTTTCTATGAGATAGACGAGCCGTACATTTTGCAAGGGTATCTTCCATCCTAGCCCGACGATCTGATGCTTGTCAACACGCGACACACGTACAACCAGTCGAACATAGATATCAAACGAGAATTCATTGCAGTCTACTTTGAGTCCAACCCCGCTCCATTATTTGGCCCTTTGATGTAGACTGATGGTACTCAACGAAGCGCTAAGCGCCCTGCCGACCTCCACATGAGTTTTCAGTTCAATCAAGTCAGCTGGCTGCAAGGCGAACGACGCCTTCATTGAGTTTAGGAGCACTTTGTGGAACGCTGGAATGATGTGTAGATGGGGATTAAATGAACAGAGATGACCGATGATCTGGGCCCGATAGAATAAATCTCTCGATGTAAGTATCTTTGCAGCTATTGTGTAGATAGATTAGGTGAACAATAGCGCTGTGTAGATCAATGAGGCTTGTCACTCGCGGAGGTAGGAGGTAAGCTGGGGCGCAGGAGAAAAGACCTAATACTGTAGCCAAGTCGCGAATGGCCGGCCCGGCTAGTTCTTCCCATCACACACCACAGTCGCAAGGATACTCTTCATTTCCTCTCTGACTTCGACCGTGCACACGGAGAGATGCGACGTTAGGATACTGTTGTGAAAACTGGAATGTGTGTAAGTAAATTCTCCAGCATTTTATCCCCTCCATGTCGCGGACGCGCGTACTAGCAGACCATCGACTTCGGATCGATTCGGGCGGTGACGTCGATGTTCGCTCTCTAGAGAGGGCATTCAGAAAGGGAGGTTGAGAAAGGAAGAGGATCGATGAAGACGACCGAGCGGGATGTGATGGCAGACGAATGTAGAGGGATGGCAAGATAAAATGTACTCACCTCTCATTCCTAACTCAGTCGACTTCATCCACCCTCCTTCCATCGACTGCGCGCCGACATCGTCCATCAGGGCCATCCGTGGAATGCCCGCTTGTGAGCAAAAAGCACGTCTGGCCGACTAAACGTGGCGCTATCCTTGCACTCGTCGCACGTCAACGACGCGGCGACGTGGGCCTTCGCAGTGTTCAAGTGACGCTTGAGCTCGTGGACGCGTCCGAACCCCCCCTTGCACTTGTGGCAGTTCCAGTCCGAGCTCAGGTATGGAGTCTGCCGCATGTCCATCCTAGGCGCCCGCCTTGTGGCCATTCGGTGGGTCGACCCTTCGCCCGACGCCTGTACAGCCTCAGGAATTTGTCCGTTCGCAGTAACATTCCTGCGAACGGACATTCTTGATCTACATTGTGTACGGTGGAGGGTAGCACCCTCGGGGGCCTCGTGGATACCCCCTGGACCTACAACAGCGACCTCTGACCTCGGCCGCTGCTGGTAAGGTGCGTACCTCGCCCCGATTCTTTCGCCAATCGTCGCCCGCGTTGTGCTTGGGCCGGCGACGGGTCCCCCGTTCATATGTACGGCGCCGTACTGGGGTTGAACGACGGCGCATGGCAAATACAATGGGCTCGCCGGCCTTTCATGATCTGATGGGAGTGTTTGTAATGGAGGGAAAAGTAGGTTGACAGGATAACTCACAGTACGCGTGGCCGTGCGCCATGGTTGCTACTTGGTGGTTTCTTTCCCCAGCGGGCAGCGTCTGCTGGGGGAAGTACAAATCACCAGGGGCGACGTGCGGCGGCCCCGCCATTGCGTACCCGGGCTGGGGGTAGTGTGGAGCCCACTCGGACTCGACAGTGGGGAGCTACGAATGGAGGCTAGTCAGTGTTCTGGTGGCAAATGCTGCAAAACCCACGCATACCGCTGGCTCGTACCACAGGGCATCCATTTGCTGCGTCGGATACCCCGAAGGGTATACAGCGGGTGGCCCGCTTGCGTCCGCGTGGGCAATGGTCGTCTGCTCTTGAGAGAGCAACGAGAGACTGTCTTCCCAGCCGCAAGTGTTGTATGAAGCGTAGTAAGGGTATGTCATTGCTGAAGTTGGTTTGGGTAAGTGGGGTGTTGCATTTCTTCAAAGTCCATCTCTGCGTTTATAAGCGACGTATTGCCGTTTCGCAAGTGGTTGTCTGAGTTAGGTGAGTGGCGGGAAGAGTCTGTGCGCGTTCGGAGTATGCTTCATCGCCTCTTCCTTTTTTCAACTCAGATCCCGATCAATCTTGTATTGTCCACTAGCCGCCATGCATCGTGTCCCCTCCTCCCCTGTGCGGTGGGTACAAGATGCCTCACGGGAGAGAGGATGGATCCTTAGTCGCGCTATCACATCTACCGTACGAATTTTACCTCTGAGCGGCTCGTGCTACCCCTCTGATGGATGGCTGATAGGCGGCGCATCTGACAACATCTGCCTTGAAGAACCTTAACGACGTAATTCTAGACCGCAACGGTGTTTTTACCTGGACATCCGGGCGTCATATCTAGGACAATGCGCGATCCCAATACTTGGCCTCCTCCGACGCCCCCATCCATGAACGCGTGAGCGACTCACATTCGTACGGCAATACCGGCACGATTGGCCCATCAAAGACGTATTCGGCTACAAGGTTTCGCCTCCCTTCCGCGCTGCCGAGGCCTTCGAGTCGTGCTGGTCTGGCCGAATTTTTGCTCGATATATCCTATGGCGGCCATGGTGGCTGGTGCGTGATACCATTCTTGGATACTTACAAATAATTGCGAGGTTCTAGCTCGGTGCTGACCGCAGCCTCGTCCCGAAAAGCATTGAAGGGCCGTTGTCCTTGCCTCGAGAGGGGCAAGGATAACGGCCCAAACAAACATTGAGATTGCTTCGGTGCTTAAAATTCTTCCCCCCATTCATACAAAATATGGACGTGTTGATTATGATGTGGGCCTCCGGAAGATATCGGATGAGATCGGATGGCGGTCATACACGGCGAAGTTGAGAAGGGTGAGTGGGTGATTTCGCTATGTCTTTAGC
>CVKZ01000003.1:2996849-3011925 GCA_001457955.1 Heterobasidion annosum
AAAAATGTCTAATCCTAATCTTTTATAATTTAGTATAGTAGGGCATCAATTATAGCTAATTAGAGCTTAATATAAGGGGGTGGTTTTCCAGATGAATGTTGTCCAGTCCTTGGAGACTGTTCGAATCTTATTTAATGATCCTCCAATGGGTTTTATGGGGAGCCCTAATGTTCTTAAACCTCTGGAGAAAATGGTTGCTTACCGGGCGAAACTTGGACGGCGACTAAAGGTGATCTATCTTGATATAGTCCGGGTGCCGGATTTTGAGGAGGCCGCGCGGGAACAGCTCAGGAATGTTCTGTCACGCTATGATCTGGTTCGACGCTACGTCGATACTTTGGAGATACGACATTGCAGTTCAGATTTAGGTGATGCAGGGTTGCATGTAGAAAACGATTCCGATTCCTGGATTCGCAACTGGGATCTTGGTGCGTTGAAGTCCTATTAAGCATTTCAATTCATTCGTTTTTAACGTGTCAATAGTTACTTGACCTTTCCGACGAAGGCGCGATTTGCCCCAGCGAGATCACTCTCCCCGAGTTCAAAAATAAAAGGACGGAAACCCCCTCATACAGCTGGATAATCTCTGGGGTTGTATACATTAGCGCGACGATCGAATTAAAACATCATATTGTGGTCAGAGGCTGTAGGGGCGAGGTTGCATTCCGACTGTTAACACGATTCGCTCCTGTATCTGTCAACCTACTTCCGGTCTATCATTTTGCTTTGTGTGAGGTCGACAATGTTTATCAGCACTATGCGCATCAGTCAATGACATGCTTGCGATGAGAACTAGAGACCTTTACTGTTACGAATGCATGAACTATTGTCACTCGTCGGTAAGTAAACTCTATAGTAGGGAGCGACTTCAGGCAGATCAATCCGAGAATATACTTATAGGCATCATTGATCCCGAGAGTTGGGAAGCGCATATATATCTTCCGATCATCAGCATTGTTGCGAATCGAAGGCAAACTTGCTACTCAGTAAGCTGCCTCCTGCTCCAAAGAACGGTTGTAACGCGCAAACTCCCATCCAGGCAATCGGAACGTAGGTCCATTGCTTGAAGTGTAGCAGTCGTTTTCGTAACGAAGTATACCACCCATGCACCCTTGAGGCCTGCTCATCCGAGAGAAAAGGTCCTGCACCCAGAAGCTTCGTAGAGGAAGCCCCAAGCCCCTCCGCCCCTCGACAAATGCTTCTAAAGAGTTCCAAGGAAGGAGAGAACCAAATCGGTTGTATACGATCCGCAAATGCGTCAAATCTCGGAGGAAGGGCGGGTCTGCAGAATTCTCTGAGCAGAAACAATTCAAGAGGTCCGGGACATGGATGCCAGGCAGGAGCACCAAAGTACGCAGACGAGGCATGCTTTGAATAACAGCTCTCCACGTTTCAACCGTAGGACGCGTCGATGCCGGACGCGGGGGAAGCGGACCTAACCATAGCTCCTGGACAGCATCTACTGGGAAGTCATGCACGAGGGATAAGAGTGTATGTTCGAAGAAACAACCGCTGGACTCCATCACCGGCCACCCGGATGACAACTCGAACGCCGACTCCTCGTTGCCTCCGCAAAGGACCAAAGCGTTTGGCAATCCTATAGCTAATTTGGTTGACTGGTTGAGAGGACGAATAAGGGAAAGATCTGCGGGGAGGAAAGCGGACAGCACGCAATTGGTCGTTCCTGGCGGGGGGTCTAGATACAAGCAGACAATGTTGCATTTTGAAGGAATGTCTAGAAGGGAAAGGAAGGTGCGCAAAGTAGGCCAGCGGACGTTCCGGACCTCAAGGTGACAAAGACGGGGAAGGGGGATGCGGAAATTCCTGTTCAAGTCGGGGCATTGAGGGATGATGGCGCTGAGTTCCAATTGCTCTAGCTCCGGACTCTGGAGTAGTGCCTCGTGTAATTGGGCGCAAGCGAAGCCCTTGACGCCTGTAAGCTTGAGACGAGTCAAGCCTCCGAACTGATTCTGTTTGTTCCAACGCAGCCGGTTTAGCGAGAGAACCTTTAAGGACGGCGTCGATGCAGAAAACAATGTAGGCATGAGAAGAGAGTCAGGAAGTCGAACATCGATAGTGAGATTTTCGAGTTTTGGTGCCGGGCTGTTTAGAAAGGACATGATACGTTGAACAGATACAGTCTCGTTCTCGCAATCATCGACCCTTCGGATATAGAGTTGTTGGAGACGGTGCGTGAACCCCGGAATGAGGTCAAGAAACCAAGGCTTCGCGTCTGAAGCCGGAACCTCGACTCGAACCCGCAGAGGAATGGAATGGGATCGATCAAGGCAAGCGGATACAAGTTTTAAGCTGCATCCTGTATGAATTACGTCCCAGAGAGATGGATAACCGAGCATGATACTCCGCCAAGTCCGGCAGACATGGGACAAGCTGAGAACGGCATGGGGTTGAGAGGGGTTTTCGGCACCAATAGGGATATCGATGCGTTCGTAAGTCGAAGTGCGGAAGATCTGCACAAGAATTTCTGGGGGGAGATGGTACATGGGGCGGCCCACTGTCGGCAGAAGGTTTTGTCAGCGTCTGTGAGACTGTCCGTCCATACTATAGCTTTGCCGCATCGTCACGTCCTACACTCACTCACCTCACACAAACGGACGAGCTGCCAACTGAGAAGGCAGTGGCTCGACTTGACCCGAAAAATGGCAGGTCCGATGTGCGAATGCTGCCTTGAACTATGTTTGGACAATCTATGTCGAGATGAGCATGGCGATATAACCGAACAAAACACAAACTTACCGCACCAACTAGTTCAAGGCTAGAGCGGGTGGAAAGGTGTACCCCAACGCTACAAACATTGCTTTATAGTGTTTGATCGTGTAGTCAGCTGTGAGCGCCTAGCCCAGGGAAGATCCATCTGACATGATGAGCTCGGCATCGGGCATGGCTGCTCTGGCCGAGCCTTCTGAAGATTCCCTGGGTCATTCGGATGATCCAACTTCACAAGAGCTGGACATGCTATAAAGAGAACCATGCTCGAGTTCGGAAATCTTCATTTGAAATCCCAAGGGAAGAGAACGCATGGTGCGTTGTGATTTGACACGCACGACGAAAAATATCGCCAGCAATACGAGTATCCCTAATCAAAAAGATCATCTCATGCGGACACTAGAGTAGAGGATTTCAACGCTTTCCTTACATATGCCCAAGAAATATCCTTTTGCTGTTATTCACCAGGGACCCTGATCACATGCGATCATATGTCGGATCGACCGAGAGCACTTGAAAAAAATCGCAAGCTTACCCTTACCTAAATGCGCACATTACGGACGTTACCTGCGGGTCGGCAGCTATGCGTCATGATGCTTTGTGGTGTCCGCGAAAAGATGACTTCGTGCAGCTTCGTGCCCGACGTTGTGGAAATAAGAACATTGTCCGGAGACAAGTATAAACTCGCGTCGGCAAGCGGCACTGATCTCGGAAGATGTGACGTTTGACATGATGACTAATCTGACAAGGCCAGGCAGCGCCCTGCAGCGCCCGGCTTTGCGCAGCTACGCGCTCATTGTTTTGTGTTTTGAAAGCCTTTCAACCTCATCATTCATACCCTCTGTCCTCCTCAGTCAATGCCGAATTGATTCCTGTACACTGTCAATTAACGATACCTTTGCCCATAACTCATAGGGCTCAGTCCAGGCTCCAATCCCAATGAAGACGCCACCAGTCGGTGCGGACTTGTCGTTCGACCAGCTGCTAGGAGCATTATCATGGAAGTTAGAGTCATTGGACCTCAGAGATCACTCCGAGTAAGCCTTTTGATCCACTTACTCCGATCGCCTGCAGTTGACAACCCATAAGACTGCGCGACCAGTTCAAGCCTCACATTTCTACAGTATGTGGCACAAGTATAGTATCAAACCTTATTCGCTGAAAGAACAATGTCCTCTCTCACTAGCTTCGGAAAGTTCACATATCCCTAGGAGCAATCCATAACGCCTTTCTCCCCATTCATCATCTCCCCGCAGAAATCTTGGGTGACATACTCAAATTAACCATCCCGATCACACCACCATTCGATTCCCCACAATGGATGTTTCCAGTGTCCGACCCACGCTTCACTCGGAAGCGGTCCAATGAACCAGCTCGTCATATCTTTGGGCTATCGCGTATCTGCCGATTTTGGCGAGATGTGACCTTCTTTCATCCGTTATTTTGGTCAAGAATCGAGTCTCCAAAGCCCGAATCTGAAGGAGAATGGAATTTGATTAATACCTGCCTCGCAAGATCAAGAGATGCCTACCTCCATGTATCGGACATTAATTTCACTATGTGGAACGCCATTGGAGACCACTCACGCCGACTGCGTTACTATTCCCTTAATTTCAGTAAGGATAGCTCACCGACGTCCATCACTCGATATTCTGTGCCGAATCTTGAGCGTCTCCTACTTGATAACAATGGCCGCACGAATATTGGCCACATTGAACAGATATCTTCTCTGTTTGAGCCAGAGATGCCGGGATTGCGACGTCTGTATCTACGAGGGTTCACCTCCTGGGCAAACCTCCAATTTTCGCACTTGACGCATCTCGCGCTATGCAAACACAGTCACCCGAGCGTCCACATGGACCAGTTTCACGACCTCTTGCGAGATTGCCCCTTCATGGAGGTCTTGATTCTGGAAAACTGGTATCCTAGAGGAGAGGAATCTAGTGATCGGAGTCGAAGCCCTATTGTCCTGGGCGTGCTTCGTCGGCTGGTGATGGAACAGGCTACAATGCAAACAATCACGACCTTCATGTCGCATTTGAACTTTCCGCCAACCACAGCCATACGTATGAGCGTCCGCACCCCACCAGGCAACGAACTTCTCCCTCTGATCATTCCTTACGGGGTATTCGATTGCGCACCCTTCACAGAGAGCCGCTGTATTTCCATCACATTATTGCCCCACTGGGACAAAGCCTCGCTTGCGTTCTTTGCGCTTGACGAAACACACAAGTCAGGATTTGCATCCACCGTGCGGAATATCACCCGACCCACTGAATGCACGTCCTTGTGTCTCAAAGCCGCCCTTCCGATGATCAATCTCTCCCGCATCCAGGAGCTTTCTCTCGACCTCGGCCTTTTGCCCGACATCGTCAATTGGAAGGCGATGTTCGAGCTTATGCCGTACATCAGGGTCCTATCAGTCATCGACCGCCATCTGCCGAATTGTATTGGCCATCTTCGGGACGGCTTGCTGCCTTCCCTCGAGGTGCTCCGGCTGATGCAGACGCTAGAATGGGCGGTAGACCCTTTGCCCCCCCCGCAGGCCCAGAATCACGTGTTTGGATCCCGGGCTGCTCTGGAGGAGCTCGTGTCGCAGAGGGAAAGAGACGGTCGCCGGTTGAAGGAGATTCATGTGCGGCAGTGGTCTATCACGCCGTTGGACCTCGGGGAGATACGCCAACACGTCGATGACCTTTTTGTTTCCAGCCCATTGCCTCGACACGCTCGATATACCTCTGAACTTCCTTTTACCCTTTCTGATCCCTGGATAAGAGAATGGGATGCGTAGTGACCTCGATGACGTCGATAGTGTAGGATCTAGGTGTATTTTTGAGGTAATTCGGTTAGCAAGTACATAATATATGGTTATCGGGATATTTGTGAGCAGTAAGGGTTATCTTATCGTGTGCCACGGGAGTGATCAACTCTTGCTCTCACTGGTCGCCACCAACACCATCGAGCAGGAATGACCAAGCCGTACGTCCAATCAGGAGAGCCTTTGCACGAGTTCCTGCGCTCCTTCTGGCAGAGGCAAGTGGATGCTGCCGAGCAGGAGACTCCTGACTATCGTCACCCGCCCCTCCCCCTTGCCAGGATAAAGAAGGTGATGAAGAATGACCCCGACGTCAAGGTGTGTCCCACACGTACTCCAGGAACTTCCACCCAAATTTTGACGTGCTTCCGTGATTCCATTTAAGCAGATGATCGCTGCGGACGGTGAGTCCGTGTCTTCCAACCCAGTCCAACTCGTCGCGAGCGTCACTCCACGTAATAGCGCCCATACTTTTCTGCAAGGCTTGCGAGAGTGAGCACCTCTGTCCGAATTTCGTGGTATTTCTCCTTTGACACGTGGTAGTCTTCATCGCCGAAATAACCTCGCGCGCGTTCATCATCGCCGACTCGAACAAACGGCGGACCCTGTCACGTTCAGACATCGCTAAGGCGCTGAACAGGTCTGACCAGTTCGACTTTCTTATCGACATCGTGCCGCGGGAGGACCCGTATGGGCCTGCCACGACTGGGCACTCCAAAACCGCGGTGAAGAAGAACGCAGCAGGCCCAAGCATCAAGCGCGACTCGGTGTGTGCATTAAATATTCATGGCATCCCCAGATCAATTGACGGCAGTGTCAGAGGACCGGTGGACACGGAGATGGACATCGGGATCGACCAGAATTCGAAAACGCCTCCGGCGGTCGAGGCGACGTACCCCCTACAGATGTATTAGATCAGGTATGAATTCGTTGTCTCTGGATGGGCGCGCGCCTTAACTTCGTCTTTTTAGCTACAATCCCTCTTGCATTCCCCCGCACCTATAGACCGGCCTCCGATGCCTTGAGGGTTTCTGCCATCGCTCTCTGAGATTTCTGTATATTGATTGCTTCTGGATTCATCATCTATATCTCTTTCTATTGGTCCTTGGTTTGGTTGGTTTCCTCTCTATATCGACGTCTCGTTTTATTGCACCTGCTACATAAGCATCACTGGTTATTATTACTTAAGACTCCACAGACTCAATCATAGGGCCATAAAATCCTTGGAAGTCGCGAATGCACACGCAAGCCTCAAAATTCTGACAGGTGTTGACGTCCATACTGCTCACAATACTGAACTGAAGGACACATCATAGCGTACTGACGTGGAAGAATCATCAAGAATAGCGGTGCGTGTACAACATTGATGAGTCTCTGTATATACACCCTCTCATGCACTCCCCAAAAAACTATCTCAGCAGATAATCAAGCAAACACTCTCGCCTCACATTTTCTTCTTCGCTTGTGAGGCGTAGTAATATCGCGCAAAGTTAGAGGGCGAGGTTGACCGGGACACAACCGATCGCAACGACGGAATCTAAGAGAACGTGCAATGAGCTTCGATCGGTGGACGATACGAGACAAGGCTGACTGAAGTTGTTGTCTTCACAGCACAGGGGGTCCGCATCACTAAAAACCGGCTGGTCAGCATCATAGCTATCAACGAAGGGACAATTTTGCTCACCAAGTCGCGCCGCTACCGAGGCCGACGACATCGATGGGTGCACAGGTCACGCCCACCACGACATCCAGGTCCTCCACGACGACACCGATGAGGCTCAGGACTGACGCGATGCCGGGATCACCGGCGGTGCCCGAACTTTCGCAGCATTGGACTGGGCCTGTATCGCACTGGCTGCCGGGAAGGAGCGTGCCGGTTGGGAGGGCGGGGATGGATAGTGTTATAGTGGGGATAATCGACGTCGGGATGATGGTTGGGATGATGGAGGTCGGGATGATGGTCGGGAGCCCGAGCGGAATAGAGGTTGGGAGGTCGGTCGGGATTCCGGTCGGAAGAGAGATTGGGAGGTCGGTTGGGATACCAGTCGGAAGGGAGGTTGGAAGCTCTGTCGGAATACCAGACGGCAGAGAGATAGGGAGGTCGGTTGGGATCCCAGTCGGAAGCTCTGTCGGTATCCCAGACGGAAGAGAGGTTGGGAGGTCGGTCGGAATACCGCTCGGAAGAGAGATGGGGAGGTCGGTTGGGATCCCAGTTGGAAGAGAGGTTGGGAGGTCGGTCGGGAGAACGGTCGGTATGATTGTGGGTATCAGGCCTTCGCCGCGTGGAGCAGCCACGACGGAGGCAGCGAGAGCGATCAGAAAGAATGAGCTAAGCTTGATAACCATTTCGTCCAATATTCAGCTGGTCGTTACTGACTGCTACCAGCATGGTGAACAAGCCTTTTATACGATCCCTAGAATCCGAGAGGTGCATTTGAGTTCTCACATTTTATTACAGAACTGCAGACCGCCGAAACTATGGGCTCAAACAGGCAAGAAGATGAGCATAACCATGCGGGGCAGAACGGGAAAGATGCTCCAAGCTCAAGGAAGGTTCATCCCGAGGATCCCAAGGGCATAGGATGATTTGAAACAGAGTGATCATGGAATGAGAAGGTCTGTAGCCCGGAGTACACACGACGACACTTCTGCAATAGAAAGGCGCCCCTTCTTGGTGAAGATGATTTTCCAGCGGTACGAGGTCTAAAAATGTCCTGCATAGCAATTTAGCAAATATTTCGTTCTGACTGGCCTGCAGATGATCATTCCATGTAGCAAGGCGGGGAGTCTTTTTTTTTATCCATCAGTGCTAGTGAGCTGTCTTGTTGTGACCCCGGCCGTCTAACTTGTCGTCGGACCGTGGCCCAACGGTCGCGAACTACGACGCCTCCTATATCGAGTCTGCTGAGTCAGCTCAACTTCGTGGCGCTCCCGACAGCTCCCTTCCTCTGCGTGTGGCAAAGCAGTGCCCTGGCGGCTGCCTCCACTCTGCCTCCCTGGCCAGATCATACTTGTGAACGTGTGCATATTTGTCCTGATCCTTATAAATTTTGATTTAGATGCGCATCATAGGCACCTGTTTCAAGAGTTGGAGCGGAATCCTCGGTTGACCCCACTTCGAAATTTAATCTCCCACTCGTACCTTTGTCGCTGTCAGGAAAGTCCCGTAAAGTCCCAAGATCTGCTAATGGGCACGTTTTTTTTGCAATCTTTCTGACATGCATCCCACTCCTCTGATTATCTCGCCTTCAAGGATGGTTCTAAGCCCTTTATTGGAAAGGCGACGCTCCACTGTTTGTAAATTCAAGACAGTGTCATAGCGTTTTCCAGAAAGCCATATTACTGTTCTGCCAGGATGACGTTACTGGTACGCCTGTTCAAACAATGTTCATATGTCTTCGTGACAAGTACGAGCTTTACCTTGTAGGCAATGTTCAGACTGTGTCAAAAACCATCAGCCTGGCCTTATACAAGCTCTCATTCGAGCTCACGGTTAAAACTTATTTTCATCAGCGTCACGGGAGACTCATCCTGGTCTCATGACATCATGTCTGGACAGACTTAGTTTTCAGTCGATTGAGCCGAAGTACGCGTACAGCACCCTACTTCTCTAGAGTGTGGCATCTCCTCTCTCTACTTCGACTCCGCGGATGTGAATCGAAGAGGGCTTTTGTCGTCGAAGGACATCGAAGGTGCCGTAGCTTCAACAAGAAGGAACGGAGGAGCTCCCGGAGGAGTTTCGGTTCGGATCCGGCTCTGCTTTTCCATTGTATTGGAAGCACAAGCCGTATTTCCCGTACACGGGTGCTGTTTCCCGTTTCGCACTCTCCGCTCCCTACTCATTATCCAACTATCCATGGATATCGCAAGGAATCCGTCAGATTCAAAAACTGTATCCCCGATACCATTCTTAGCAGCCTGCTAATCTCAGACCCTTACTGCGATCAATGGGTCTCGACGTCAAAGCAAACACAAGGTGACCCACTGCCAGGGGCATGTATTGGAACGGATAGCTTCTCAGGTGAATAGGCTCACCGGAACTTCGTGATTTCATGTTAAAGGTGCCGTGATGGGGTGTCTAACTGTGTGCACATCAATCTCCCTAAGGCTCCGTCTTCGAAGTTGGACTCATTTCGATACCGCCTCATCCTTATAAGCGTGAATCCTATCAATAACACAGAAAAATTCTCTCATAAGGTGTGTAAGGCTTGTCAATCTCTTGCGAATCTAACGTGAAAACTACAGGGCTCCGACAGAGACTTCGAATGATCATAAGAGCAAAACATGGTTTCTCAAAGAGTTAGTGACATGCTTGTTGATTAATGTCGAGTCCGTACACTGGTCTTTGTTGGCTGAGGGAATTCGGATCGGGCTACTGTTTGGCGAGACTTTTCTGTTCGCTCTATGTTCGTAATCGTTCCCGAGGCTTCAGCCTCTCTCGTATAAGATCTGCTATACAGTACCCTCCACCACCTCGATCGAACAGTCAAAATGCATCTACACGTCACCAATCTGTTTCGGTCTACAGCTGTGATCCGGCAATGGCCTGCTGCTTCTCTAGTACGTATTTTAAGATGCTTCGTCGCTTGATTTCTAATGTTCGCAGTTCGGTCCAATCAAAAAGTAAATCTGCATCAAGGGTTCGAGACGTTTAAGTCCCTTTAATCCCAGCAAACAATTTGACGATCGTGGCCCAAACGGTACATGGTTTCTCAGCAGCTTGTTTTTGTTTTAACCTCAGACGGCGCGAAGAGGTTTTCTATATTTCTTATTGAACATGAGGTTAGCACGATCGCAATACGGACCGCAGAATAGAGAACCATCAACACTCCCCCGCGCCGTAGAACTATATCGTTCCAAGTGTAGAATCATGAATGCTTGAATCCAGACATAAATTTCCGACTGTCGAGTGTCGACTGATCTCGTCAGGATCCCTTGCGCTAAGCAATGGCCGAAATGAAAGTTCCTTCTGCTCATTCAACGGCGATCGACATTTCACACGTCTTTCATCAAGCGGTGTTGTAGAGCGATGGGAAGAGCGATAGAGCCGGAGGGAAATTCTCTGTAAAGGAGTTCCGAAGTCCCACAGGCAAGGCAGTCGGTATATATTACATCATACCACGTGCTGGGAACCACCTTCCGTTCCGGGCCGGCAACGTGTCCAGAGTCAACCACCATGCTTTAATCGCGTCCGGACTTCATTTAACGCTTTCATCCTTACGCTTTTCCATAATGCACACACCGGTGGTGCTTTGCGGTCTTTTTCTTTTTTCTTTTGCTATTCTTTCGCTAGCGGATTCAAATGCGGGTGGTGCGCTTTACCCTGCGGGGCTAATGCCCTTGATAAACCGCGCAGATGCCCTACTTTCTTCGGGACAATTTAATGACGCTGCTAGAGCGTATAGCGATGCTATCGGTGTGTCTCAAAATGATTCAATGCTCGCAAAATGACTCACATCGATGTTCCTGTTCAGATCAATCACCAGCGGACTATTCTCTATACTATAAACGTGCGACGGCCTACTTCTCCCTGAACCGATACTCCAACGCCCTCGCGGACTTTGACCAGGTTCTATCACTCACTTCCGAAACATTCGATAAAGCCTACTTCATGAAAGCGAAAATATTCGCCAAGGAGGGACGCTGGTCTGATGCTCGGGACGCTCTCAAGCGCTACCAGGCCAAGAACAAGTCAGACAAGACTGCAATGGAGCTTCTTCTGGATGTCTCAGACGGAGAAATGGCTGCGAAGAAGGTCTTGAATGCACAGAGGGCAAAGCTTTGGACTGCGTGTGAAGAATCTGCAAGTCAGGCTCTCAAGACTGCGCCACATGCGGTTAACATTCGGCAGCAAAGGGCTTACTGTGCGCTGGCCGCTGGAGATTTTGAGCAGGCAGTAGGAGATCTCAGGCGAGTCGAGCCCTTTCTTTTTTTCTAATATTTCACGCTCAACGATACATCGGATAGTCGGCTATCTCAAATCACCCAACCTTCAACCGCAGCCTTCATGCGCGTCTTCCGCCTTTCCTATTTCTATATGCCCGCGTCCTCTACGCCTATGTCTACGCTCAAACAATGTCTTTACTATGACCCCGACTCTAAGCCTTGTGCGAGCGCACATCGGCAGGTCAAGTCTTTGGACAAGTCATTTGCGAAGCTCGACAAACTCATGGCGTCCGAAAACTGGAAAGGCATCGTCGACTTCCTCTTAGGGTCTGCCTCGAAAGACGCCTCCCCAACCTCTCCAGGCGACGGATTCCTTGCGACCTTCGACGACGCCCTCAACTCCAATGTTGCACCAGCCATGCTCGAACTCCCTTCAAATATCCCCATCTCTCCACCTCGTCGTGCAAGTCCACGCCGTCAGGATATTATGCGGGCTCTGTGTCGATCGTACCTCCAACTCAGTCAGGCTCGTGCTGGGGAGCGGTGGTGCGACGAATTGCTCGGAATGACTGATATGGACCGCGACATTGACGGCTTGCTCGGTAAGGGTGAGGCATTGCTAGCACGTGAGGAGTGGGAGGAGGCAGTCCATATATTTGAGCGTGCATGGGATGCAAGTGGCGGAGGCAACCGTGAGGTATATGGACTTCTCGCGTTTCATTACTGCCCTGTCGCTGACGCTTCATATCTCAGATTCACGCACGGCTGCAGAAAGCCCAGCGTCTGTTGAAACAATCTCGCCAGAAAGACTACTACAAAGTTCTGGGTGTGGCGCGCGATGCTGACGATAAGACGATTAAAAAGGCTTAGTGCGTATTGCAGCTTCCGCACGATCGAATCGTGTTTATTGACGTCTTTCCAGCCGGGCTACAACAAAGAAGGCACATCCAGACAAGGGCGGTAGCGAAGCGAAGATGGCAGCAGTCAACGAGGCGTACGAGGTTCTGTCGAATCCAGAATTGCGACAGCGCTTCGACAACGGAGAGGACCCCAATGATCCTGCAGGCGGCCAACAGGGAGGAAACCCATTCGGTGGCGCGCACTTCCCCGGCGGCAATCCATTCCAGTTCTTCCAGCATTCGGGCAGTGGCTTCCAGTTCCATTTCCAGAATGGACGTGGACGATGAGAATCTGTTTTCCGTGTTGTATACTCTGCTGTCATATTCGTGTATTTACTGCTATGTACAATTGCATTTTCTCACTTCTCGAGCACTGACCTTGCCTCAAGGTTCAAAGGGTGGAAAGCATTGTCGAAGGTGCGGACTTATCAGTACATTTCAGCCTGTCCCCATGACGCTACAGGTTTATGCAGCTAAAACTGCAACATTTGGAGACCTGTCTCTCCGAGCGGATGGCTTGTTGCCCTTCTCCAGCCCATCTCGTGCAGACCATACTGTAGGTAGCCTGCAGGACCCATGGTAGGTATTCACTCAATAGGGTGCTCTGCAGTTCCATGGCGATCCCGTCGACTGTGGCACCTCAGAGTTCGAGGAGAACAAAAAGAAAATGTCTCCACAATTCTTTGAATTCTCAATTGGTACATGTCAGGCTATGTCGGGAAAGTGGCCCATGCAGTGCGAATACACTGAAAATAGGCTCGTAAGGATTCCTGCATGAGCGATTGAGGCTTGCCAAGACGCAGAGAACTTTGCTGGTATACTGGCAAACATGAGCGCAGGTAGCAGATAGTAGAGTAAAATATTCTGTCCGTGCCGATCCTAAAAAGAGAAGTCGACTAACTAAGTAGTGTATCAATTTGCTACACTTGCAAAGTTTCAGAGGCCCACGCCTGCGGTTTATCGCTCATCTTAAAAACGATATCCGCGCCATGAGCGATTTGCTCATGTGTGATGATGGGATCGCGAAGAGGTTGCCCATTGACAGTCACTGATTCGACATATGCCTTTGTAGTCGCGCCGGTGGACGTGATGCGGAGGGGTGCTTTGACTCCTGGCAGTCGAACACTTATCCTGTCGAACAAAGGCCTATGCGTGAAGATATATAATCAGGCAGTCTTCCCTTCATAAGGACATGGAGACTCACGATCCGACCACATATTCACCTGAGACAGGGTTGACTGGATAGAACCCCATGGCAGTGAAGATATACCACGCGCTCATTTGTCCGCAGTCTTCGTTCTATAAGAGCGAATCAAACACGAGTAGAGATATCGATAGATCAGAAGTAGCTTACTCCAGATAACCCGTCTACGCTATTGTTGTAGTTGGCGAAAACAATTTCGCGTAAACGTTCCTGACCGATGGATGCTGCGCGGGCCAGAGCGTAGAGGTACGGGATGTGATGTGACGGCTGAAAGGAGTGGTCCTCAGCGTATGAATGTAATATCTCTGTATCGACTGACCTCATTTGTATGATCGTTGTGTCCTAGTTATCCTGATTGGTGAGAAAGCACGCACATTCATACAGTCAACTCACCTCCATCAAAATGTGCTTGCAAGCTGTTCACAAAAGCGGCCCGTCCACCCCTTGCCTCGATAAGCTCATCCATGGCATGCACAACATCAAATGAATATGCCCATTTGTCGCCTTCAGTCCAACCCATATCTGCACCCGCCCAGGAACCATCGGCATTCTTGGCTTCCATGAAGTCCGTCTCGTTGTTATATATGGTGAACGGCGTGATCATGGAACGTTGTCGGAAGAACTGCGCGTCTTCAGATTTGTTCAGCAAACCAGCGAGCACGGATACCGCAAAGTCGTCATCTGTGCAAATAAAAAAATCCAGAGATGATCGCAGTAGAATGTAATCGAAATGTGCATACATGCATAATCCAGTGTCCTTGAGGCGGACTCGGAGTGAATATTATCAGCTACCCAACCTTTCGTATCATACACGGACGACAGTCCAGCGCGGACTTCATATCCAACATGTTCTTCTCTGTCGAAGTAACTGCGAAGATGCACCGTGTTTGTTTATGATACGCCGACGTGGAAGCTTCGCAACGTACGAGATCGTATCATCATCGACAGGCGGAACAGTGGCATCTTTATGCACTGCTTCATATGCCGTATCGATGTCAAAGCCAGTGATGTTCTTGAGGACGGCCTCGGCAATAAGCGAGTCCGCATGGGTCCCAACCTTGTGCGCGAATGTTGATTTTGGCAGCTTTCAGAGTCACAGAGAAGCTCACCATGATATTCGTCTCTGCGAAGTCACATACCATGAGCTGTACGCAGTCTCTGATGAGCAAACTTGCTCACCGACTATATTCTTCCACATTGGCAGCCATCCACCCTAAAAAGAGGTTACCTTTTGATAAGCGCCGTAGCAGCAGTTACACAATGTACCTCCTTGTAGTCTTGCAACATGCTCTGCACCATGCCGGGAATTCTTTCGGGAGCGAGTAAAATCTGCCAGGCCCAAGCAGCACGGAATGTATCCTACCAAATATCATCAATTCAATACAGAGCGCATCTCAAAGGCATGCCTACCCAAATCGAGTACCCGGTGTAGGATTGTCCTTCATGGATGGTGTCATCATATCCAGAATAGTACTTCTCATCCTCACTTTGCTCGTATGGATACTGTAAGGAGTCAGCCAGATCATATTAAGCCCACAGAACATA
>CVKZ01000003.1:3012025-3027810 GCA_001457955.1 Heterobasidion annosum
ATCCAGAATAGTACTTCTCATCCTCACTTTGCTCGTATGGATACTGTAAGGAGTCAGCCAGATCATATTAAGCCCACAGAACATACTGAGCACCTGAAGGCTGTGGAACACAGCGGTGTAGAGGACGGTCAAATCGTCTTCTGATCCGCCCTCTACTGAGATACGGTCCAGCTTCTCAGCCCATTCTGTCCGAGTCTTTTTTGCCGTCTGCTCCAACGTAGTGGTATCCGGAATTTCAGTATCCAAATTCTTGCGAGCCTGGTCGACGGATATGAAAGATACTCCGACGCGGACGTTTACCACGTGTGTATCTGGGGTGAATGCGACATACCCGCTGAGCATTGTTCCGTTGGAGCTCGTTTCTCCGACGTGCAGCGTGCCGTTGGTGGCGGTTCCCCAGGTCGTAAAAGGCGCGTCGAAGCGAGCGCAAAAATAGCCGCGAAAGGATGGGGCTGCGTTGGGTCCGATGATGAAGTCTTGTCTCTCAGGGTTCGAGCCCATGATTTCCTGCCTCGATGGATCGATAGACACCGTGCCGAAGGGGTAAGTGAGATTCGATGTGTCTTCGGAGCCCACGACTGAAGGCCGCGTAGCTTCGAGAAGAACATACGGCGCACTCGTACCGCTGAACGTGAACCTCAAGTGCCCAACCCGAGAAGCTAGTTGTGAATGATCAGCATTCATCCGATGGAGACAAGTCAGCCTGCTCACTTGAACTTTGTTCCGCCACGATTATGCCACCCTCTTTCGCTCGCATCTCCGCTTTGTAGTAGCTCGGCGTCAGCACTTCGCTTTCATGGCTGAAAGCCATCCCTCTCTGTTCAAAAATGGGCTGCACCTGGCCAGCTCCCGGGACCACGACAACTTGGCCGCTCTCTCCCATCCAAATAGCCGGTTGATGTGTTCCTTGGAAGCCATGTATCGAGGTGTCGGTGTGATTATAAGGCGTCATGGACACATAGTTCTGCCGAGTTTGTGCTACCCATCTTGTCATGGCGAAAGGAGGTGAAGTACTGGGGATCATCCCCCCTGAGCCATTCGGAGTATCACCTCCGTTCCCTATTAGTCTAGTGGGGGCCATAAGTGTCGGCATCGGAAATGGTCATTGTCAGAAACAGGAAGAACGTAAACAATCCTACGCAGATCGAAGCAACTATGAACCGCGCTTCATCCGTATGATTATTGCGTGCCGTCTTATGAAGAAAAATATGAAGCACAGATGCAAGTCCAAGGGGTGCACACACGAAGGAAATATCTGCAATGATCAGAGATGTACGTACGGATTGACATAATCTACCGCTCTGCTCTTAGGATCATGGAATCCTGCAGGCGGCGCGCGACTGGCAAGCACAGAAAGGACCAGAAGGCATAGCTGCGTTACGATGGATCTATGTCCAAGATACATGGAATCCAGAGACGATAAGAGGTGCATTAAGCCGAACATACTGCGCCTGCAATCGCCTCCACAGTTGGCACAGGCAGTGGGTCAGATGTCGATGTCGCGTGACGTGGGCGGTCCGATACACGAAAACAATATCAATGCAGGTTATACTGGAATGAGGTGTAGGTTGTAAATATGTGGGTAGATCCTGTGAATGTTGGCAGGGTGACATGGAATCTGGAATGTCAGACTCACATGAGATGGCGAAGTAAAAGTTCACAATACACCTTCTCAACCTGCGATACCTCAATATTTTTGATAAAACCCTGGAACTCACACAGTCTCCAAGGAATATGGGTCGAGAAGGAAGTTTCTCTTCCTCACGGTATGGATCGGCGAGACACAGTCGACGCCGCTGGCAGTGCCTGGAGCGCTCAGCGCACAGTAACCAAATCACGTGGCCGTGTGCATGTGGCGCTTAACCTCCTCTGCTCTTCTGTTGCTTTTTCTACACAAATTCCTGCACAGTGAACTCAGACAGAATTTGAATCACTCAACGACACTTCAACGACTCGACCATCGATTCCATGATTCAAGGCACCCACATGCTTTTTCAGAGCTCGGACTTGGTGGAAAATTCTCGGGAGCCATAATGAGCGGACCGTCCTGGTTCTTCTCTTCTTCGGCTGGGTCACCTGCGTCATCTTGCAGCATGGAACACGAGTAGGACGATGCATGGCGCCGAAGGAATAAATACATTGGCGGATGGTGTTCATCATCCAGCACGCTCTCTTCCTCAGTCCGTCTTCTGGCAATGTGGTTTGTCTTGGCTTGCCTCCTACTATTGCCCTCCACCGCAAGAGCGTTAAAGAAGGCGACTGATACTCTCGGCGTTCGTGATGACCTACACTTTCCCCTGCATGCCCGCGCTACAAATAAGGATGAATCGCTGCCGACTTACAAAAATCCTGATGCTTCGATTGAGGACCGTGTCGCCGACTTACTTCCACGCATGACTGTAGAAGAAAAGGTGGCTCAGCTGTGAGTGCTTTTTATGACTTAGATGGCTTTCTGTAAGAGCGTTGGCTATGCGCATAAATGTACGACAGACGATAGTGACTCCGCCATCATGCGTCACAATCCCGAGCAGAGGATATCACGTCTGTCTTTGAATTCCATAAGACCGCACTCATATTGAATTTTCAGAATTCAAGGAGACATGAATGGTTGGATGAGTCTGAACGATCCATTAGATGACACAAAATTCTTCAATCAGTCAGGCCTTGTAAGTCGCATTTTCATCTCAACGAACCGCACTTATGAGGAAATTTAGGAGCAAATGATGGCTACAAAAGCTGGCGCTATCTGGGGTGGATACCTTGTACCTTGGGACAAGTTCATTTATGGCGTCTCCATTGGCCAAAAATACCTCATGGAAAATACGACGCTAGGAATACCTGCCATCTTCCAGTCCGAAGGCAAGTCGCCTGCATATTTCTGATTTCCGAAGGCGAGCTCCAACGAGCTGAGCGGGCTTCAGGTCTGCACGGCTTCACAAATAACGGGACCATCTGGCCTTCGCCGATCGGCCTGGCGGCCTCCTTCAACACAGATCTCCTGGAAAAGGCTGCCGCGACCATTGCGGATGAAGCCGAAGGGCTTGGCTTCACACAACTTTTTGCTCCTGTTCTAGACATGTCGCGCGAACTTAGATGGGGGCGTGTAGAAGAAAACTTTGGCGAAGATCCATTTTTGTAAGTATATTCACTCAGGACGTTCTCACTCCATTAAATGTTGTTATCGTTGCTAGGACGGGTGAAATGGGTCACGCGTACGTGACCGGCCTACAATCTGGTAGACGTAGGAATGTTAGCTCTACTGCTAACGCCCGTATGGCTGCGACCTGTAAACACTTCGCTGCTTTTGGTAGCCCTCAAGGTGGATTGTAAGCTGTGGTCAATAGTATTTTCTGAAATTCACACCTCATACATCCTTTTAGAAACATCGCTCAAGTTAGCGGAGGTGAACGAGAACTACGCACGATATATCTCAAGCCGTTCAACCGTGCATGCGTTGAGAGTTTGGCCATAATGACAGCCTACTCCAGCTACGACGGGATCCCTGCTATTGCTAACAGTCGTCAGTTTCCTATTCAACTATCATTTGCTTCGCAATCTGATATATTTCACGGACGCTAGACCTTCTCACTGAGATTGTAAGTACATTATGCCCAACTTGATTTCGGAACCCTCTTACCAGATGCTTTACAGTTGCGGGAGGAATGGGGCTACCAATACTATGTCACGTCAGATGCTGGGTCAGTTGATTTGCTCATCAACTTACATGGCACGTGCGACACTCGTGAATGCGCTGCGAAGACAGCCCTCGAAAATGGCCTAAGCGGTGAAATGGGTGGTGGGACATACACATATCTCACCTTACCCGGTAAGATAGACGTGCTAGGTCACCGGGGATTGTCTGATTTTAGTTTTTAGATCAAGTGAAGGCTGGCACTGTTGACGTCAAGTACATTGATGAAACTGTCAAGACAATGCTCCGCACAAAGTTTACGCTTGGCCTCTTTGAAAGTGAGCATGCGTGTGATTTATACTGCTCGCTACACTTTCTGACATGGTGCAGATCCTTATCCTTATGACGATTATCTATCGACTCTTCGCACACCTGAAACGCGCGAGTTGCTTCACCAGATGGAGCTTGAGTCGATTGTCCTGCTCGAAAATAAACAGAGCGTTTTACCTTTGAGTATTAACATTGGCTCTGTCGCGTTGATCGGCCCACAAGTCGATCGTGTTTCCGTATGTCCCAAATATCCCGTGCCTTGGAGCGCCACTCATTGCCTTGTGCATAGTTCGGTGATTACGTCTTCTTCAACGCATCATTGAATGGAATATCGCCTCTTGCAGGCTTCACCGAATTCCTATCGAACAGCTCTGTTAAAATCAACTATGCGGAGGGCTGCAAGCTCTGGTCTAATGACCAGTCCGGATTTGATGCCGCGATGACATCTGCTATACAGTCAGACGTCGCAGTCGTCATGGTTGGGACTTGGTCGCTCGACCAGACCCTGCTTTGGACGCCTGGAACGAACGCGACGACGGGAGAGCATGTAGACCTGTCTGACCTTGGGCTCGTTGGTGCACAGCTTGCGCTTGTGCAGGCAGTCAAGTCTACTGGGAAGCCGACAATTGTCGTATTCGTCAGTGGAAAACCTGTAGCCGAGCCATGGATTCAAACCAGTCAGTGACAAGCTCTGTACCTTTTTTTGACAGGGTCAAATGATATGTTAATATAGATGCCGATGCTGTGATTCAGCAATTCTATCCTGGCGAACTCGGTGGTCTTGCGTTGGCTGAAATTGTTTTTGGTGCAGCAAACCCGTCAGGTGCCACCAATTTAATTTCATCTCAATGCGTAAGTACTGAAATTTGTTTACTGGACTGCAGGAAAGCTTCCTGTGTCGTTCCCTCGTAGCGTTGGAACCACCCCGGTTTTTTATAACTACCTCAAGGGTAGCCGTCCCCTCGATCCAGGTCTCATCACAGCCAACGGCTCACTGGTTTTCGGACACCAGGTGGGCCGTGCACCTCTGATTCCAACTCATCAACGTTGACATATCTTTCGAATCGGTCAGTACGTCCTGGACAGCCCTGTTCCTCTATGGAGCTTTGGCCACGGCCTAAGTTACACCACATTCAAATAGTAGGAGTATACATTACTTCTACAGGCGTTCTGAGTTGACTTCCATCTTGTATAGCTCGAATCTGCTGCTCTCGAGTTCGACCATCGGAATCAATGATGACTTCAATGTGACGGTGACCGTGCATAATACGGGCTCTGTAGATGGCAAGGAGGTCGTCCAGGTAGGCGTCTGGCTGCGATGAACTTGGGCACCCAGGTCTATTCTACATACTGACCACATATTCTCCTCGCACTCTCTAGGTTTACCTTACTGATGTGGTTAGCTCTGTCGTAACACCTAACCAAGAACTGGTAGGCTTCCAGAAAGTGGACATTCCGTGCGTCTTTTCTTCATTTATTGCCCTCTCTGTTCAGTTATCGGGCCTATTCTGATCGTCGATGACTTCACATCAGGGCTGGTGCATCCAAGACAGTCAGTATACTCGTGCAGTCCTCGCAGCTCGCTGTATGGACATTGCAGAGCGGGTGGGTCGTCGAGCCAGGCGCCTTCGCGATTAAAGTTGGGACGAGCGATCAAACCTTCTTGAACGCCACGCTGACTGTGCAGTGATGCCGCTGCGGCCGCTGCGACAGCTGCTACGTATGAAGAAGGGGTTGAATCGAAACATGTTGAGCTCACGTAGTACATTTAGGTAGGCCATCTCGCGTCTGACAATGAACGAAGGACGAGGAGACGAGCACAGCTGCGTGCAGGTGTTTATATGGCTCCGTAATCATGGATTACGCTCAACTATGACACATGACGTGTTTTTAATCTTCACATAATCCGGTATTTATCATGGCATGAAGCGCTCAACTCCCTTCAAGCAATCAGTTCTTAATAGCCCTAGTGTCAACCTTTCGCTTAAGTCTGCTCTCCCAGATCACAGTCGTCCCAAGTCAGATGGCGTAGGCAACTTTTGCCAGTCTTCATTTTCTCTGGATATGTGGAGTAAGTGTTGATGTTCTTAACATTTATTTACCTTTGGCAGTGACATCTCTTTTCTCCTACATCCTTTCTGAACCTAACGCTCGGTTTCGTCAGGAGAGGCCTTGCTTGCAACAATAGCTCTTTCTCACAAGATACTTGTTGCCTCCGCTCCAAAGTCTGCGAATATCGCTGTTAGGAGGAATCTGCTAGGGAAAGGTTTGTCTTACATTATAATTGTTCTGTCGAGACTTTTACCCATAGCACGACTTGTGCTCCCCAACTTAGTGCTTCAGCTCTTGACCTGCTGACGCTATCAATATGATCTCTCAAGCGATCGACATACGTTGACACAGTTAGAAGATAAATCTGGGTCATTGCGCTTGCCCCCCTTCCAGTAAGCCCAACATATCGTTCGTCTACGATTATCGATAACGCCCCGGGCCATATTTCTGACGACAAATTTTCTCGATAACAGGCAGCTACAAAATCGCGTATCATACATAGATGTGAAAACCTGGTTGAACCGAGGCTCAAAAAACTCGCCATCAATCTGTAACACTAGAAGTCAGACGAAGGTATACAGAAATGGATGTTCTATCTCACCGGAAGCTCCTCACACGTACGAGTCAACCTCCAATTTGATCTCTTCCACTATGTTTTCTAATTTATCCTCCTTTCCATTGTCGATGTAGCCTCGGTTTGAGCGTCTCACCGCACGAGGCAGTGGAATGGGGAGGATGCTGCTCAAGTAGACTTCCAAGTCTCCGGAATCGGAGCCCACACTGGAAGGCCAGGCAGCCATACCGTCAGACCAAAGAACGAGAACAGATGAGGTGGAAGGAACTTGCGTGATCTGGGATGTATCGGCGCCTCCACGAACGATGAAGACGCTTTCCTCACCGTCCTTCAAAGTGAGAGAGACGCTCTGGGACGAGTCGATGGTGAACACCGATGCCCAAGAGGCACCCTTGTCGTGCTGTTTGAGACTCGCGGTGCGCGCGGTGTTGTTGACAAATTTGACAGTCCGTCCAACACCGAGGGAGTCAGGCGCTGGCACGCTGCCGAAGATATCCTTGAAGTTGTACCAGTAACGCTTGTCGCCGTCAATTTTCTCTCTGGAACGAGTCAGCAACCGAGACTCAAACAAAAGAAGGTTTTGAATTACTCGGAAACCCACTGGTGGCCTTTGTAGGTAGCGTGGAAGCGATACGTTGTACCGACTGTCAGCTCGAATAATATGGGAGCATGTGTCTCTGTACTATGCGCCGGGACAGAGAATTCGGTAACATGGGTGCCAGGACCGGTTGCAACAACTTTGACGGGACCTTGATCGCCAGAGCTATACCATCGGGAAGAAACGAACGCCATCATGGAGATGGGTGGGCAGTTGCAGCATCGACAGTCGTGGTTTTATGCATCGCGAACAGGTACAAAGATACCGGGTTTCTTGATTTAAAATGAGTTGCACACAAGTACCGACATGCTGAATCGATCTCGAAACTGTGTCAGTATTTCAGAAATCACCAGCGGTGAGAGTCGGTGCAACAGCGGCTTGACGCCGATGACTCAATGCCCGCCGAAACCGTCCGGCATCACGGCATATTGTCTGAGTCTCAATTTTATATTCCCGTCACATCACGAGTGATTGTATGAGTAGGCCAGGCGGTCTCTGGCCGGTGTGTGTCCATGAGTGAAACTTTCATATAGTCGCCTGCCTTGCGAGGCACAGGTCCTAACATATCGGCGTGTCTGCTGGCAGTACTCAATTCCTGCCATTACGTCCTGTTCTGCGTTTGGGTGGGGCGAACAGTCAGAATCACCACTTGTGCTCCATGGACAGTCTTTAGGGCTCGTCATGAGTCTGTACCAGGTGAGTGTTCCGCCGTGCTTTCACCATGACTTTCGTTCCTAGAGAACGAGCCAATGGGCATTTTGAACGACGAGAGCAGATGCATGTGATGCCGGTATTCTCGTCTTCATACTCCAGAAGACATACTAGACACGTGACGGTGCTCGGTTCAATGAACCCTCTAGCCGTGAACCAGGGGGCATGACTGGGTGGTCATGGCCGTCGGCATTCATCGTGCAGGTTAACAGCGATGGCAGCGCGGACTTTGAGAGACTGAATACTTGTATAATTCTGGCTGATGATATTACACAGCACGAAGTCTCACGATGGCTTTCCCGTGTCATCTTGTGAGAAGTTATCCCTGTTATGAAACTTCGCAGGCAGTCGCCGTGTTCATCGCTTCCGTGGGATACATCGGCCATGCCAGTGTTCGGTTATTGAAACCAACGAGCGTATGACCAGCAGTGTAGGATGAAGGGTCGTGGTGCGCGCAGTGACTAGAGCGGCGCCGTGCTCATCAATCCTCCTACCACAGTCCATGGGTTATCGACCATCACTTGGAAGAACATGGTGTATGAAAATGATATACTTCTTGGGGCCGCAGCAAGAACCTTGGATTTCCACCTTTGTCTACAACATCGCTCTTCCAGGCACGAAGAGTTTCACCGCATGAATGCCAGGCAGCGCCGAAGCTAGGTAAACGAGCACCTGCGAGTCTGCCTGCCTCCAAGCCATGTACACGGGTGTCGATGACAGATTCACTCAGGGCATAGGGGGTCGTGTGCCTCTAACTGAGGCGTGCGACGCAATGTCGGTTTCCGGAGCTTTCAGCATCCATGTTCAAACCTCCGTACGCCGAGGTTCATACAATCTGGCTTCGACCTAGAAATTGGACGACGTATATAAGTCTTCCGATCATGCACTACTGGGCACCGTCATCCCTCCTATCCAGCAGATCTATCAATGGCCACCAGGAAACTCTCCATCAGCACTTCTAAGGGCGATCTCAGTGGGAACACGTACCTGCTATTGACGTTCAATCCCGTCGACACAACCGATCTGTATAAAAGTCAATGTACGTCAAAACCATCCCCCTGCTGCATCTTGTTCTCATTGCCCCACTCGCCCCGCAGACCCGGTGGTGTGGAAGGTAAGATTTTCTATGCATATCAGCGTCTTTTTTTCACGCGTTGCCCCACTGTCTGTTCCAGATCCTGAAATTCGCCGCAAACTGTCAGTATCTGCGTCTTGCTCATGTTCATTTTACGCTGATGATTTCGTGAAACAGCAACTGCCACGAGTGTCGTTGATTATTCTGCAAGACTTGCCGCGGGAGTCTCGGAAGTGGTGAGCTATTGCCTCTACATATACCCCATTTTGAGAGTTACATAGTATCTCTGTAGGTCGGAGACCAAGTTCAAATTCCTCAGACGTGAGATTCGTCATCTTTTCATCTCGCGAGCGGGATTCCTTATGATTTTACGGCCGTCATAGGTACACCGAAATGGGGGTAAGAGACCTTCATTGAATATCGCACAGGCTGTCGATTTACAACCATATTCACCGTCATACAAAATTAGCTGGGCCAGAAGGTGAGTTGTCTGCACCCAGTTCACAAAGCATCGCTAATTCTATCCCAGTCGATATTCACCGTCGATGGTGATGGCTTCGCCAGCTGGTCAGAACCCGCTCCCAAACCTGCTCCTGGAACAGGGCAAATCAATGCCCTCAATGAGAGTGGTCAGAGACAGGATATGAGCATTGGTAAGTAGTCGTTATATATAGTGCCACTTGCTGCCTCTTGACGCAGATTCTAGGTATGATTGGGCCGGGTGAGGCATACCAGCCGGTTTTATTGTGGAGGAACGTTGGCGATGGTTTCGCCATGACGGCTAAATTCACGCCTATGGTAAGTCGCAGTCGCTTGACACTGTGATGCCATTCACCACATGTGTTTCATTGCAAAATTCAGCTCCAATTCTATGCCTACAAGGAATACCAAGGCAAGTCATGATGGCTGCCTGATATTGGCTGCATGACAAGCCGAAGCTCACAACACGGTCGCGCAGAGACCCAGATTATTAGGGGTGCAATCCAGACAGGCTTATTGGGCCAATGGGACCTCGCGAAGCTGAGGGCCATGCCGAATGTGAACACCTTCAGGCTCTATGAGCAGGTCGGCAGCGGGAAGCTCGTACTCGAACTAGTTAATTAGCGGACTCTTCGGTAGGATTATATCCTTGCAGGCGCACTCATCTTACTCACCCACTAATCCCCCGTTCGACAGGATATGTGTTTGCTTGCCAAAGTGCAAGGTGTTCAAAGAATCGCGTGGGCTTCTAGATAAATTTAACCATTTGTTGTATCGGTGCTGTTCCTACAGGAACAATCACAGCCTGGTACGCTTGAACGTTGAACATCAGTTTCCGCGATTTTCTTTGGCAATCAGGCGCTGTTATGTGTTTTGGTTTTCTTCATTTTCTCGTCATACTGAAGTGTTTTTTTCAAAAACGGATCAGAACTGAGTACTGAGTATTGAGTACTCCTTACTCGGTACGGTATTCGACCTATGGCCAAGCGATGTTTCCGCTGACGGTCGACCTGGAAAGGAATCCGTACGACCAGCCTCGGATGCTAACCCACCTACGTCATGGAAAATGACACGTGATGACGTCTTCCTGCTCGCGTCTCCACAGCCCGCGCGTTTGTCTTATAACCAGCTCGTAGCAAGCGATGGCCTGCGAAGCTCGAACGACCTCTGTGCATCTCCATCCATGTTTTCTACCAAATCACTCAGCGCAGCCCTTCTGGTCGTCGTGGCGGTCAGCGACTGCGCACTCGCACAGTACGGATACCCATACAGGAGGCGACACAGTTTAGCTTCCGGCGTCATCGCCGCAATCGCCATCGGTACGCGAATATCACAAGCTTCCAGTCTACCTGAAGCAATACTGACACGTCGTGACGCCCAGTCTGCGTCGTCATCCCACTTCTTCTTTGCGCACTCGCGATGTGTCTTGTTATGCGTCGCCGGCGTCATGCAAGTCAGACATCGTATGATGGTAGCGCCACAACACGGCCTCCAGGGCGCTTTGGTCGTTTCACTGCCCCGTTCCTCGGTCGGCGCGGTGCGCAACCCACACAAGGCCAGACGGTGCTGCCAAGTGGCTACGCGCAGGGTCCAGGCGCAGGTCCTGGTTCTGGAGGCTACACGCAGCCATCGGGCGCGGCGCCAGCGGATCAAGCGTCATGGAAAGACGGAGCACCTCCAGGATACGGCAACACTGTGAGCTCAGGCCCTTCACACTCTTTGTGACTGTCCTTGAACGCGTCTGTTTTTTGAAGTACTCGGCTCCAAGCCAGCCTCCGCCAGCCCATATAAACGTGTGCTATACTCAATTTTGCTACTGCGACAGTATCTAATATTTTTTTTCAGGGTCAAAACCAGCCCTTTGTTGGTGGATTCAAGCAGTCTGCATAAACGTCTCTCCGTTTCTTTCTTGTCGTCTTCCTTGTTGAATCGTGAAGGGCCCTCATCACGAAGTCTTATCAGAACGTACTATTGCATGCCAGCAGCCCGATTCCTTCATCTTACGGTGTCTTCGCATATTTACGAGCAGGCTATTCACGAGCAAACGATGGATTTTGATATGTGGACCGTAGTACTACCCAACCTTTTGTAGCAATATCCCCTTCCACTTAGCTTATGAACGCTGCTATATCAAGATGCTACCTTACCCATTACGAAGAGCGTGTAAGACCCTGAAATGGCAACATCGAATTTGGTGCTATGCTCTGCGGAGCTACTCTCTCTTAGTCAGGTAACTTGCAGTAGTCCATCAAGCTTCAAGAAGGTTATTGTCACCGACATACATGTCTTATACAACATCTGTGCACTTGAGCAGAGGTCAGATATCTGTCGCGATCGCTGGGGGGACCGGCAGCCTCGGTATGCTTCTTCCAAGCATACAACCATGTTCTTGATGCTATGAATATTGTCCTGACGATCAAACAAACCACAGGCCGTGAAATATCCACCGTGCTCCTGACCGCACCTTATAGAGTGTTCTTCTCCCAGGTAATCGTCTTCACGAGAGACATCAACTCCGCGAGCGCGCGTGCACTAGCGGGTCTCGGAGCAGTCTTGCACCAAATTGTGGCGCAGCCTGATAGCGACTCTGAGGACAAGGACGTGCTGCGGGATGCACTGCGCGGTGTCGACGTGTTCATCGATGCCCTCGGCGGGGACGCGGACAAAGGTTTGATGGATCGATTGTTCGACGCGGCGCTCGCTTCCGGCGTCGCTGTGTACTTTCCGAGCGAGTTTGGGGTGTGCGTGTCCCTTCCCCTATATGCATGGATCGTGTTGACTCAATCGAGCTTGATTGTCATTCGCCCTCAGAGACCATCGTCTAAACAATTTCCCGGGATACGAGCACGAGGTGTGGGCGCACAAGCGAGAGCATGCGGCGCGCGCAAGAGCGCGCGTCGTGGAGAACAGCGGAGACATGAAGATCATCGCGGTGTATGTTGGGTGGTTCATGGAGGAGGCAATTCGAGTACGTAATTTTCTCCTGACCCTCTTAACTATTACAGTTTACCTGATTGTCTACGTCCTGTGGGACAGCCGATATGTACGCCCTCTCTAATATTTTCCTCTCGCTTGCTGATTTTGTACACGTCGGGTGTATGCATGTAAAGATGGCTTCGACACCGACCGAGGCGTATATACCTGCTATGGATCCCCGAGCCAAAAGTTCACGCTCACTTCCAAGGCGGACGTAGGCCGCGCGGTGGCCGAGCTCAGCATCCTGTCCATGTCGCCCGTCATGGCTTCGAGCGTGCCGGACCACGTGCGGATCGCGGGACAGATCGCGAGCTACGAGAAGGTGAAGGATGTCGTCAAGCAGGAGACGGGCATCGAGGTTACGCTGGCGAGCGAGGATCTAAGGCAGCACAAGGTGCGATTAGAGGAGAATAGAGTGGAGGGGCCGATTGGGTATATTAGGTATGTGTGATTCTGATCTTGGTTAGCACTGACTCGATTCGAAATATTTGCCAGGGTACTCATGGGAGAGGCAAAACTCGACTTTTCAGGCGATGTTCAGAACGAGCTGGTCAATCCGGATGAACGGTCCTGGAAGTGGAAGACATTAGAAGATGAGATACATGAGGGGAAAAGCGGCGTATCGAGATAGTTGGATTGAGGTGCCCACTTGCTCGATCTCAAGAGAATCGGTGTGCGAATACATGGAATCATGATGGCGGTCAGCACGGGGCGCAGCGTTTTAACTAGCCTGTTTGAAGTCGGAGATCTACTGCTGTTATAGTATGAACTGAGCCGGATATCGAAGTAGCTGCTCCGCTCTCAAACTGCGCTCCAAAATTTCCAACAAGGACGTTGTGAGGATCAATGCGGGTCGAAACGAAAGCACGTAAGAAGCGGGTAGCGACAAGCGACGTCCTATGCAATTTGTGATCTACGAGGACACTGCGCATGCGTACATTTTCTCATGTCCTGCAGGTAGCAAACTGTAGCAAGGCCAATGTCGGATGAGGAGTGATTAGTAATAGCACCGATATGTCTTGACTCTTCGATTAAGACATGTTACGGTCGTGATGATATTTTACAGAAAGCAGCACTCAATCAATCAATATAACAGTGAACGTGACATCAAGGTCGCCAAGTACGTACCTGGGGTACGAAATATGTTTGCAACAACATCCAAAGGTTTAGTTTGGAGCGCAGACAGTCGACCTCGTCATCTCGTCGAAGGAGCGTTCCTGTTGTCCTCGAGTCGAAATGAGAACTCGTCAGAGATGTATTGCAAAGATCCGGTTCGGTGACCTCGTGTCATTAACACAGGGAAACGCAAGTAGGTAGTCGAAGGTTGACAGCTGTGTCAACACGATACAGGAAACATGCCAGGTACAGCATATGTCCTGGCCCACGCGCGAAGCGCACAACAGGGAGAATATCAGAGACATTGGGAGGGAGAGCCGACGATAAATCGACGAATCACGGATGATCATTCAGAAACAAAAGCCTGGGACGACGTGATCCTTCATCATGACTAGGGCCCGCAGAAACGGATCAGGACTGCGTGCAGAACAGGAATCAGATGACCAGAACTCTACCTTACGAAAGAGAAGACGGCTCTCCATGATCTCAGCGCTGGATGGAATAACGAGGCCTGACATATCCTTGCTTCTGGGGAAGTATGCTGAAGCATTGCGGCAACACAGGCTGCATCCTGATAATCAAACAGGGTATTCATTCACGTGTGCTCCTACTCACCTAGACCACGAGTGAAGATGTCGCTTCCAAGAAGGAGGGTCCGGCTTTACATACGGGGAACAATAGACGCACCGATAGCTTGTGTAGAAGGAAGTCATGTTTGCAATCATGTGTCGGACAATGAAAAAGCTGGATCCATCACAGGGCGTTCCGGTCTATGCGTACTTGCAGGAACCTGGGAGCCGAGGATAAGCGCCGAGAAGAAGATACTGCGAATAAGCGATAAAGTGCCAGTCCAACAAGCAACCATAAGCACGCACCCCCCACTTTCGACGACTACCGATTGTTAACAGACAAACTGCCTGTAAACAACAAAGCACATCTCACACAAATGTCGTCGTTCTACCACCAGAACCAGTACTCACCATCTCGTACTCAGTACGGCGCCACCTTCGACACCAGAGTGCTCCCTGAGGCCTACTTCTCCACAGTCGGCGGGCCGTATCCGCCAACGATGGGGCTGTACCCTAACCAGCACCTCGACACACGCCCGTCTACTTTTCCCTGGAACAACTCCTATCCTGCCTTCCTACCCACACAGCACTGGGCCACCCACCCTTATGGGTACTCTTCGATGTCCGGTGGCCATTCTGACAACTCAACGTCGCTGATGCGGCCTACAGCCTGGGCTGAAGTCCATGATCGCATTGACTATAGCTTCCACATGGGCAATGAAGTCTCAATGTCCAGCGCCCCCGGGATAGGCCATTATAGCACACCTGTCCAGCCATCATGGTCACAGACGAGCTGGATGTCGCCATCCAGTGAGTTATCCATGTGGCCTCTTGATGATAACCATGCAGTGTTGCAATTATTTTCGATATCGTGTGGTGCCACTCACCTATGTGAATGTCTAGGATATGAGCAATGCTGCCAGCACCCCCGTCATCTCACCTGGCCACAGGATCGGCCACGGCAGTCGCAGCTACTGAAACAGAGAGAACACCGCCAGATCCATGGGGAGGTGCGGCACTTGATATCAAACCCAAGATCACGATGGTCATCATCGGGAAAAGGCACCATGTCCGCTTCTTCCCTACATCAGGGAAAAGACGCTGAAAATTTAAATGATTGTAGACTTTGTAAAGTTAAAATATATTCTAAAGGGTTATAAGAGGGTTACATGGGCCAAGCAATATTGCATTAGACTATAAGCTAGTAAAATATTGTATGAGCTATGTAAGACTACTTTCTATATTCCGGTGCATCGACAGATATCCTACATGAAATACTGAATCTAGTTGCCATCACGTGCCCTACTTTACTGGATGATGTAGTCATATTAAGGTTACAGTTGCGGACAGCCAAAGTCGACAAAAATAAAATAAATTCACAGGGCCAGAACGGGACTGAAATTTTGAACTCTGATACTAGATTCGGACTCAGAATCCTTGAAAACGTCGAAAAACACACTCAGGTGATTTTTCCCACAACTATTTGGGGTTGGCCAAAATTTTGGGCAAAAAAATAGCCTCGTGCTTACCAAGCGGAATCAGCCGTCGGGCTTTTAATGCCATGGCTCGTTTTCGTTGGAGTTGTTATGGCCGGGCAAGCCGCGTAGGCTGTATACCACCTGGGCCCACTGGGGGCGTTTTTGGCGGGGCGCGCCATTTCAGTGTTCGACTTA
>CVKZ01000003.1:3038426-3052373 GCA_001457955.1 Heterobasidion annosum
AAGAGGCAGAGATGGAAGTTGAAGACTCTATGACAATCTCACAGCATGATAATTCAGTTGTGCTTGTTCTTGATCTTGATAGCGATGTCGAGGAGAATGTATAATGCTTATTTATGTCATATCTTAATTTCTAAAATTTTGATGTTTTTTAATTATGAAGCCTGGGCCTAGGCCCAAGACTGACCCGGCCTGGCCTAAGCCCACCCCTCAGGCTCAGGCTTCACTTTTTGAAAAGCCCAGCCCATAAAAGCCCGGCCCAAGCCTTGGGCTTCAGGCCCGGCCCGAGCCCGCAAAACACTATTTGCTGGTCTCTGTGTAAGTTGGTGGTAGAATATGGTCAATTGAAGGGACGATAAAGTCTAGGAATAGGTATCTAAGGTCATGGAGATGTGCGAGCTTGAGGAGGTGTAGATATGAGACCTGAGCAGGGTACAATTCCATTGTTTAGAAGAGCCAAAATTCAGGAAGAGGATGCTGCCCACCAGCTTTAGAACATCTTGTGTGGAGTCACCAGACCACCTATCAACATGTATTGACAGGGAGAGAAACTGCAGTTTCGTGGCATCAACACTTAATTTGGCTAGAATCGGTGTGATCTGGTAGGCTGATCGCCAAACAAAATCGCTTGTTGAGTTTAAGCTCAGCGGAAACGAAATGCTGATGATGCGATTCAAGGGAATTGCGTCCAAGAATGTCAAAACATCCGGGATAGAAGGGGGATTTTCCGTGAATGCAATGATACTCTGCAGAGATGGGCAATGTGAAGCCAACTTCGTCACCATGCTGATATGACTCTTGACAGCTGTGAGCATGGGCCAAAGCTGACTAGAAGACGAGGAGCTCAATTCATCACTGAGTTCTTCATCGACGTCACAGGACTCATCAATCCAAAGGAAGCGGACATCCGGAAATACGTGCGCGAGGTACCTTGGCGATGGGCTCCTCGAAGGCAAAATTATGAGTTTTTTGACATTTCAACAGACAATTCCAGCGGTCGCACTGTGCTCCCAAAGGGCATGCCAACTCGGGATGATATCGCGCAGCACTAACTCCTCCAGCACATCCGCTAGACTGAGCATGATATATGATACATCCAAAGAATGAACTGGATCGGAGTAGAGGTCGGCAGATAGGGTTAGATGACAAAGGCCGTGGATCTGTCGGATCGCGTGAAGTCCGACGTCTGCTATGCCGTATAGGCGAAGCTCGACCAACGAGTGGAGAGAGAGTAACGCAGGAGCAAGCCGTGGATCGTGCACGAAGAACTCTTCACAGACTTGGCCCAATGTCAATGAGACCAATCTGCGACAGACCTGAAAAATATCTGCGAGGGCGCGCATCCAATCCGTATCGGCCATGGTGGAATATGGATGTATTATGTCCCCGTCGAAGGTATACGAGAAATACCGCACGTGATGTCCAAGGCTGTGATCACAGACGAAAGTGCGAAAGGAGAGCAATTTGGGGTTTTCCAAGACAACGTCATCGTGCAGGTTTACCCGGTACAAAAGCGCGGGAAGAGCTACGAGACGGGTGGAGCGAGAAACAAGCGTTAGGGAGAGAAGAGAACGCGAATCAAGCAGGCCCAAGATCCTTGCGGTACACTCTGCATCGAGATGGTGGGGAAAGAGGGCGTCATCCTGGAGGTGATGATCAGCGGGATAATTGCGTACACTGGTGAATGATGAGACATACCATTCTTTGGACAATAATGATTCTTCTTGCTGGTGTAGACACAATGGCCGATCGAAGAGATGAGGAAAAGAGCCGTGATGCTTGTTTAGCGCTGACTAGCGCTGAGTCTTGCGGACCTTGAACTCATGCGTTAGCGCTTGCGAGTCGGCGTCTCTTCCCTATGTACATGAGCCTCCTGGTCGTTTTGTCATGGAGCATTCGGCCTTCACTTGATCGTTTTGTAGCAGTTCCTATAATGGCGCCTCACCTGGCCAAGGGATGTAGCAATAACATTTGCAGAGTTAGTAGCTGCTTCCTGTACATAAGACGATATATCGAAACTCGCATGCTGTTATGAGAAAAACAGAAACAAAAAGTGGATACAGAGACGATCCAAACCAATTTTTTGGAGGCAATAGAAGGAAATTCAATGACACGCTGTTTATGAGAAGCTACAGATGAAATGACGCACTGGCAAAATAGTACTTAGATACCTTCAAACATCGTTCGCGCCCGCATCCACCCATCGTCATTCAACACTAGTTCGACCCGATCTCCCTCTGCGCTCTTATCACGCTCGCGCTTCCACAAACTTGTACCTTTATATCGCAAAGACCGTGGTTTGAGAGCGTCGTACCCGTCTTCCCCAATGATTTCAGCAGACCCTAGACCCAGTTCAAAGTATTCCAAGTTGTGAAGATGTCCCATGATGTCCAAGGCCAATATAGCTTCAGTAGAAGTTGTCTCTCTCTGCATCTCCTTTTGTCCGGGTGGGAGTGGCCGCACATTGGGTTCGGTGCTGAAATAAAAGCACAGGTATTTGAGGTCTTGGAGACGTGCGAGCTCAGATATATGTGGATACGAGGCCTGAATTAAGATCTCATCATTTAGACGAGACCAATTTCAGAGGAAGAACACTGCTCACCAGCTGGAGAGCATCGTTAATCCGATCACTAGGGTCCTGTATATGATTTGTCAGACTGAGATATCGCAATCTTGGCGCGTCAACGCTCAACCTAGTCAGAATCGAGGTGAACTGATGGGCTGATTGCGAAAAATCATAAAGAGGCATGTATAGGCTCAACGGAAAAGAAATGCTAGTGATGCGATTCAAGGGAATTGCATCGAAGAATGATTCCGTTTCAAAAACAGAAGGGTAGTGCACTGCGGATACAATGATACTCTGTAGAGATGGACATTGCAAAGCCAGCTCCTTCACTGCTGTTAAATTACCCTTGACGGTTTTGAGCGCGGGCCAAAGCCAACTAGAAGACAAAGAGCTCAATTCATTGGTGAACAATTTAGGGACGATACCGTTGTCAAAAATCCAGAGGGATTGGACACTTGGAAACATGTGCGCGAGGTACTTCGGCGACGGAATCGGATGGGACAGGAAAAGCCCCCCGATGTTCAGGCAGACAATTCCAGCAGCCGCACTTTGTTCCCAGATATCCTGCCAAATCGGGATGATATCACACAATGCTAACTCTTCCAGCGCATCTGCCAGACCAAGTATGATGTATGATACATCCAAGGAATGAAGTGATACGGAGAATAAGTCGGAGAATAGGGATAGATGGCGAAGACCGTGAATCTGTCGGATCGCGTGAAGGCCGACATTTCCTATGCCATACAGACGAAGTTCGACCAGCGAGGGGAGAGAGAGTAGCGCTGGAGCGAGTCGTGAATCGCTCAGGAAGAACCGTTCGCACCGCTGTCTCAATGTTAACGAAACCAATCCGCCACAGATCCGCAAAATATCAGCGAGGGCAACTATGTTGATATCAGGTATGAATGTGGGTCTGGGCCAGTAGATATCGTATGAGAAATGCCGCATATGATGTCCAAGGCTATGATCAGAGATGAAAGTGCGGAAAGAGAGCAACCTTGGGTTTCCCGAGGCCACGGCATCGTGAAGTTTTACCCGGTACAGAAGCACGGGCAAAGCCATGAGACGGGTGGATCGAGAAACGAGTGTCAGAGAGAGGAGAGAGGGCGAATCAAGCAGGTCCAAAATCATAGCGATACAATCTGCATTGAGATGATGGTGGAATAGGAAGTTATTCTGGAGGAGGTGATCATCTAGACGCAGTCATCGTATATGCTGGCAAAGTGTGAGACCCACCATCGTTTGTAGAATCGTTTTTGCAATCGTCTACTTTCTGTGGACCAGAATCGACGTTAGGGAAAGAGCAGAGGGGCTTGCCTACTGACCACGTGCACTCGATCTTCGACAGTGCACTTTGCGGACTTTCAACTCTGCTCACGTATGAGTACGCTCAAGTCACTCTCAGGTCGTGTTCTCACCTGCATCACAGCTGTTCGCTGATATATCCGCCCTCCACCCTGAGGATCAGCAAGGCAACAATATCTGTATGCAGACTCGTCTGGAATACTGCTGTTGAAGATTGGGGCATTGGGCCTATGAATGTTTCTTGGCAGAGAAGTTGCAACTATCAATTGGTACGTCGCTGTCATCAGCTCGCTTTTCCAGGCAATCTCAGTGCAGCGCACTCTGTAGACGGTATCACGGTGACTCCAGTGGAGCTACGCGCGCGAGTGCAGATTGTCTGGCTGCATGTATCTCGACACTTTCTCGCAGTCAATCATTTGATGTCAACGCTCCGCTCTCGAGCTCTTGTATCGCTATCTTCCTCCATGTTCGTTTGGATCGTCAATTGCTTAGTTCCGGCACGCTCGTTCCGCTGCCATCGCGTCGTAAAGATCTCGTTTCACAAATATCTTGACTATGCTCCTCGATTTTGGTCCAGCGGCGAAGGGCCTGAGTCTTGGGCGCTTCATTGCATCAAATTTCGATATATCAGTCGCGGCAATCATCGCACGAGTCGCTTAGTCGCTACGGCCATCACGAATCCCTTATGGCAGTGCATCCTGGATATCTACTTAAGTAGATCACGACATCTCTTCAACCGAGCAACTGTCCCATCTTGAATCGCCGTTATGTCCAAACCCTCGCCCAAAACTGTCGTCATAACAGGGCATGCATCTCATGGTGAACTGCGATCAACTCTGCTCATACTTCTTCCTATAGATGTACGACAGGCGGAATAGGCGAAGCGCTTGCAAAAGAGTTTCACTCGCAGGGTAATGGTTTCCATGTGTTCACCATGTGCTGTTGGCTGACGCGCCTACAACACAGGAGCACGAGTTTTTGCAACATCGCGTAATGTCGATGCAATGCCAACCTTGGCGGCAATTGGTATCGAGACACTTGCTCTTGACGTCACAGACGTTAACAGTATTCGGGAGGCGAAAACCGTGATAGAGGAACGTACAGGGTCATCGCTTGACATTCTTGTGAACAATGCGTGGGTGCCTGACATCTTTCCATGGCCATCAATACTTATCACCTTGAATTGAAGCGGTATAAGTATGTGCTGACGATGTACTCGTATCATCCCTTTGTTATGTGCTCATCCTTGCATTTGTTGCCAGCATATCCCTCGGCAGCGAGGGACATCTCCATGGACAGGGTCCGTGCAGTGTTTGACGTCAACCTCTTCGGTGCAATGACTGTCGCTCACGAATTTCTTCCTCTCCTATTGGCCGCTGGAGACGCTCGGATCGTCCAAATGTCGAGTTTGGCTGGCCTTATGCCGGTACCTTTCAACAGCGCGTACAACACAAGCAAAGCTGCACTTCTATCGTTTGGGGATACACTGCGCGTGGAACTTAAACCATTCAAGTAAGTATTCATGATGGTGTCGGATCGACGTAAAAGCTCACGCTGCACCGACTCTTGTAACTAGTATCAAAGTTATCAACGTACGTTAGATCGCCCTTTTCTCAGAAATCATCTGAAGTTCTCCCAAATAGATTGCGGCGGGCAACACTCAAAGTAACATCATGAAGAATGTGCCAAGATCTCTTCCCCCGGATTCGATATATCAGCCGATTAACCAGGAATATGCGCATGACCGCATTGAGCATTTCCAAGGTGAGTAATTTTTGAGTCTTCTTCCATCAATTTCGAGGATACGACTGTTAATCATGCCATCTTGCATCTAGACGGCGCGTTACCAGCCAGCCAACTTGCGAAGACTGTGGTCGCCGAAGCACTGACGAAGACCCCTCGAGCATGGGTGTATACCTCAAAGAACGCGTGGCTCGTATGGATCATCAGCACGTTCATGAGCAGGACAGGATTTGTACGTGTGATCTTGGCTCCTGACTAGACGTTCAATTATATTCTATAATACAGGATGGCTTGCTTAGCAGAATGTTTGGGCTGGAGAAGCTGTCGAAATTAAAGCATGCTGAGAGGGAGAGTAGAAAAGACGCTTGAGTTGTACGCCGTGCGACGGAGTGGCTTATATGACTTGAGCCCCATCTAGACTGACCTTCGATCTTTGCACCCTTGAGTGGCCAGCTTGCAAATGGAGCACATGAATGCTGAGAAGCTTCGTGGCTACAGGGCTTCATCCAAGTCCAAGTCCCTGTTCACGCGAGTTCAAAGCCTCGACTTTCAAGCATATTCTTCGGTGCTCGAGCGTCTGTAGTGAGTCGTCAGGCTTTCTCGACTTTCCATAATACGCTTCGAAGAAATAGGGATCACCAGATACACCGCCTGACAGAAAACAGCTTATCGGCGCACACTTCTATCCGAGCTAGTGATGGCGATGGTATTCTCATTAGCCCAGTTCGGACAGGTTGGTGCGGTGATCAAGTGGCCACTCGTGGAATGGCAATCGATGCGCTGAAGGTCTGCGTTATATCGAGAGATCACTGTGAGCAATAGCTTCCACCGGCACTTACTGATTTTTCATCGTACCCTTAATCCATCCGTATCGTCCACTTGCAACAGTTCAAGTGAATCATGTCAGACACGATGGGCCCATGAGGTGTGCCGAACCTCCGCCCTTTCGCCATCCATGTTATCCTAGCAGCAACTGCACTTGTCGATCAACGATGGGGCCACGTTTTCACTATCGAGTGATCTAATGAAGTCGCCGCGACTTCGTTGAGGTTAGGGCCCTTTCATCTAATTCCTATCAAGTTCCGAGTTTCAATGGTCACATTCCGCGAACTAGCTGATACTGGCTCCTTGGGCGCGCCGTGTATGCGTCACTGGGATTTCAGCAGTATAATAGCTGATGCGACGGAGCAAGGGTGATCAGCACATTCGGAGTACCTCCTGGTGAGTCGACTTGTCGTCTTACGCTCGCTCACCGCTGACCTGCGTCACCTAGCGCCCCGACACATCGCGTTACTAGCCTGTTTTGCTCACCTATCCGAGTCGACATCCCAGTATGTCCCTTGAGTGTTTTTTTCACATTCTCTTACTTAAAGGCCATTCGTACGCCACAGACCGCATCTCGTGCATACCACGTCACTATGCAGCCAATAAGCGCAGAGCTTGCACAGATATCCGAGCCCACACAATCTGCCCTGTCTCGTCGGCACCGGCCGTCTGTCGGCATCGTCGGCGGTGGTGTTGCGGGCCTGTACGCCGCAATTTTACTTCGCAGAAAAGGCCACCGCGTCCACATCTTCGAGGCTAGCAATCGTGTAGGGGGTCGCATCTACACCCATCACTTCTCCTCTGAGAGGAACCAGTACTTCGAAGCAGGCGCAATGCGTATCCCCCAATCCAAATTTCAACAAATTCTGTTCGATCTGATCCAGTATCTCAACTCATACCCTGGTCTCCCAAAAGACAAGCAAATTGACCTCATCGATTACATTCTGAACAGCGAGGGCAATCTTCTGCACGTAAACGGTGATAGTCGCGATGGGCAGGATGTCAATAACGTCACGCCCGCTGACATCAACTGGGATGTTCCGGATGAATATAGGCACAAGACGGCTGGCTCTTTACTTCAGGGCGTCCTTGACCCGCTCGTGAAGCCGTTGTTGGACGATTTTGACACAGGTTTCGCAAAGCTTCTTACGCTTGACGATTTTCCCTTCCGTTTCTATCTCAAGTCGATCGCTCAATGGCCTGACTCAGTCGTCGACTTTGTTGAGACCATATGCTCGCAGACGAACCAGTTTGCGCTCAGTGTCGTCGAGCTTGTCATGCAGAATATCGATTTCAGCACCAAGCAGTGGTTCACGATCGACAGAGGGATGGATCGCTTGCCTCAGGCCATGGCTCATATCATCAAATACGATAACATCACGTTCGGCGCGCGCGTCACCAGCATCCGCCCAGACAAAGACCAAAATGACAAGATTGTGATCACTGCCAACGGCTACAATGGAACCCTTCGCGCAGTCTTCGACAAAGTCATTCTCGCCATCCCTCCAGCTTCGCTCAAGATGCTTGCCGATCGCCCTCTCTGGCATCCGCAGAAGGAGATGGCGATTCGTTCGATGCATTTCGAGTCGCTCTACAAGATGGGTATGCGTTTTAAGACCCGGTTCTGGGAGCACGAGACCCCAAAGACGAAGGGTGGACAGTCGACGACGGACCTCCCGATCAGGTGGATCGTATACCCGTCGAATGGGATTGATGATGAAGGCCCGGGAGTACTGTTGGTGTACGCTTGGATGACAGACTCACAGACATGGCTTCCCTTTTCCCCTTACGAGCGTCGCAGTCTCGCTCTGTATTGCTTGAGCTTGGTCTACCCCGACTCCGGTGTATACGATCTGCTCATCGAAACTTTCGACGTTGCTTGGTCGACCCGCTCAGCGACAGGCGACGCTATGTTCCTTCCTGGTCAGTTTGTAGCACGCTTTGAGCCTGCTCGCAAGCCAGAGGGGAGTATCTATTTTGCCGGGGAGCATCTGTCGCGTCACCACACGTGGATTGCCGGTGCCCTCGAGTCTGCCTCGTACACGGTCAAGCAGATATGGGAGGATGGAGGTTTCAACGTGGAGAAAGGGTCGCTTCGATTGACTGGTGACGATGTTCCAGAATTGCCCATTCTGGAGGAATTACATGGCGACGACGAGTTGGGTTTCAAATTTCACGCCAGTCACCCTTTGTATGCTCCGCATGCAGACCCCTGGAATCACGTCAAACTTGAAGTCAAGCCTCAAAACCTGGGGGGTCAAGCCGGATTCTACCCTGTTGGGCCAGAGGTCACCTATCTGGCGGGTCCACAAGTCAGCCCTGCGTAGGATTGATAGATTGTGTAGAATCGGTGCAGGCCATTCCATTTCGCATGTCAAGAAAATTAAAGTGTTACGTCTTCGATAGATCAGTATGTAGGCTGTATGTTTTGTGAGTGTCTACAAATGGAGTATGTCTGCCTCATATTCGTAGTATCTAACAACTTGCGGTGTCAATAATCGAAATACGCTCCAACCAGCATACATATCGAGCGCAGAGATGATGATTGCATGGATCTCTCGTGCACCGCTCGCTGGAATTGACATAGATACCTGTGCTGCATTTGGACGTACCGTGACATGTGAATGAGAAAGTAAACCGATGCACCAGGACGGACGCTGTTGGTAGACACTGCATGACGTTCACGCTTCGGCACTGCTTCGGCTCAATCTTTGTCGTCTGACAACTACTCGATAGGTGTCTCCAACGTCTTCTGTAGAATGATTGGCTATCCCAGTGCGGTTTGGTAGGCCATGGGAGAGGCGAGATATATTCACGTCTAGAGGACCTAGAGAGACGTTTTCAGTACTCTTAGTTCGAAAATTAGCTCAATAATCGCTAGAATGGACGGTCTAAGTCAATCTTAGCTTCAAGGCACTTCATGGAAGGCTCTGTCACCAAGACTAATTAAAAGAAAGAGGATAAGAAGGGAGCAGACAGGCCTCCGGAAGCCTACGGAGATGGGTCAAAATGTCAAAGGATGTGATCGAATTTTGCCAAAGACCGTTCCACGTGATCTCACCCGGGTACTGTATTGCTCACCACGAGTCTTCATGAGTCCATAAGCGTAGCTTTCATGAAAACCCTTTGGGCGTCCTCCGGCTATCTAGCAAGTTCTATTTACATGGTCTGGATCTCGACATCGAGCGTGCCCAGGCGTGTCCCTCCAACGATAAACAATCGGAGCGCCAGACAGGCAGCTGAGATTCTGGTATAATGCATGTATTCACATCTCGACAGTAGCTGATAGGAAGAGAAGGAGGTTTTACAATAAGCAGACGAGTACGCTGCTGGCGTACCCGAGATAAGTTAGATCATAAGGGGCGCAGGAGAAAACACCCTATCAGCTGCCCTACTACACGGCACGACAACGCAACGCACGCGAGGACTACACACGCATACACGCACGCGCTGAGGAAGCACCGCTACTGCCGCTGCACAGGGAGGGGGTATACATTTCTGCGCCGAGGAATGATAATCCTGCCCTGCCCCTGCCCATTTCCCGCCTCATCAGCAAGGATAACAAGGGCGGCGTCGCTAGCAGTGCGCTCAGACAAAGGCATCGTTACCGTTGGGCGGCGTTATACCCTTGCTGTTGCCCGGCGCCTTCATCACGTCCAGCTCGTGCTCGTGCTCCTGGTCCTGGTCCTGGTGCGCGTTGTACCCCGAGAAGGGCGTGAACGACTGCGGGCCGTCGGTCATCTGCGCACCCATCCAGTCCCGCAAAGTCAGTTTCGCGTGGATCTACGTAGGGAAAATGAATCGAGGGAGTTTCACGCACGGAGGTCACGTCCTTGGTGATGAGGACGACGTTCGGTCCCTAGAATTCACGAGCGAATCAGAAAAACCAAGCGTCAGAGCTCTGTGCAGCATATAAACTCACAGGCTTGCGACGGTTTGCGGACGGTCGGCCATGGTCGCTTTCGGACGAGCCGAATTTCGAATTGCTGCTCTCCCATGCGGCACGTGAGTTGAGGTTTGACATCAAGCTGTTCGTGTACAGCTTCGCGAGCGGGAAATTGAAGAGCAAGTGCCTGTCGTGAATTGTGCGTGAGCTGGCATGCTACTTGAGTGGCGAAGAATGGAAGGGAGCATACATGGTTGTTGGCTGTTTTATCGCACAGGACAGTGAGGAGAAGGAGTCGAGGTTACAGGTCAGTGGGACATGACAGTGGGACGAAGAGGATTGACACTTGCACTGGCGATGAAGAGGATGACGTCGACGACCGCGAAGAGCGCGGTGAGCGCGCCGGTCTGGACGGTCACTGCGGAAGGATGAAGGTCAGGCGCGATCATCCGACATAACAAATCTAAAAATGCTCACGTCGGGTGATGCGGTCGATGATGTCGTCAGTGGCAACGAAGCCCGTGCGCTTCCCCCTCTGTCCAAGGAACAATCATCAGCGTCCGCCCTTGTCTGTCCGATCGTCCGCGCATTGCATCGTGACGCATCGCGCGCGAGAGGAAAAGAACGGCTGCGGACGCACCAAGTACCACACGAGCGTGGCGGTGATGAGGACGTCGGCGACGGCCGCGCAGACGAGCCAGATGATGACGACCACCTGGAACTTTTGGAAATGGACGAACTCCCGCCACCAGTTGACTGCGATTGCAGTGCCGAGTGCGCCACCTACAGACGAAAACGAAATATGAAACGGAACATGAACGGCGCCGACGGTCAGCGCATCTGTTCTGCATGAAAAAGAGGGGCAGACGACGGACAGCAGGAGGCACCGGCAAAGAAGCCGATGAATGCAGTAGCCCATCTTGACCCTGTGAGACGCTTTACGCGGTAGGCGAAGAAAACTTGCACGGAGCACGAGATGATGCCCTGGAAAGAAGCAAAAGAAGCGTCAGCGACTGCAAACAAAGAGGTGTATCACAGGGACAGGAGAGCAAACTTACCGTCATTGCAGGATCTAGACATCACGGAAACAAGCGAAGGGTTAGAGAAAATTTGAACTCGGTCGCCGGCACACCGTACCTGTGCAGAATACTGCGGGACTACAGTCAGTCCGTATCCCCTGATCCAAGTCACCATGCACAAGACTTACGCCACGTTGCCTTGGAGAGGTAGGTAAAGTCACCTATTGTTGTGGGGGCGATCGCGCAGCGCAGTGAGCGCAAGCCCGCATCGCTCACCCCGACGGCGGAACGTACCGTAGTGGGTGATGAAGTACTCGTAAATGATCCCGGCAGTGAAACCGGTGTTCAGCGTGTCCGCGACGAACAGAAAGAGCACCTGCGCGTCCGATGATGCTGAGTGCCCGCGGGCTGACGAAGCGAGTGACTTCAGGCAGACTCACAAATAATTTGATCCAGAGTGCATCTCTGTGATTAGGGAGGAACTCGATTAGACGTGTGCATCTGTTCGCGGAGCACAGGTGAGAATGGGTGGGAAGTCGGACTCACTTTTTGAACGCGGACAGGTAGATGTAGCATTGCATGAACATGAACCCGTACAAGATCAGGTTCAGCATCATGCCCACCATGATGAAACCCCAGCTGCGACGTGCGCGACGATCAGCATACAGTGATACGGACAGTGTAGTGATGACGTACCTTCCTCCGACATTCATGACTTATGATCCTCAATGGGGGAGGCGGGTGAAGGGAGGGAGGGGTTTGGAAGGTAAGCTCGCAAAATTGAGCCTAAATATACCCAGATAGAAAGTCAGAAAATACGCCTCTCCGCCTCGAAGCACTAAGCCGGTCATCGCGTACGCGCACCTCTTTCGACGACAAGTTGTCCGCACAGCGGCTGCCTGACGCAAGTTGACCCGAAGAGAGACGGGAAAGGGGCGACGAAAGCGAGGTAGACGGCGAAAGACCCGACGGGGTAAAAAAGCAGCCCGCGACCGACGCAAGAGGGGTTTTTGAGCGGATTATGTGCAGAGGATGCATTTAACGATGGTTTCCAGAAGTTCTGCCAAGGAGGCATACGGGGAGAACGGAAGGTCGCCCTGGAGGTACCGAGGCGCGGGCGCGGGCGGGAAAACCCAAATGCGCGTCTGACAGAAATATGATGGACGATTTATTTCCAGGCTAAGCAAGGCTAAGCAGCGAACAACTGCACCCGCAAGCAAAGTATGGATCGTAAGATTCCGATGTTCATAACAAAAATAGAGGTCTTCAATTAGGCACGAAGACTGAAGTACTGAAGTGCCAGTGTTCGTGCTCGCAGTCGAAAATAGTCAAAGCACAACCCGGTTTGGAATCAACGCCGCAGCTGTGACAGAAGCTGTCAACTTTTCTAACTTTAGAAACACATCGTCATCCAGCATAGCGAGGACTTTGCAGACAGACCTAGAGCCCCCTCTGATCTTCTTGATCCCCTCCGACGCTCCGAAATGGATTGAGATCCCTTTACCACCATCAGGCAACGGAAACGTTCCATTTCGAAGTGGGTTCGTCGCGGCCCCTTGAAGAAAACACAAGATATGATGGGAGGACCGGTAGGAAGATGACCAACAATTTGCTATCGAGTGCGAGATGACAATTTCGAATTCAGCACATGCACATGCGTCACGCAGTCCTCCAATGGCAAGCGCCGAAGTCGATGACGCCACCTAGATCTGCTCTCGTAGCACCAGGTAGGACCCTATCGTACGGTCGGTCACTCGGCAGTCGGTTTTTTGGCATGAGCAAAGTACCAGAGTGCGATATCCTTGAACAAGGGCTGCGCTGGCGCGGGGCTGCGCATCGCTGGCCGATGCCACTCCGATGCCCCAGTTGCGAAGCCATGGCCACCATCGAGCCTGCCCGAGAGAGTCACCTGCCCCTGCTGGACCTTGCCCTGACCGCGCGTAATGGCGCATCAAGCTGACCGACTGCTGGCCGATGGTCTTCTCTTCTCATTGGATCATCATCGGCACATCCTCAGTTGCCGCCTCTGAGAAGTCCTCGACAAAGACTTCCTCAGTCCCTCGATCTCCCTCGACCTCCCTTGACTCGTACCCACCTCAAAAAATCGAGCGAGTATGAGTAATACCGAACAATCTCTATGTTAAAAACTACAACCATCTGGCCGCCACTGACTTGAATAGTAGTCTCATGCTAATACTTAGCAAATGTGGCGCTTTCGTCGAGTACAGTAGTGAGATCCGTCTCGTATCCGAAGTAGCCGATTGTTGCCGTGCACGTTAAGGAGTACGATCGGCTGGCTCAGAGAGTCCCCAAACGTTGACACCCGGTTGAGCCCCGAAGCTTATGTAGAGGGCTTCCTGCAGCTTCCTGCTTACTTTTAGGCTGACTGACGATCAGAAAAATTGCGACCAGATGAGCCAGCGATGATCACCCCGGCAGACTTACAACAGAAGGACTGTCATCTGTTGAGGTAAGCATTGGAGACTAGTTGTGAGAGGATCATTTCGAGTGCACCACAGGCCCCTACCCATCCGAAGGTGAGAGGAAAGCGGGCGATTATGAATGACACGTGCTACATGCTTGTATAATCATGTGCTAAAATACTT
>CVKZ01000003.1:3071910-3083983 GCA_001457955.1 Heterobasidion annosum
GATTGATATATTTTACATGATTTATAAACCTTTTTGGGGGGGTCAGCCAAATTTTGGAGGGTTCCGGGTCAAAGAATTCCTTTTTCTGGACTAACGGCTCGTAGGATTTTACTCAAAATATTTCCACAACTTCCTCTCATGCATTGCTATCGATTCCGATGATACCGGGAGGCACTAGAAATGGGTGTCAATATTTGTCGACTTTGCTTGTCCACAACTGTAGACGCCATGGGCGTCCGGGTGGACGGGCAGCCACCACAAGACGCGTGGTATATAGGTCGGCGGTAGATGTAGCGATTCGTAAGTAGGCGACAAGGTTCGTTCGAGCATCGAGGTCGGTCGTCAGGCCAAGTGACGTCGTCTTTCCGGGCAAGACCATCGATGGCATGGTATTAAAAGTCGACGAAGAGACGGAGAGGAGAGAGTGCACTGACGGAGGAGCGTTCTGCGTCTACAAGATGACAAGTGCACTACGGTCAAATGTCGTTTGTCACGGGTTGAACTCAGTCCCATCTCGCGCTGACCAGTCTGGACTCTGGATGGCGAGCGGGAGCGTGATGCTTGCAGGTAGCGATACGCGCACGCGAATCCGAGTTTGGGGTTGGGGTTGGGGTTGGAGAGCGCGGCGTATGGGCATGGGCGGCATGGGCGGCGGGCGACCGCTCTGGCCGGTTCGCTCGCTGGGTGGCTGGGCGGGGGCGTCGCGATTGTGCACCGGCGAGCGCTCGTTCGTGCCAGGAGTGCATGTGCGTGGGAGGCAGCGTTCACTATGACTAGGTATAATCGGGCCCTCGGAGGCGCCGGGGGCGGGATCCCATCATCTTCCACCGTCCTCTGCTGTTGACTGCATTTTGGAATTTTGGGTGTAAATATGCGCTGGTCTACGTCTTCGAAACTAGGAATGTTACCCGCGCTGCTGCGAGGCCTTACAGTATGTCGAAGAACTTATATAACCTTCCGCACGAGGACAACAACAGAACCTGAAGTGTTACTATGGAAGCATCAAGAAGTGTAGGTAGAGGGCCCAGCGTTTGCTGCGCCGCTTCAAATACAACGGTACTACTGGCAGGGCCGTAGGGAAGTGAATTGCGAGCATTTCTCGCCCGGAGAGTCAAGACAGCAACCGAGAACAAGATCAATCTCCATACAAAAACACACAAGCAAACGATAGCAGAGACAAAACAATTACGACTCAAATGGCGGTGTACGTTCGTTTCTTCAACGGCCCAACCGCAGACTTAGCTTTAGCAGAAGTACATGAGCTTCTTCATGTTTGGGTTTAACTGTTTGAACGCGGCCCTGTATCTCTCCAGGGACGCCGCCTGCTCTTCGGTGTTCGTACCCGTCTCCGATAACGAGAGTTCCAGTCCTTGCTGGGGGTCGTAGTGGTGCTTTGCTCGCGAGCAAACAATATCGGCGTCTACGAGGAGGGTGAGGCAATGTTACGCATAGATCAGATAGGGCTCACAGTAGACGGGGGCTGGGATCGATACGGAACGTGTTGCGCGTGCATAAACATGGCACAGCGCGAAAGAGAGGGCCTGTAGCCCATCGGGTCTAAATTGGATCAAGTATCGCCACCAGACCCTCAAGGCAGAAAGAAAAAGAAGGCGCACGTGAAGCCGTTCTCGTCGAAGAGAACGTTATAGTGCGAAGGCCGGCTGGTGCCCAACAATCCTCCATGGCTTTGCAGGTAGTAGTCGAATTCGACAGGGTTGACGACATCCCTGTCTACGACTGTGCCTGCGGGGCAGTTGCCGCTCCTGTCGCCGTCCCGCTCGGACTTGGGGAAGAAGCGAACGTGGTGACGCTTGCCGACGACAACGAATGTGATCTTCGGCGCGATTCCCAATTCCTTGCAAGCATCTTGTTTTTTTGTTCCTCAACCATCGACCTCACATCTCGAGACTCGTGAGACTTACCACGAATGCAACGCAACTCTGATGCGGAAGATCGTCAGGTCAAAACAAAGTCGATAATTTGGTGTGGTGCTCACCTCGTTCCAACACTTCCTTGAAGCGACCCTCGGAAATACCATCTGATGCACGCGGAGACTTGTTAGAAACATGCTGGCACTGAGCAAGGACGATGGCATACCTCGATAGAAGATGATTCGCTTTGGTGCCGGACCTGTCTTCTTCTCCGCCATTTTTCGATACTGAAGGTACATTTGAAGAACTTCCTACAGGTGCAGACAAATTCAAAACATGTCGGGCTATGTGATTACGAAGGAACGAACCTTGACCATGGCCTGGAGGTTCTCGATAATGTCCTCCTTTCCAGTCTGAACACCCATTGTCGCGATGTACTTTGCGGTATCGCTGTCGACACTGGACACGAGGGCGGAAAAGGACGGTCTGCCCACAGTGCCTGGCGCCGGATGCATAACATCGGCACCTATAATGCACGGTCACACTCGAAATTCACGAGGGTTAGGGACTCATGAACGCACCCATAACGACCGTGGGGTTGCTTGGGTCGGACAGAATAGACGTAGAGCGAGGGTCGGGTATAGTGTTGACACCGCCGAGCTTCACGTTGAGCCTGTTCATACGTGAGATCTCGGGCATTGAGGTATGCTCGCAGTGGGTGACGCTTACTTCAAAGTGACGTTGGCGTAGTATTGCATTTTTGCGCGGCTGCATTTCATAGACTTCATGCACTGCGTTACGACACCTGCCTGAGGATAGGAATTGGTGCTGCATTAACTGAACGGTATATGAAGGAAGCAGAAATTGACACTTACAGTGACATCCCCAAAGCTGACACACACGTGCATTCGTGAAGAAAGTCATCAGCTGTCGGTACGCAGGATGGGTGCAGAGTGCTTACTGTTTGACAGCACTGTATATGTCGTTTCCGCCCTCGGGAAGGATGACCACGATCAGGTTCGGCAGGTTACCTGTCTTCTGCTTACATTCCATGCCAGCGTTACGCAATTGCTGCATCCGAAACCGCGTCAATACAGAGCAAACGCTGAAGATAATTTGATAATACATCGCCAATTATTCCTTGTCCGTTCTCATATCTAACGACCGCAGGACGGTTCGGCATTTGTATACCTAGTCAATCAGGAATCGAGTCATGTGAGTGACGCACTACGAAGAGAAAGATCGAAGTGCGAACCGACGACGTTGCAAGCCTGCATCAGCCCATCGACCATGCCGTCGACAGTCCTACCGTCGAACCTGCGCTGTTGGTCGTAAATGATCACGATCCACTGCTCCACACGCGAGCACGGTAAATAGACGCGCTTGTCGATCCTAAAAACGCGAACGATGATAGATGAGCGTGACGTGTCAACCATCTAGTATATACACTCACATGTTCCACGCTCCGTCTCGGGGCGTCTGGAGAGAATTGAAAGAAGGATAAACCCAGGCATCAGAGTACAACGCGGAAATCAAAGCGCGCGTGAATTGATGCACGCACGATTGTCGGCTGCTTGCTCTGAGCACCGTATTTGAGCGTCGGCGGGACGAGTACACGAGCGTTTACTTTGAGAGGCTCCATGGTGACGTTCATCCCAAACTGACGGACGTATTCCGATTGACCATATGCGAGGACCTGCACGGATTGAGTTTAGGTCAGCTTCGTCAGGAGAAGATGACGCTGCGTACAGCCAACCCGTTGCGGATGCTCTGCAACCGATCCTGGGGCTTCTTCGTCGAGAATTCAAGCACGTCGTTCGTCTTCTCAGGCGGTATCTGCTTCTTGCAGATCTGGCCTGGGAGCACCTGAAGCAGCTCAAGTGGGATAATCGCCTTGGTATTGAGCTATGTGCCAATCCAATCTCATCAGTGGATGCATGATAATTGAAAGAAAGCATGAGACAAACCTCCGCGCAAATCGCCTCCGGAAATTGGAGGGGACGGTTCAAAAGCTGGCGGAAGTAGTTGGCCACCGTGATTTGCTGGCCATCATCGCCCGTGAAGCTGAGATCGCTCGCACCCTCCTTGGTCAGGCGCCTGACGGTCCGTGCACGGCCTGCGGCAGGCCCTCCGTCCTGATTGCGCGCTTTGTACGTGTTACTCACGCGCACACCGCTCACGAACCGCTGTACGCGGACGCGTTCGCGATCGGGGAGCCCGCGACGCGGAGCCATGACGCTGGCTTGCTGGACGTTGGGATTGCCATTGTTGTGGGGGCGCCCAAAGAAATCGAGGCACAGGGCCATGAGGGACAGCGGCTTATACATCGCGCCTGTCGAGATATCGACGTTGATCAACATTTTGTTGAGTGCCGGCCGGACAGACTGGAAGTATCCACGCCACAGCACAATTCCAGCGCCGATGTCGCGAGTCTCCGCAGCGGTGAAGAAAGATCGGACGTTAAACGGGTAGTCGAGCGAAGGTTGCATGCGCACGACTACATTGAGTGCCTATCGGTGGAGCTAATTGGTGAATTATATATGGAAACAAAGTGTCCTAACGCACTGTGATCGCTGTGAGAACACGCTCATCGTTAGATTGTCGACCTTCTAGGAACCGCGCAAGGACTCTATCAACCCAGATGTGAGTGATGTGATGCGATGGGAGAATGAGGTCACATACTCCGGGTTGATCTCTGCGACACGGGTCAGGCGAATTTTGTAGTACTTGGGACTACGTCGCGGGGGCTGGCCCTCCTGTTGCATTCCGGGTGATGGGGCGTCCGAGAGCGAAACATCGAACTTTAAATTGCACGCAGTCAAAGGACAATCTTATACGAAAAGAACAATGATCGCATACCTCAGCGCTATCGCCGAACGAAAGCGCGCGAGCGGTGAAAAAGTTCTTGCGGCCATCGTAGACTCCGCGTGGCGAGAACACATTGGGCGCGACATTGAGCTGGAGTCGCTTGATGAGTTCAAACGTGACCCGTATGGGCAAGGTCAGTTCGGATCCGGAGTTGATAACTGTCAAATCGTGAGTTGGATGTGGGCGATCGTAAAAGAAAAGCATACTCACTAACTACATTCCGCGCCCAGGCATAGTTGCGAAAGCACGGGCACCATCAATGAGCAAAGAATGGTCAAAGGAGTAGACGTTCACACGTACCATCATAATGGTTGATCGGATCCTGCGGGATCGTAGTCAAGAAGTGGTTTGTGATCACTTCGAGATTGCGGCCAGCGGTACCAACTCCAGGGCGCTTGATCCCGATGGCTTCGACGTGGGCTGGGATCTGCGATGAGGTGCCTCCAGATGGTGTAGGGCCACCTCTGAGTGAGGCGCCGCCACGAGACGGTCCACCACCTCCTCTGGGCGTCCCGCGAGCTGGGCCTCCTCTGGGCGTACCAGGTCCCGAAGGCGGCGTACCGCGACTCGGTGGTGTACCGCGACTTGCAGATGAGCCGCCACGCGCACCACCAAGTCCCGGCGGCCCGCCTCTCCCACTGCCTCTTTCATAGCCAGGTGCTCCTCGGGGAGGCATATTTCCTCACTGTACTACGCGTTGCGGAAGGGTTCTGGTTCTGGTATGGGTTGGTGCACGTATGGGACGCGCAGGAGGTGGGAATAGAGAGATGGTGCGATAGAAGCACGATTTGGCCGTGTCCTTATATATGAACGGACGAAAACGTGGCCTGTGCGCAGGAAGTTATGTATTGAGCACAAAAGAAACTCACTGCAAGGCAAGTCGCGGCGATGTGCTATCGATTCAGATGCCGCGTGACATAACGCGTTTGTGACATGGCTCGCGTCGCTCCACATCACCGCCGCTGCCGTCGCTCTGTCTCTCAAACACAAGCTCGCAGACGAATCCTTTCTACTGGAACGTTCATTCACCGCATGAAATAATCGAGCTGTGAGCTTTGAAAAAATTGCCTTGTTTCAAAATGGCAATGCAAAGGCCGCAAGTAGGCTGCGTGTGACGCACTGCACGGCAGCGCAGCCCGCAGCGGCTCAGACGCCTGCTATGGGCACCCCCTCTTCCTGAGATGCACTGTTGATCTTGTAAGCTTCTCTAGGCCTCGAGGTTGTGTGGGTGATTCATTCCGTGTCAAGCCCGACATTGATTGCCATCTGTTCGCCATATCTGCGCGGTCTGGCAAGTGAAAAGGGAAGAATTCTTGCTTTCATTGATTTCAATATCCAATTCCACCCCCGATGGCTACCTCGACATCGTATCGATCTTTCTTCTATCAAGGGGCAAGGCTTTCCTTTTCGATCGAATATGTTATGACATATTCTATGATGACCTCCAAACTCTTACCGAGAAACAAGCCCCGCGGGCTCATTTTTAGTTCCCTTTCTACATCAGATGATCCCCTTTGCACATGAGGCGCAGCAGTCCTGTATTCTCTGATGCTCCTGTATTCCTAGTGAGCTAATAGACCGTGAAGCTCGGGCACGCATCAAAGACAAATGCAAGAGGTGCGTTGACGTTCCTCGCTGATCTTCGCATTTTACAAACAAACATGCTTGAATCCCTTTGTCTGTCGAGCTTGCGCGCGACTATTTGAGAGAACTCATCACTCCGTCAGGAGTTTTGTATCTGGACATGGCTCCAGATACAATATGCATCGTGCAAGTCGGGTTGCGCATGACGGCCGTCGGCGCGTGTTGGTCAAGTTCTTTTCTTATTCTTTTGTTCAGCCTTCGTTGGTAGTTGTGGGCCCGACTGCAGGATATGCTGTCGATCTGTTTTCCAATGCTCGCGTGTATGCTAAACCTTGATCCTTTGTTTCCTTTTGACGATCGGCCCTCGAACGCTGACGCGATAACCCAGATTATACCCACCTTGACCTCGGAGAATATTCAACCATCAGCGGTGAGCGATAATCCCAATTTTCAGGTACGTATGTTAAAGCAACCTGCCCATCATCCGCCATCCAGTCTCACTCACTTCTCTTGTTCATGACCCCATTTGATCGTCGATGCCCCAGCTTCTGTGTGCTTTCGAAGAGTCAATATCTAATCAAGGAGAATGGAAACATTTTTCTCGCATAGGCGTTCAGGGTCATAAAGCAGTGTTATCCTTTCAGGCACTCCCTCGCACCCGTGACGCTAGAGACAAAAGAAAATCGAGACCACCCCACTTGGCAACTTCCTTCGATCTGCCTCGCGTCTCTTTCGAGAACCCATTGTCGTCCTCTCATGATCCACATGTTGAGCATCAAAAGGGGGAAGAAATCCTATCTGTTAATCTGTGACAGATCTTCCTGAGATAACAGCTTTGTGTGCGATGCTTGACGATTTTTCTTTTTAAATCTAGGGTATCAATTTACGCCCTTGGGAGCCCTCCTTGTTCCATCTCTCATTACGCATTCTTCCTTTCTTATTCTCACACCATATTGTCGTGTCACTGCTTCATACTTTCCTTCAGAGTACAAAGCACGCCACTCGACCACTCCAAGCTCCTCGCTTTGATCCTCGCTCAGATCGCTCGTGATTCCGAGAGACAAAATCTTCAGACGACACCCGAGAATTGCTGGAAGGCTATGGCTGACGTGGACAAAGAGTGCTTTCCTTATACCGCACTTATCATTGCAGGTAACCGGGACGGCGGGTGCAAAAGAGAAGGCTTTTTTGCGTGAGATTGTCCAGCGTCTGAACATAGCGACTGATATTGTCTATCTTGCATCTCGTTATGGTCATTGTATACAGATATAGAGACCCTGACAATCGTAATATGTGGTTCTTTTCCTGAATGACTCGAAGCCCAATTCTACCTAAATTGCATTGCTCATACCCGAATGCCTTTTTTGTTGCATCACTAGACCGTCAAAAGTGTTCGATAGCACCCCACAAAGATTCTGCCAGTAGTCAGCATCCGTGTATCGCATGTAGCAGTGAAATTCACCTCTACCTCATGTTGACAACCTATGGAGCGTTAGTTCAGCAAAAGTACATCAAACCCAACATGTTGGAGTGCAGAGCCGTGAATTCTGACTTGAAGCGGTCCTTCAGGTCTTGCCCTTGGTCATTGCTAGACTCCGTGCCTGCGACAGATTCCGCTAGCTCCAAACCTTGGCTGGGGTCATAGTGGTTTCTTGCCCGAGCACACACGAGGTCCGCATCTACACAGGCCAAAATATCTTCAGATCGCCAAGGACCCTGGATGAAGGTGACGCACAGTATACCGGTGCAGGAACCGACACTGAACGTGTCGCGCGTGCATAGACATGACACAATGCGAAAGATAGTGCTTGCAGACCATCGGGTCTGCGATATCTTGTCATGTCGGGTAGAAAAGTAGAGATAAGTGGAGTGCTCACGTGAACTTGTTGTCATCGTAGAGGACATTGTAATGTGCAGGTCGGCTGGTACCCAGCAGACCTCCATGGCTGAGCAAATACCAGTCGAACTCGACTGGATCGATGACGTCGCGGTCCACCACCGTGCCAGCGAAACAGTTACCGCTCTTCCTATCACCCTCCTGCACGCGTTCGGGGAAGAAACGAACGTGATGTCCCTTTGCCACGACGATGAATGTGATCTTCGGGGCGATTTCAAGTTGCTTGCAGGCATCTGAAAAGCTGATAGTTAGTGTTGCGATGAGTTCCGTGGAGGTTCGAAAAGTGCTCGCCCTGGATAACGCCAACCTCTGCATCATGTTAGCGCTCATATATGACAGCACCTGCGAGCCATGACTTCCTCACCCCGAACCATGACTTCTTTGAACCTGCTCTCAGATATGCCATCTACAAGATTCCATATCAACTGTCGAGTGCAAAGGCCATGCACTCACCTCGATAGACAATGATTCGCTTAGGCGATACGCCTGTCTTTTTTTCCATGTTGGTCCTATATGCTATATGCATTTCTAGTGCACGCTGTTTCAGTGGAGATTCAAAGGAAAATATGAGCTTGACCATGTTCTGGTTTTTTTGCAAACAAGAGACAGCGAACCTTGACCATATTCTCCAAGTTTTCAATGATGTCCTCATCGCTTGTCTGCACACTAGTTGAAGCAATGTACTTCGATGTGTTACTATCGATGCTGGACACCAGCGCCCCGAACGATGGACGATCTTTGATGCCCGGCGGAGGATGCGCAGCATCTATACCTGCGGTGTTTGATCACGCAAACCCAAAGTTAGAGAGATTCAGGCAAGGATAGAATTGTACGCACCCATGATTACTGTCGGATTGCTCGGGTCCAAAAGGATGGATGCTGATCGTTGATCAGGGACGGCGTTGATCCCACCGAGCTTGGCATTCAGTCTGAAGTTCACGGCAGTCATTGTTTGCCCAGTAATCCAAGATGAGAACAAGAAAAGGGAACTGGATGCTTACTTCAATGTCACGTTCGCGTAATATTGCTGATTTGCTCGGGTACACTTCGTCGACTTGAGACATTGAGTGACGACACCATCCTAGTCAGGAGAAAACGAAGGTCCAATGTGAACAATCACCTATGCACGAACAGGCCTTCAACTCACGCTGACATCCCCATAGCTGGTTGTGTACGGCCAGTCAGGCTGAACCCTCTGTTAGTCAGAATATAACGGAAACGCTTACTTTTTGACCGCTCTATAGAGGTCTCCCCCGCCTTCAGGTAACACGACAACCATCAGGTTTGGAGCCCTAGACTTCTGTTGGAGACAGTCATTGTACATGCCACGCAGTTGCTACACACGAGAAAATTTGGTTTTTTCAAAGTGTCAAAGAGACGACGGCTGTGAGAGTAGTTGAGAATAAACGAAAGAATCGGACGCACTGCCTTTACGTTGCCTTGGCCGTTCTGCAATCTGATAAATGCGGGCGGGCCGTTGACCATAATTCCTGTGAATAAAATACTCAAAATCGATTCAATCACCAAATGAATATAACACACCAAACAACGCGCAAGCCTCCATCAAGCTCTGAATCATGCGTTGTGCGGCATCCATGGGAAATTTACTTGGCCGCTCATATATGACAACGATCCATTCTTCAATGGTCATGCATGGCTGGTAGAACTTCTTGTCCAGCCTATCTTGGGGGTCAGCGATTCGCATGGCATTTCCCTCAGACTACTCACATATTCCAGGCGCCGTTCGTCGGGCGCTTGTGCGATGAGTGTCAATACGCTGCGCGTAGAGCAAAAAAACGAGGCTCACAATTGTATCCTGCCGCCCTCCAGTGCCATACCTCAACGTCGGGGGGTCCAATATCCGTGCTTGTACACTGAGAGCGTCCGGTGAGACCTCCATCCCACAGTCATGAAGGTACTGTGACTGTCCATATGCAAGTACCTACCCAAAGTCAGTAGCTCCAAGATACAGACAAAAGAAAAGACATACTCCCAATCCAGCCTTGATGCTGTTGAAACGCTGTGCAGGATTCATCGTTGAGAATTGAAGCATGTTGGTTGTTTTCTCTGGAGGTATCTGCTTCTTGATTATTTGTCCCGGAAGAACATGCAACAGCTCAAGGGGAACGAGCGCTTTCGTGTTCAACTACGCATTCGAACGAGAGTAAGACGCGAGATGATAGATGGATTATGGATACATACCTCGGCACATATGACGTCTGGGAATGCTAGCGGCCGGTTGAGGACGGTTTGAAAAAAATCTGCAACAGTCACCATAGGCCCGTCGTCACCCAGCTTGAAACTCAGGTCTCTTGCGCCTTCTTTTGACAGCCTTCTCACCATCCTGATCTTGCCTTGCCCCCCACCTGCCTCCTGAGATTCGTAGGCATTTGAAACCCGCACACCCGAAGCGAATTTCTCTACCCTGCGACGCTCCCGTTCAGGAAGACCCTCACGGGGAGCCAGTGAGTGAGCTTGTTGTGCATTCGGATTGCCATTATTGTGCGGACGGCCCAGAACGTCCAGGCAAAGCGCAAGCAAAGATCCCGGCCGGTACATGGCGCCCGTTGAGATATCAATGTTGATCAGCATACGCGTTGGCGATGGCCGGACAGACTGGAAATATCCGCGCCAAAGGACGATGCCTACACCAATTTCACGTGTTTCAGATGGCGTGAAAAACGATCTGATGTTGAAGGGGTATGTCAACGATGGCTGCATTCGAATGACAACGTTGAGAGCCTGAAAATCGAGATAATCAAGTTTGGCAAATTGAGATAAGTCGAATGCATGCGCACTGTAATGGCAGTGAGGACTCGCTCATCATTGGAGTGTTGTCCCTGGAGGAAGAGTGAGAGAACCCTGAGAGCAATAGTGCGATTAACACTACAACTCACTTTGCTGAAAGAAAACAAACACTTACTCCGGATTTATTTCTGCGACTTGTACCATCCGAACTTTGTATACCTTGGGGCCACGTCTTCGCCGACCAGGCCCATCCTCTTGATCCTGAGGTGGTGCCATCGAAGGTGGGGGGACGTCGCTCATTATCACATCGAACTAGAAGGAAAGCGACGCGTATCATATGGGTTTCATCAGAACGGCAGGGAGGGCAGTCTGAATAGAAGCATACCTCTGCGCTCTGTCCGAAAGAGAGCTGCTGAGGTGCGAAGAAGTTCTTGCGCTGGTCATATGACCCACGAGGGGTGAAGACGTCGGGCGCAATAACTTCTTGAAGACGCCTAATGAGCTGCGACGTAAATCGCGTCGGAAGGGATAGCTCGCCGCCATTATTGATGGCTGTTGTTGGAAAATGAGCATTGGTTACAAAGAATCTAGCAGTATATAGATACTCACTGACTGTGTATCATAGCGGCAGCGTGGAGAAGTGAGGATGCAATATGAATCGAATGAGGTGGTAGATACGCACCATCATAGTGATATATAGATTGTTCGGGGATCGAGGTGACAAAATGGTTTGTCAGGATTTCGATATGTTTCCCAGCATTACCATGCCCAGGGCGCTTGACTCCGATGGCCTCGACGTGAGAGGAGAGATTCAGACCGGGTGTATCTATCACAGGAGAAGACTCATCGCCTTGTCTGTGAACGGGACCACCATAGTCACCGCGACCACGATTGCCACCGCGCAGATGGTCTGCTCCATGACCTCCACCACGACCTCCACGCAAACCTCTCAAACCCTGATCACCAGAGTCAGGACTACCCATGCCAATGCGCCTGTTGTCTCCTCCACGGCCTCTATCTCCATCACCCCTATCTCCACCTCCATCGCCTCGACCCCGGTCGCCTCTGCCTCTACCGCCTCTACCGCCTCTACCGCCTCTACCGC
>CVKZ01000003.1:3084083-3096881 GCA_001457955.1 Heterobasidion annosum
GCCTCTACCGCCTCTACCGCCTCTACCGCCGCCTCCATGTCCCCTTCCTCGGTTACGACCAGGATTATCTGCTCGCGGTGGCATATGCGAGTGTATAAACGCACCGTGCCCGACAGCAGTGATTGGATGGTCGAAACAAGGGCTCACCTTGAGTCAATATATCCCTGAGAACGGAGCTCCTGCGAGCGACAAAGAAAAAGTAGCCAACTAGGCGACATCAATCATAGTGCAAAAATAATCATGAATAATCTAGATCTCGCGCAGGATAATTGAGAAAAAACACCATCATCTCACACTGCGCGCAACTAACGTGCTGCGGATAGTGGGGTTAGATGGGTGGGGTGAAGACAGCGTCTTGTGGGCTTCTGTGGTTCTCATAGCTGCGCAGTGAGAATGACGGACGACTGGTCAGGCGCGCTTTCAATCTGTCAGGTGGTCCAACACGTTGAGACTACGACCTGCGCAGCGCTTTAATAATGATCGTAGGCAGATCACATCGTTGGTGGGGACGTACATAAGTCTACGAGATGGAGCCAGTCGCAGAAAAAGCCGATCGTTTAAAGGCCCTGCTGAGTGGGATTCGAAGAAGGTATGTACTTACACGCCATGAAAAAGTAATCGGACTCCGCGAACATTATGCATTAGTACTGTGGAAGGAAAAAAAAGCGACCTTCGGCAATGTGCTGCGCGGTGAATGTGTGCAAGGAAATTGCATTCACAGGCTCGAAACAGACCGAAACGTCTCGATTTATTTTGGATACCTGCATGTGCCTTTAAATCCTATTGCGCAGGCAGACAGGTCACAGCCCAGAGTATCAGGTCATAGAATTGTCACAGCTGAGAATAGCTTGGGGGGATGGTGCACGCCATTAGTCTATTAATATCAAGTCATTAAACAGATGGATGGTCAATAACGAGTACCTGAGCAACGGGTCAGCTTAGTGATAAAAAAAGGAGGGCAGGACCGACTCTTGAGAGACCGACTGATGAGACTGACCCTGGCTGACCATGTAAATGAGAGACCAACCGTTTCAAGCACGTATATCGCTCTGTCTTTGATGAGACAGTGTGCTGGGGACTCCGAATTGAATATTACTCGTATCATACGGAACAGCGTTGCTTGTCAATTTGCAAAGGATTGCGGGATTGGAAGTGACAGGGGAATAGAACTCGCCTGTGAACTGAGATACGTGTCTGATGAACATTCGACACAGCGTCGACCACCACCTAAAGTCGACGTATCCTGAGCGGCGAGCTATTGCGAAATACAGCAAACAAAAGGCAGGAGTTGGGAAATAACAAGATCAGTGTGGGGTATTGCGGCGCGACACCTATACATCCCCATGATTCTACGTAGTATGCTGTGGATGGACGTGTCGGACGACCTGGGCACACGGGTTTCCTAGGATTTCGATTTCGAATGACCTACCTAGGAAGTACCTAGGAGCGCGGTCAGAAGAAGTATCGCCTGCGCATCGACTCGAGCGTTCTGAAGCTAAAGTCAGCTGCCAAGAACCTGCCATGTTGTGTCATGTTGTGAGTGGTAGACGCGAGGCGGTGATGGAGTCCGACGCGCTCTGCCACGGCTCAGATCAGTCTTTCAAACTCCGCTCACATGGGGCTTGATGACGACTCACATAAGAAGGCATATGGTATATATATATCGAATTTCTGTGCTTGACCTCGATGGATGCCAGCATCTGCTCTGCATTTCGGTGTTCGTGGTATCATGGTTCGATCTGAGAGCAAATCTTAGACCAGGCTTCTATGCGGAATCCTCTTCCGGTAGTCTTCCGGTGCCCTTTAAAAATTTGAAATCTCATGGATCTCAGGCAGTCTCAGAAGATCTCACCGGTACGCTCATATATTTTCCCTAGAGATCCTCCTCTCCCGATCTGTTGCCCCTCCTCATAGCTCCTTGCTCTCTGCCTCTTCGTTACGGGACCTTACAGGGCTAGGTCCACAAGGTCCTAGAAATGTAAAGCCTTGCCGGAAATTAAGTATCTCTCCCCTGGATGATCACAGCCCTTTGATATGTATCGATCATGGCGACCTCGATTTTCTTGTGATTTGCTCTCCTTCCAGTAACTCGAAAAACGTCAACGACACTGCATTCGCCTCACGGCAGATTAGTCCAGGTCTAGAACGAACACGATGAAACCAACGATATCCCCTGGGAAACGCAAGCCGAGCAGGATCAGTGAAGGATCCCGCCCCTGCGACGAGCGTCGAAGGCGTCAGCGCTCATTCGTCATCGACTCGAGCTGCCGCGTTGAAACGGACTCGCTAATTCCCCTGAGACTGTGACATATATGAGCTCATGATTGTCCGCATTTTCGTCTGTTTTCGGTCTCTCGACAAGCCATCATCTCCCCTCATCTCCCTCGCTGATCATCTTCTCGAAAGGATTCTTCGACTCGCCGGAGACACTACGTCCACCATCGCGCACCTGGCCTTCACCGCCTCAAACTAGGGTTTTCGGTTTTCATCCTTTGAGGTCTATTTCTCCCTTGTCTCGCTCTTATGGCTCCCATGTTGAAACTCGATATAGTGATTGTGGGTGCAGGTACGCATTTCTGTTCATGTACGGGAATGCACAGAACTCTTACTGGTCCTATTCAGGCCTTTCTGGGCTTGCATCCGCCTGCGCACTCGCATTGAATGGCCACCGTGTACGAGTAATAGACAAAACATCTGGCCTCCCACCACATCTAGGAGCTATCCGTGTACCACCAAACGCGGCCAAGGTTCTCGCCGCCTGGGGCCTCCATGATGAACTCGCACAAAAGAGCTCCCTCATCGATCGTGTTCCGCTTATCGATAGTTCGTCATTCTTTATCTGGTCTTATCTGGGGCAATATTGCCGCGTGCTTACGGGCGACGGTCTACAGTGTACAATGGTGGCGAAGAGGTCGGTCATACGGAGTGGTCGCCGGAAATGTTCAAGGACAGTGGTGGGGACTTCCATATGATGGGCGTACGTACGCTCTCTATTCTTGCTTTCCGACATCGTTCGACTGTCCCCGAACCTTGCGTAGTACCGAGACCTCTGCGAGATCATCTTGGAGCGTGCCCAGTCTGTTGGGGCCAAGTTTATCTGGAACCGAACCGTGGTGTCCGTGGTACCACCAGCCGACTCGAGCGGGGATGGCGAGCGGAGCGTGAGCGCCTCCGTGACGCTATGTTCCGGGCGCGTCTTGACCGCGGATCTTGTGATCGGCGCCGATGGGGCTCAAAGCATCGTGCGAAAATTGGTGGACGAGGGCGCCGCCGACGGCCTACTGGAGGCAAAATACACGGGGACGACAATCTACACGGGAATCATGGACACCGCTGATATCATGGCCGACCCAACAATGGCGGATATCGTCCCGCTGAGACATCCGTTCTGGATGGGCGATAACTGCATTGCGATGGGTACGTACCTGATCCGTAGGTGTGATCCGCACTCGAAGCTCATAACAAATAACAGCATATCCTATGGTAATCTTATGTCACTTCACATCCACTGCGCAGACAGCTAATCACTTACACAGAGGAACGACAAGGCGTTTGGGTTTCACGTGGATGTCGTGCGAGAGCCCACAGATCATGAAGAAGTGTCTTGGAGTTGGGACGATGTCCCAGCTTCGGAAGTCCCACTAGACAGATTGGAAATCCGGTAAGCCGCATCTGTCCCTCCATTTCAACCAGGCAAACTGATGTCTTGCAGCCTGCAATCATTTCTCAAACACGCTACGACCCTCACACGCGCCCACTGTTATGATCTCCCGCCATCCGAAGACCGAGTGGACGAGTCCGAACGAATTATCTTGATCGGACAGGCGGCGCATCCGATGATGGTACAGTTGAACATTCCTAGAAGTCATGATACCGTCATGGCTGACCGCACGTCGCCGTTTAGCCATCTGCGATGCACCAGAGCTCCGACTGCCTCGAATCGGCCTGCATCCTCGGCGTCCTCCTATCCCACCTCCGCTCCATGGAACAGCTCCCCTCGCTCCTGTACGCCTACCAGGACCTCCGCGAAAAGCGCTCCCCGCGCCTGCACGAGCTCGAACTGGGCCTGCGCGCGTATTGCGGCATGACCGGGGACGCGCGGGAAGCGCGGGATGAGAACATGCGTGCCATTGCCGCCGCCGCCCAAGCGAGGCACGACCGGGGGCTGCGGCCGGGAGAGGGCGCGGAGGAGGACACGGGCCCGCTCGCGCAGCAGTTTGCGGAAGTCGCAGAGCTGTGGGGTTACGACGCTCACGAGGCGGCGGAGGAGTGGTGGCTTCGATGGGGGCTGTTGCGAGAGAGGTCAGAGTGCGTTGGAGACGATGATGAGGTCGACAACGTGGTCGGAGGCGTGGAGGTCATGATAGGATGTCTATGATAGACAGATGCTGGTGCATGGTGCAGTAATCAGTTCTATACCATCTATACTTGACCATTCTCGTGATGCAGGTGTTTTGAGGCGTGGTGCGACGGGTTGCAGCTAGTAGATACACGCACACTTACCCCCATAGAGATACCCATATAAACATGGTAAGAATATTTCAGGACTATTCTCAGAATCTCAGCGTGTTTGTCGTGAATTGCACCCCGCCAACACCGAACACGACCCTAGGCCTACTCTCCTCGCCCGTCCCCCCTCACGATGATTCAACAAACCCTACCACCACTCCTCCGCCTCCTCGCGGGCATTGTACCGCCACCCCTCTAACACATCCTCCGTCGCCCTCCATCGCCGCTCCTGGGCGCCTTGCCCGCATCGCCGCCAGATCGAGCAGATCCGGCCTCCGTCCCCGTGGTGCACGCGTGCAGAGCCTGGTCCCGCGCATTCCGCAGGCGGCCCGACAGGCTCATGTAGCTCCGGTTCTTGAGCTCCAGCGCGTGCAGCCGCGCAGCGCGCGGCGCGCGGAGGTCGTGGTACGCGTACAGGAGGGACGGGAGCTAGCCGGGCATGCGGAGGTGGGAGAGCAGCGTGCTGAGAACGACGGCGGACTCGAGGCAGTTGGAGCCCCGGTGCAGCGAGCAGGGCTGTAGGGGAAAGGGGGGGCAGCGCGTGTCAGTGCGGCGCGGCACGTATACGATCGTCAAAAGCACGCACTAGCATAGGGTGCGCGGCTTGACCGATCAGGATGATCGTCTCCGAGGCGTCGACCCATTCGTCTGCGGGTAAACACTCGTGGCAGCGTGAGCGAGTGACGTACGGGATGCGTTCCAGCATACGCTGGAGGCTGTCCAGAACCACGTCGGTCACTGAGATCGCAAGACGAAATCGAGACCCGACTTACTGTGGCGCGGGCTCATCAGCGCGCAGAATGCAGGACGAAGGGATCCTTTCCCAATCGGCCTGCTCTTCTACGAGGACTTCGTTGCGCCCGATATACAGGATACAATCCTTCCTTCGCTTCACTGGAGCTCAGCCGAACGCGCGGTGCCCGTGAATCGCGATGCTCACCGCACAACACGCTGGAGATCGCACACTCACACATGAGCAGTCGCACGAGCAGGCATGCGATGATCCACCTAGACATCGCATGCAACCCCCTGACAGCCAGAAATCCGCACTTTGTTTAGACGGCTCTGAGTCCACACGTTCGGCCGCTCCGTGTGCATATTGTTCCGAGTCGGCATTATCGGCGGCACACACGCCGGTGTACACGGTCGTGCCAGTATACGCGCCCGTCCCGGGCAAATCAGAGATCTGCGCGTCCACGACGCGTCTCGCGATGCCTCGCGCCCCGTCGGCTCCAACGATCAAGTCGGCATGGACGATCTCGCCCGAACGGAGCGAGACGGAGGGGCGAGACCCTGAGTGCGCCGTGTGGGCTGATGGAGGAGAGACGCCTGCCACTGCGCAATCGAAGGATATCTGGGTGCCGGCAGAAATAGAATGTGTGCACAGCATGTCGCACAGATCGCGATGCGGAGGCGGATCCCCCCCGTGACGTCGGGTATCCCGGGGGATTTTTCGAACAGCCGAACGCGATGCTCATCCACAGCGAGTGCACAAGTGGCAGTGAGGCCCGCGAGTCCTGGAAGTAAGATGTTTTTTGAGACGGACAAAGATCGGAAACGGTGAGCAGGAGCACGGACCTGCGCCGACGACGACGATATCCAGCTTCAAAGCAGACATGAGAGTTGAGGTGAAAGACGATGCTGCGGTTGTGTGATGAGCATCGCGTTTTTGAGCCTGGGGGTGAGGTGTAGTTTTATGTTTTAAAAACCACGGCCCAGCGGTTCAACCTCCTTCTGAGCTCTCTAAAGCGATCATTCCTGAACTTCTCGCAACCAGCTGTCCTTCCTTCCTCAGACAAGCGCCATTGACAGCAGCACGAGCTTTCTTGAGCGAGGCCTGTGTTTGGAGGAGGAATATCGAGGGTCGACCGCGAGAGGTAAGCCAGAACAATCGAGTCGACCAGAATGGCGTGGTGACTGGGGATCTACACCGGTATAGAGGGTTTTAGCTGGTTATAGTGGTGGGCTTCGCAGACACCAGAGTCCTGAGAAAGGGAGTCCTGTAGCAGATGGCATTCGACCATCAGCGCGAAAACATGTACATTGCCCTACATCGCCCTATGTCGCCGTTTAGCGATGTGCGATGCAGGCCTGTATTGTCGCGCTCGGCGTGATTCCGATCCCACCGAGCTCCGCGCGAGGACAACATGCGTGCTGCCAGTGTTGCCGCGGCCAGTATCGGAGGGCGCAGAGGACGGTTCACCAAGGTGAGGAGGCCAAGGAAAGGCGGAGGAGTGGTGGGTGTTGCCTGCAGGCTGTGACGAGGGCGCTGTGCTACAGAGCGAGAGAGACGAGGGGCGGCGGGGAGGGCATGTTGGAGCATGTAGGCAATTGCAACAATATCCAAAGACTGCGTCGGAGGTTGAAGCGAATCGCCGACGTCGTCGCTGCCACTAGATGGACCAGTGTTCCGCACCATGGCATCTAATGATTTACCCCTTTCCGTTATATGCAGGTGCCCTGATGCGACGTGCAAAGACAGCCGCAACCGGTCCATTTTTACCCCCATAGCGGAGACGAACACAATATTTACAGCGCTGGATCCTCCAGACCTCAAGCCCAAGCTCAGACGTGCTCGATCGTATGCTTCGCAAACAGCACGCCGCCCACATCGAACACGGTGCCCGGCCTCTGATGACCGCCCTCCTCGCCCGCGTCCTCGCCCATCACGCTCGCCCGCTCCTTCAACAACCCCCACCGCACCCACCACTCCTCCGCCTCCTCGCACGCATCGTACCCCCACCCCTCCAACAGCTCTGCAAACTGCCTCGCCAGCGCCTCCGCGTTCTCGTCGTCCTCGTCCTCGCCGTCGCCGTCCCCGTTTCCGTTTCCGTTTCCGTGGCCATGGAACGCCCCCTCCACCTCCTCGCGTGTCTTCGCAGAGCGCGCCTTCGCGAACGCGGCGCGCAGGGCTGCGTCCCGCGCCGCCCGCTGGTCGCCCGCGAGGTTCAAGAAGTGCCGGTTCTTGAGCTCCAGCGCGTGCAACCGCGCAGCGCGCGGCGCGCGCAGGTCGTGGTACGCGTACAGGAGGGACGGGAGCTGCTCGCGCGCGCGGAGGTGGGAGAGCAGCGTGGCGAGGACGGCGGCGGACTCGAGGCAGTTGGAGCTCTGGTGCAGCGCGTGGGGCTGCGCGCGTCTGTGGCGTCAGTGCGGCGCGGGAAACGCGCGTCGTGGTGGGAGCGGAGCGGAGGCACGCACGCACCAGCATGTAGTGCGCGGCTTGGCCGAGCAGGATGATGGTCTCCGAGGCGTCGACCCATTCGTCGGCCGGCGGGCACGCGTAGCAGCGCGTGCGGGTGAAATACGGGACGCGTTCGAGCATGCGCTGGAGGCTGTGGGGGTCGACGGCCGTCGGGCGGTGAGGTCGCGCAGCGGCGGAGTGAGTCGAAGCTTGTGGGCTTACCGCGGGGCGAATCCGTCGGCACGTGGCACGCTGGACGGAGGCACTCTTTCCCAATCGGCTTGCCCGTCCCCCGCCTCTTCCTCGTGCTCGATGTGCAGAACGATCTCCTGCCTTCGCTGCGCCGGGGCTCAGACCAACGCGCTGTGCGCATGAGCCGCGTCACTCACCGTGCCGTAAGCTGTGGGCCCGTCGCGGAAATCAGCAATCGAACCACACGAGCAGGCGGTTCAGGGCGGGGATGCACGTACACATCGCATGGAACCCGTCCGACATCCATATATCCACCTCGCATCCTTCGTCCGGCGTCGCTTCTTCCGCGGGGCACACGCCGGTGTACACCGTCGTGCCCGTATACGCGCCCTCCCACCGCTCGCCCGCGTCCGCGTCCGCGTCCTGCGCGTCCATGACGGGCCGTACGACGCTCCGCGCCCCGTCGGCCCCAATGATCACATCGGCATGCACGACCTCGCCCGAACAGAGCTCGACCGAGGGCCGGTGATCATCAGACCCCGAGGACGCCGCGTGGGCCGATGGCGGACAGACGCCGGCGACTTCGCTGTTGAATGATATTTTGGCGCCGGCAGAGATAGCACGCTGGTACAGCATGTCGCAGAGATCGCGGTGCTGAGGAAGAGCGGGGCTCAGACACAGACGCGGAGCGCGGGAGGGGCAGGGCTACGCACGTCGATCACGCGCGCGACGGCCCCGCTGTCCTTGAACATTACGGGGACCCATCCCGCGCCCCCGATGAGCTCGCCGGTGCGCACTGGTAGGCCAAAGGAAGCTGTCAGCACCGAGTGCCCGCGCACAGACAGCGCGGAGGCGGGGACGCACGATCGCGGTACACCACACCCGCCACTGGGACGGAACGCTTGTACATCTCGTCCTGCATGCCCATATGCACGAGCACCTTGGCCGCGTTGGGCGGGAGGCGGATACCCCCCGCGGCGCTGGGTATCCCTGGCGATTTTTCGAAGAGCCGAATGCGGTGCCCGTCGACGGCGAGGGCACAGGTGGCGGCGAGGCCCGCGAGCCCTGTAAGTTATGTTGTCAGACGGACACGGATCGGGAACGGCGAGCGCAGACCTGCGCCGACGACGACGACGTCCAACTTCAAAGCAAACGACATGATGAGGGTTCAGGTAGAAGACGATACCGTGGGCTTTTGATGGGGCGTCGCGTTTTGAGCCTGGGGACGCGCTCCTTCAATAGGCAAAGCGGCGCCACGACGTCGATCGTGGAAACGGATGCGATCAAGAGAAGGAGAAGCTCGGAGGTGCACAGGCGGGCGCGGTCTGGTCTGGTGTACCGCCATGCACCGGGTTCATGAAACAGCGGTGAGTCTGGCAGACATCAGGCACTATATGTATGATGCTTCACGGCGTGTCACGGAGATCGCGGTGCTGGGCAGGAGCGGGGCTCAGACGCGGACACGCGCACGTCGCCCTCGCTGTCCTTGAACAAGAGGTAGATCCATCCCGCGCTCCGACGCGCTCGCCGGTGCGAAGAGACCCCAGGAGGCTATCAGCGTCGAGCACAGACAGCGGGAATGCGGACACGCACGATCACGGTATAGGAACGTAAAGTGCAAGATGAACACAGGTCGAAAAAAAGGTGAGCAGGAGACAGGCCTGCGCCAGCGGCGACGACGTCCAACTTCAAAGCAGACACGGAAGTTTAGGTAGAGGACGATGCTGTGGTTGTTTCGTGAGGTCCGCGTTTCGGGCCTGGGGGTGGGTTCTATTTTTACTTTTATAATCGTCCTGGCAGGCCAAGTCCAATCCCCCTCTGAGCTCTCCCGGCAATATGTCACAACCAGCTGACCTTCCTTCCTCTCTTTGACCTGAGCCCGCACACGCGCCATTGACAGGTGAGTCTGCGCGCACGTGGTTTCTGGGGTGCAGCATATATTTGGAAGGGGGAGGTCAAAGGTCGACTGCGGGGAGTAAAAACAATCAAGTCAACCGGAATGGCGTGGTGATACCTATAGATACGATAGCCGAAGACGACGTCAAAGGTTAAGAGAGAATCGCAGACGTTGCTGCCATCAGGAGACTAGATAGAGCAGTGATGAGTTCTACACCATCTCATGATGTGATACTCCTGACGATGCAGGTGCTGTGAGGCGAGCTACGAGCGAAGGCACTTGCAGCCCTAGAATATCTACAGCACTGGATCCTCCAGATATCAAGCGTGTTCGATCGTATGCTTCGCGAATTGCACACCCCCGAGGCCGGACTCAATCCCCGGCCTGCTGTCCTCACCCGTGTGCTCCTTCATGCTCGCCCGCTCCTTCAACAACCCCCACCGAACCCACCACTCCTCTGCCTCCTCGCGTGCATCGTACCCCCACCCATCCATCAGCTTCGCGAAATGCCTCGCCAGCGCTTCTCCATCGTCGTCTTCATGGCTGTTGAGGGCCTCCCGCGCTTCTTCGCGGGTTTGTGAAGGGCGCGCCTTCACGAACGCGGCGCGCAGGGCCGCGTCTCGCGCCATCCGCTGGTCGCCCGCGAGGTTCTTGACGCGCCGGTGCTTGAGCTCCAGCTCGTGCAGCCACGCAGCGCGGGGCGCGCGCAGGTCGTGGTATGCATACAGGAGGGACGCCAACTGGTCGCGCGCGCGGAGGTGCGAGAGCAGCGTGGCGAGGACGGCGGCGGACTCGAGGCAGTTGGAGCTCTGGTGCAGCGCATCGGGCTGTGGGCGGGCCGACGCGCGTCAGTGCGGCGCGGGACGCGCAACGGTCGAACGCACGCACCAGCATCGGGTGTGCGGCGTGGCCGATCAGGATGATCGTCCCCGAGGCGTCTACCCATTCATCTGCGGGTGAAGGCTCGTAGCAGCGTGCACGAGAGAAAGACGAGATGCCTTTGAGCATACGCTGAATGCTGCTTAGATCAACGTCGAGCATTGAGATCCCGACACGACGACGACGCGGCTTGGCTTACCGTGGTGCGAATTCATCAGCCTGTGAAATGCTGGACGCTGGAACAGTGCCCCACTCATCGACCTGATCATCCACGAGATCTTCTATGCGCTCCAGATGTAAAACGTACTCCTTCCTTCCCTTTCCTAGGACTCAGACGATAGCGCAGCGCTCACGAATCGCGACACTCACCGTACCGTACGCTGTATGCCGCGAGCGGCCGGCATGAGCGCGCGCACGAGCAGACGGGCATGAATCCACGTACACATTGCATGGAAGCCCTCGGACATCCAGACGTCCACTTCGTGTCCCGATTCTTCCAGCTCTGCGTGTTCGGCGGCACACACGCCGGTATACACGGTCGTGCCCGTGTACGCGCCTTTCCAGGGCGAGCGAGGGTTCTGCGCGTCCACGACGGGCCTCACAACGCCTCGCGCCCCGTCGGCTCCAATGATCAAGTCGGCATGGATGATCTCGCCCGAGTGGAGAGCGACCGAAGGCCGTTGATCATCAAACCCCGAGGGCGCTGCGTGGGTTGATGGAGGCGAGACGCTGGCCACTGTGCTATTGAAAGATACATTGGCGCCGGCAGATATAGAACGCTTGCACAGCATGTCACAAAGATCCCGATGCTGGAGGCCAAGGACAACTCAGACAGATCAGACGGAGAGGCAGGTCTCGTGGGAGGACAGGACACGCACGTCGATCAAGCGAGCCTCGCCCCCGCTATCCTTGAACAGGACGGGGACCCATGCCGCGTTCCTGATGAGCTCGCCCGTGCGCACTGGGTACGAGGACCGTGTGAGCGCCGAGTGTGGAGCGCAGGCAGAGGGGATACGCACGATCACGAAGCGCCACGCTCGTCACCGGGACAGAGCGCTCGGACAGCTCGTCCTGCATGCCCAAGTACTCGAGTATCCTGACCGCGTTGGGCGGAAGACGGATCCCGCCCGCAACGCTCGGTGTCCCTGGTGATTTCTCGAACATCCGGACACGATGCCCATTCACGGCGAGGGCGCAAGCGGCGGCGAGTCCTGCGAGTCCTGCAAGTAAGGTGTAAGAAGGATACGGTCCAATAGTCAGCAAGAGCGCAGACCTGCGCCCACGACGACGACGTCCAGATTCAATGCGGACATGAGAGTATAGAAAGAAGACGATGCCGTGGGCGTTTGATGGGCATCGCGTTTTAAGCCTGGCGGCTCGCAGCACCTACAATAGGTAAATCGCGACCACAAAAAAAGACAAACAAAGACGGATCTGATCAAGAGACGTCGTTTGAAGCACAGACGTGGTCTGTACCGCCATGCGTCGGGGGCGGGTTTTTGCAGACACCAGAGTACTGAGAAGGGGAGTCCTTAGCATATGGCATTCCACCGTCGGGTCTGCAGCGCAAACACATATGCACTCGTTGTATCGTATCCCATCGCGCCCGGGTTCCTGTCCAGCACCATCCTCATCCAGACACCTCGAACGGCACGCCGCCGATCCCAAACACGCTCCCCGCCGCGTCCGCGCCCGCCTGCCCGCCCGCCCGCTCTCTCAGCAGCCCCCACCGGATCCACCACTCCTCCGCCTCCTCGCGGGCATCATACCCCCACACCTCCGACAGCTCCGCCCACTGCCTCGCCAGCTGCCCCCCGTCGTCCTCCTCTTCCGCCCCGCCGCCCGCGCCCTCGTCGCCCCCACGCGGCCGCACGAGCGACGCGCGCATGTTCTCGTCCCGCGCGAGCCGCAGCTCGCCCTCCATGCAGAGGTAGAACCGGTTCTTGAGCTCGAGGTCGTGCAGCCGCGCGGCGCGCGGTGCGCGCAGGTCGTGGTACGCGTACAGGAGCGAGGGCAGCTGCGCGGGCGCGCGGAGGTGCGAGAGCAGTGTGCTGAGGACGGCTGCGGACTCGAGGCAGTCGGAGCTTTGGTGCATCGCGCACGGCTGTGTATGCGTCAGTGCGGGGCGGGGCGGGGCGGG
>CVKZ01000003.1:3096981-3108025 GCA_001457955.1 Heterobasidion annosum
GGGGCGGGAAACGGGGCGGGAAGCGGGGTCACGCACCAGCATGGGGTGGGCGGCTTGCCCCGTCAGCAAGATTCTGCGCGCGGCGTCGACCCAGTTCTCTGCGGGCGGGCGGGCACAACAGCGGACGCGTGTGAGCTGAGGGACGCATTTCAATAGGTGCTGGATGCTGCGTGTATGGTCAGCGTGCCGAGTCGCGGTCGCGAGGGAGCCGCGCGCCCAGCGTACGGCACGTACCGGGGTTCGAATTCGTCGGTTTGGGGAATGGAGGACGAGGGGACGCTGTCCCAGTCCGCGGGGCCCCCCAGGTCCAGGTCCTCCCTGCGCTCGATGTGGAGCGCGTACTCGCCCTCGGGTCGCTTCGCCGGGACGCTCAGAGGAGGCCGCGAGGACGCAGAGGGACGACGCTCACCGTGCGATAAACTGCGGCACCAGTGGCCCTGACACGATGAGCACCCCGAAAACGCACGCACCGGCAGCAGCGGCAGAAAAGCGAGTCCACGCACCCATTCCGAACACCCCCTCGCCCATCCAGATGGGATGGCCGATCTCGACGATCTCGCGGAGATGCTGGTCGGCCGCGGCGCGCGCGGCGTTGACGACGCCAGTGTACATGGTCGTGCCGGTGTACGCGCCGGGGCGCTGCTCGTCCACGACTGATCGCAGGAGGCTCTGCGCGCCGTCGGCGCCAATGATGAGGTCAGCATGGACGACGTCCCCGGAGGCGAGCGTCACGGACGGCTGGGGGCCGAGCGCGGAGGCGCTGGAGCGGGACGGATGAGGGCCGGCGGGCGAGGGAGGGGAGATGGCGGCGATCGCGCTGTCAAAGGTGATCTCGGCGCCGGCGGAGACGGCGCGGGTGTAGAGCATGTCGCAGAGATCGCGGTGCTGCAGAGTCCGTGAGGCGCTCATCAGCCGACGGGGCGCCGCGCACGTACGCACGCAGGAAGGGCGGACACGCACGTTGATCATGTGGAACTCGCCGCCGCTGTCCATGAACATGCTCGGCATCCACTCCGTGCGTCCGACGATCTCGCCGGTGCGCACTGATCAATCAAGTCGAGAGGAGCGTCTGATCGATGGAGGAAAGGGGATTTGAGAAGGACGGATGGGGACGCACGATCGCAGAACGTGGCGCTCGTGATGACCGCGCTCTTCTCCCGCAGCTCGTCGCCCATGCCCCACTGGACGAGGATCTTGGTCGCGTTGGGCGGGAGGCGGATCCCGCCGGGGACGGACGCTATTCCCGAGGCTCTCTCGAAGAGCCGAACACGATGGCCATCCGAAGCAAAGGCGTAAGCGGTGGCGAGGCCAGAAAGACCTAGAAAGGAGGGTGAGGCGGACGGGGTTCAAAAAGAGTGTGTGATGGCGGGGCTCACCCGCGCCGACGATAAGCACGTCGAGCTTGAGTGCAGACATGGGAGTGCAGAAGGAAGAGGTGCTGCCGCGGGCGTGTCGAGGGGCGCAGGATTATAAGGTTGTAGGCGGCCACGAGTGAACCTCGAGCCTCCAACGGGCGAGATCTAGACCACGGAATCAGATTGAGACAGGTTACAGGTCACAAGAAGGGATCAAGGGCGGGCGGCGTCGGTTCATGGGTGTAGTCTGAGCGCGTCGTGGGGCTGCTCGGCGCGACTCGGCGAGACAACAGGTATCGGTGGACGCTCGATGCGTTCCCGGTAGGGTCTCAAGGTTGCTGGGCCTGAGTGATGTTGTACCTGACAGCATACCGAGGCTGTACAGATAGACGCGATCCGGTCGGCGCGGTCGACGTGGAGGCGCTTGTAGGTCCATGGAGATGACTGGAGATGGGAAGGAGGCAGAGACGGGTGGGGACGCGGCGTGGAGAGTCTCGAGTAGCGGGACGCAGACATGTGCGGCTGAGGCGCGTCTCGAGTCGGGTATGTCGGCATGCCGGCGTTCAACGGTTCCTTGGAGTCGGCAACGTCAGTCTCACCCATCTAGAACGCTATGAGAGAGTCCAATCGAATATCTCCATGGCATTGCGAGCGCGCGGGCGGGCGCATTTCACGTGAGCCTCTTGTGCGTACTTCTACACTTCTTGCTGGAAGGCGGTTCCTGAGATCCTGGAGCCCTGTGCTCGTAGACTTTCTACTATATCCAGAGGGCCAACGGCCTGGCATTCTGACACGGAAGCCTCAAAGGGCGCAGAGACTCTCAGGTTCGTTCCAGCCAGCCTCTCATATGTTGATTATTGAGATCAGATCCGCAGTGGGAGAGCCCTCGGACATTTGTCCGACGATATATCTCGATATGGCAGGTATAATGGACGGAAAAGGAAGGTGCGAGCACGTGCAAGAGATCTATTCATTGATCGCGACAGGGGATTGGGCGAGGCGGGTGGCCATCGACGCTAGCAAGGCAGCAATAGGGGCGCACCCTCGACTGGCTAATCCTTTTCGTCCCAGATTCGACCTTCATTTTAGAATGGCCCGCCGCCGCCTCTGCATTTCCGCAACCTTGTTACTATTTAGGCCTCCTCTAATGCGCGATAGAGGGCGCTGACCTCGGCCTGACGACCACCTCCTCGCCCTCGTCCCCTGTCCCCCTCTCATCACCCGCCGCTACCCAGCGCTACCCATGCTCAAACTCGACGTCATCGTCATAGGTGGAGGTACGTTCTCGAGGCATAACCAGTGTCCCTACCTCACGTTTCCTCAAAGGCTTGGCCGGTCTCGCGTCCGCGACCGCGCTCGCTTCCGATGGCCATCGCGTGCGCCTCTTCGAAAAATCGTCGGGCTTCCCCACGACGCCCGGTGCGATACGCGTCCCCCCCAACGCCGCCAAGGTCCTCGCCCACTGGGGCCTCCACGATCAGCTCTCCCAGAAGAGCGCCCTGCTATCAGAAATCCCCCTCTGCGATAGTGCGTGCTCTCCACCCCCTCTCTCCACGGTCCCCGTTACTGAACCAGCGCCCCCCGGCAGTGCACACGGGCGACCTCATCGCCCTCACCGCGTGGAAGCCCGAGATGTACAGAGACAGCGGCGGGGACTTCCGTGTTATGGCCGTGCGTCCCGGCCGCCCTGCCCATCCGTCCGATCCTCACTGAGTCCTTCCCCCCCCCCTCGCCCAGTTCGACGCGCTCTACACGATGCTCCACGACTACGCCGTCTCCAAGGGCGCCGAGATCACATTCAACGCCCCCGTCGCCTCCGTCGCGCCGCCGCCGCCGCCGCCGCCGCCGTCCACAGACCCGGCCCCAACGAGCGACCTCGGCGCGGGGCCCTCCGTCACGCTCGCAACGGGGGAGGTCCTCCACGCGGACCTCATCGTCGGCGCCGACGGCATCCACAGCACGGTGCGCGAGGCCCTCAACGAGGCCAGCCCCGCGCAGCACGCCTACTCGGGCCGCTCCGTCTACACCGGCATCCTCGAGGAGCACGTCATCGAGTCCGACCCCGGCATGAAGCACCTCGCGCGGGCGCGGCAGATGCTGTGGTTCGGCAACGACTGCTTCGGCATCGGTGCGTGCGCGCGCGTCCCATAGTGCCGTTCTATTAACGCCCCTCGCGCACTCGCAGGATACCCGCTCGTGAGTCCGCGCTCGCGCCGATCGGAGACGGCGTATTGACCGGGTTTTGCAGCCGACCCAGAAGGCGTGGGGCCTGCACGTCGACCTCCCCGATCCGCCAGACGAAGACGCCTCCGCGGCGCGCGACTGGGAGTACATCGCGCCCTCGAGCGTCGACTGCGCGCATCTCGAACCCCGGTGCGTCGCGCGCTCTCTCCTCCCCCTGCCCGCCCGCACAGGCGTCGTGACGCCCGCCGCCCGCCGCCAGCCTCCAATACTTCTTCAAGCACGCGCGGACGCTCGCCCGCGGGCGCTACGTCGACCGCGCGCCCGCACAGTCCTGGGTCGACCCCCAGCGCCGCATGCTCCTCGTCGGCCAAGCCGCCCACCCCTCCTTCGTGAGCAGCCCCACAACCCTGCACCCTCCCGTCCCGTCCCGCGCCCTCTAACCCCCACCCCGCAGTGGTGCGCGCCGTACCTCACCGCGGACTGCCTCGAGTCCGCCTGCGTCCTCTCCACGCTCCTCGCGCACCTCCGCGTGCCCGCACAGCTGCCCTCGATCCTGTACGCGTACGAGGAGATACACGCGCCGCGCGCCGCGCGCCTGCACGACACCGAGCGCAGCTACCGCCTCTACGTCACGCTCTCCGGCGCTGCGCGCGCCGCGCGCGACGCCGAGCTCCGCGCGTCGATCACCGCGACGGAGGCGGCGGAGGTCGCGAGGCGGCACGCCGAGAAGCGCGAGGGGTCCATGTACGGGTCTGGCTCGGGCTCGGGCTCGCGCGGCGCGCGGTCCGTGTGCTCGGCCGAGGGGGGCGCGTCGGCGTCGGCGCCGCCGGAGGAAGAAGAGGACGATGAGGGCGAGGACGAGGACGAGGGCCTCGGCGAGCTGGCGCAGCAGTACGCGGAGAACGCGGAGCTGTGGGGGTACGACGCGCGCGACGCGGCGGAGGACTGGTGGGTCAAGTGGGGCATGCTGCGCGAGCGGACGCTGTTCACGCCCGAGGAGCTCGCGCGCTTCTCGTGCGCGCTGCAGGTGCGCGTCGACCACTGAGACGAGCGTGGCGCGGGCCGTGGGTTTTGTCTTACGAGGTTTTGCTTTTTTCTTTCACGACGCGATCATGATTTAAAGATGGGGGCTTGGACATACTGGGGGCGCTTGCGGGATGTATTTCCTGTAAACGCGGGACGGAGCGGCTTTCCAACGACGCGGCGATTCTGATAGATATGGTAGCAGCAGATTTGTCTACTTACTTACAGCGTGCGGTATAGCATAGCATACGTGCAGGATTAAACGGAGAGGATACGACGGCGGCGAAAACACGACGAAACCAAGACACGACGGCAGAACGCGCGAGGAACCCAAGCAATAAATCCAGCGACAGATGCAAACACAGATCAGGCGCGACGGCGCGCGGCCATCATCGCGCAAGCGGCATCGGCATCGGCTCGACCGACACCGCGCGCATGACGGGCGACTCGCCGCGCGCGCGCGCCTGCGCCTCCTGCCAGTCCCACTCCCACGCGTGCTCCGGCACGCGCACCACCTGCGCCCGATCCCGCTCGCGCACGGGCTCTTGCGCGCCGTCGCCGTCGCCGTCGCCCTCACCTTCGGTCTCGGTCTCGTCCCCCGACTCGGGCTCCAGCGTGCGCTCCCGCTCCTCCACCTCGCCGTGCATCGCCGCGCGAACGTCGCCGCCGTCGTCGGCTGGCTTCTCCATCTCGAGCCCCATCGCGGCCGCGAGCCCCGCGCCCTTTTCTCCCTTTGCGCGTTTCGCTCCCTTAGCGGCCTTAGCACGCTTGGCGCGCCGCGGCGGCTGCACGCCCGCGTCCTCGTGCACCGTGCCCTGGCTGTCGAGCCCCGGCTCGGGCTCGGGCGCCTTCTCGCCCTTGTGCCCGACGACGCCGACGCCGCGGAGGAAGAAGGCGAGGAGCATGCCTGTGCGCGTGCGTGTGTGCGTGCGTGTGTGCGTGCGAGGGTGCGCGTTTCGTGTCGTGTCGAGTCGAGTCGTGTCGTGTCGTGTCGTGTCGTGTCGGCCGACCAGATAATGATCACGCACCAAGCCAGGGAACGCGCGCCAAATATCGATATCGAAGAGAAAAAAAACCATGAGATGAGAATAGGCAAACATACGACGACACACGACACGACGACACGACACGCGCGGCGCCACGCCACGCCACGCCACACAACGCACCAAGTATCCCGAACGCAAACGCGGTCCACTCCGCAGCCTGATACGCCTTGAGCTGCGCCTCCCTCGGCGCGGCGGCGGTCGACGCCGCGGGGTCGAAGGGCGCGCCGCCGTCGAGGCGCTGCGTCTGGCGCGCGAGCACGCGGTTGAAGACGATCGTGGAGACCGTGAGGCCGAAGGCGGTGCCGATCTGTGCGGCGGGGCGCGCGGGGCGTCAGCACGACCGGGCGTCCAAGCAGTGGCCAGGGCGAGGCGAGGCGAGGCGAGGCGCGCGCACGCACCTGGGTCATAGTCTGGAACAGCGCGCCCGCCACGCTCTGCTCGTGCGGGCGCGCGACCTTGGCGATGAAGAGCGTGCCGGCGGCGAACACGAAGTCGGCGCCGAAGACGGAGAAGATGGCGGCGGGGAAGCCGAAGGCCCAGTACGGCGCGTTGGGGTCGATCAGCGCGAAGAAGACGTTGGCGAAGGAGGTGAAGAGCGTGCCGACGACTGGGGCGGGCGTGAGCATGGGGGTGGGCGCGTGCGTGCGTGCGTGCGTGCGTGCGAGCGGGTGAGTGTGCGCGTTCGGTGCGAAGAGGAAGGGAGGGAGGGAAGGGAGGGACGCACCGACGATGTACATGACGTCGACGCGCCCGATGATGAGCGCGATGACGACGTTGCACGCGACGCCGGTGACGAACATCGGGAGCATGCGCACCATCGTCAATATCGGCGACAGCTGCACGTAGTTCTGGTAGTACAGCTGCCCGCGCGCGTCAGCGTCGACCACGATCCGCTAACGGCGAGAGGAGAGGCGCGGAGGAGGCGCGGCGCGGCGCACGCACCTGGACCCAGAACCCCCAGGCCATGAAGCTGCACCAGTTCACGCACGCGATCGTCTGCATCACCGCGAAGCGGCCGTTCGCGCGCGTCCACATGGAGAGGCGCATCAGCGGCGGCGGCGCCCACGCGTAGCGGCCCGCGCCGTGCGCGCCGTCGAGCACGCGCTCGAGGAAGCGCTGCCACGCGACGAACGCGGCGAGGCACAGCACGCCGAGCACGAGCAGCGCGATGATGTCTGTGCGCGCCGTCATCATCATCATCAGCACGCACGCACGCGTGGAGAGGAGGGGCGAGGACGGCTCACACGGGGTCTTCCACTGCTGCGGCGCGGTCTCGCCGTCGCTGAGGACGAAGATGACGAGGACGAGGCCGGCGGTGACGAGGAAGGCGCCGAGCCAGTCGACGCGGCGGTCGGGCTCGGTGGAGGGCTCGTCGGCGTCGATGCTGAGGGCGCCGGCGGCCATCGCGAGCGCGCAGATGCCCGCCATGAGGTAGAAGTTGGAGCGCCAGGCGGGTCTGCGCGAGTGGGGTGGAGGTGAGCGAGTAGGGAGGGGAGGAGGAAGCGGGGAGCGCGGGGACGCACTTTGAGAGCTGGGTGAGGACGCCGCCGATGATCATCCCCACCGCGCCGCCGACGGGTGCGCCGGCGGAGAATGTGGCAAAGGCGACGGAGCGGGCGCGGGAGGGCGGGAAGGCGTGGGCGAGGATGCCGAGCTGAGGGCGGGGTTGGGCGTCAAGGAATATCAGCGCGCGGACGGGACGGGACGGACCGAGGCGGGGACGACGGCTGCGCCGCCGATGCCTTGGAAGGCGCGCAGGACGTCGATCGTGATCTCGTCTGTGCGGGGGCATTAGCGCGTCTGGGAGACACGAGAGGGGCGGCGCTCACTATGCGCGAAACCACAGCCGATGGAGAAGACGGCCATGCAGAGAAAGCCGAGGAGCCAAGTTTTCTTGCGGCCGTGGAGGTCTGCGAGGCGGCCGAAGAAGAGCAGGAGGCAGCCCTGCACAAACACGTGTGAGTGGGGCTATGGGCTGCGCGGTGCGCGGTGCAACGCGGAAGGGGCGAGGATGAGGGCACGCACGGAGCTGAGGGAGTAGGCGGAGATGAGCCATTGGAGGTTCGCCTCTGGGATGTCGAGGTCCCTGCCGATGCTGGGGAGGGAGATGGACACGGTGGTGATGTTCGTTATCTAAGTCCGGCGGGGAGGTGAGGAGAGGCTGGGCTCGCGCGGGCGAGGACAAATTGGAGGGAACGTACGTTGATCAAATTTGCGAGGGTGCAGGCGGCGACGAGGCAGACGGACTTGAGGGCGCTCCGCGGCGGACGAGCGGCGTGGGCGGGTTTGTCGGAGACGTATGCGGAGACGGAGACAGCGGACGCGTGTGGGTCGGCGTCCGTGGACGGGTGGGGCATGATGGTGGGCGAGTGTCAGCACGGTGAAGAGCAGCCAGGCGAGCCATCGGGCTGAAGTATCGAGTCCTTCCGCGCCTAGCAGCCAGCAGCTCAGCCTCGTGCATGACTGAGGTCACCACAGCCCCGCGTCAGCGATATGACTCGCCCGCACGTGATCCGTCCCGCGACGACGAGCATTCGCACCACGGATGCTAGGGCGCAGATCACGGTGGCGTCGACCGCTTACTGCCCATCGCGAACAGGCAAGCGGTGTGCCCGCCTTGGGGCCCTTGGGCGGCGCCGGTGGGGTCAGACGCGGTCAGCACCGCCGTCGACGGAGTGCAAGGCTATTCGACGCGACGACTCGGCGCATGCGTTCCCGTGACCGATCGAGGACTGCCCGCGCTCGTCGCCACTCCCGGCACGATCCATCGCCCGCCCACTCTCCCCTTCGCCCGTCACAGGTCGCGCAGTGCACAGAGCGGTCAGGTCCCGTCCGTTCCCCTCGCCCTCGCCCTCGCCCTCGCCGCCCGCTCCCACGAACCGTGGCCTGCCCGACCCTCCGCCCTCGACAGCCCGATCGCCTCGCCGTAGCGAACGCTGCCCGCTGCCCGCGCCCGTCGCACCCTCCCACGCACACGCACACGCACTCCTGGCACGAACGATCCCTCCTCAGTGCACGATCGCGCCGCCTTCACCCACCTACCCACCCAGCTCGCGAGCGGCGTCGCCCCCGCGTCGCGGTCCCCAACCTCGGACTCGTGCGCAGGCATCCCATCACCGGCGTCCACGGCGGCTGGGACGCACCATGTCCACATGTCCGTCGAAAGATATGGCATATTCACTCAGCCCGACGAGCTACGCCGGGTGTATACTGTCTTCGGGATGGAAGCTGGGCACCCTCGGTGCGAAGTGGAAGCGACCGAGGGACCGACCGACCGACCCTCGCCCTCGCCCGAGCAGTGAGCACTCACCTCGCTCAGGTCAGGTTCTGCCCGCCGCTCCCACAGATCCAATTCCGATCTGTGAACGCTGCCGCGCCGTCGCCGCCGTGCGTGGCGCGCCGCTTCACCAGGGCAGGGCAGGGCGGGGCAGAGTCTGTAGATCCGCGCGTGCGACCTGGATGCGCGACCTTTGATGTCGGGATGCGGACACCGGTGAGCCCTGTGCCCTGTGCCCTTCGCTCGTGCGTTCGTTCGGCGGCACGGCGGCGTTGGCGCAGGGGCCCCGCTCAGCTCAGCGCAGCTCGCCGCGAGGCACCCGCGCGCGCGGGGACGGCCAGACGACTGCGATGTTGGGCGTGTGCGTGTGCGTGCGGGAGATGCGCGCGCGTCCTGTCCGTCAAGACCAAGAACGGCGACGTGATTGACGTGGGCACTCCAGTGCTGTCGACTTGGCGCACGCGTCGTGCGGGCCCGCCGCCGCTGCCGCGGCGCCCTGGATCGTCCATACCTTGGCTTGCTCGCGGGTCCGTCCGTCCTCGGCGCGTGCCCCGCCGCGCAGGCTACGCTGGTATGCGACACCGCGGCTCCAGCCGGGGCGGGCGGCGGTGAGGGCATTGCTCGGCTGGTGGGCGGAACGGTCGCTTGGCAGAGAGCGCCCGCGGCGCGTGTCAGACGGCGCGGCGGGGCTGGGGATCGTTCTCCTCCGCCGCCGCCGTCGCTGTCTCCGTCGTGCACGATCTCGTCAAACGCGCTCGTGCCCGGTCGCTCGTCCGTGATTGCGTGCTCTGCCTTGATCTCGGCGCCCCGCCCACGCCGTTCCGGCGCGTTTGACTCTTGATGCGGAGTGAGATCCCGGAACGAACGAACGAGGCCTGACGCTCGTTCGCTCGTATTCTCCGTTGAACGCGCCTCCGTACGTAGATACACACTCTCCGTCGTCTCGTCAAACTCCGACATCACGCTTTCGACGGTCTCGACGCGCGAACCTTCTCGCGTGCTTTGCATTGCTGCATCTGCCGCCGACCGCTGTGTCCGCCCACTCACACGGGCGCGCGTGCCGTCCAAAATACTCGAGTGCGACTCGACGTACGCACGCGGCGCCGTGGGTCGACTCCCGTGCTGCGCTGCGAGCCCCGTCCGCGGCGTCGCGTCCCCGCCGCTCAATCAGCGATTCCTCCCACGCTCATTCCGGGCAAATCTCTAGCAGCTGCTCCAGAACAGGCGAACGACAGACGCAAGTGGGGCGGGAGTCACCCTCGCCGAGTCCTCCCTTCTGCTGTCTCCCATATGATATGATACGGGACTCGCGACGCCCGCCGTGCGTTTTGATCGCTGGGGCGCTTCGATGCGATATCTTCAGATTACTTGACCCGCGCGCGGGGTGGTGATCGCTGGAGGACGCGTCGACAGTTCGAGCGCCCAGCCGTGAGCGCGCCTCGCGCTCCCTCATGTCGACAGCCCACACGTCCTGGCTTTCGAAGCAGTAACGTCAGTTCTGTCGGTGCTCCCCGTCTAGATACGCGCCGTCGCTCGCAGCCCCTGTCGTATATGCCGTCCATGATGACCGTGAAATCGAGGCGCGTGCGCGCGCGTACAAAAGCCCTCGCGTCCCAGCACGAGCCTCCCCGTCCGCATCCCTCCTCGACCAGGATGCCCATCTCGCTCCGCCTCGTCCTCCTCGCGCTCTCCGCCGCGACCGGCGCCCAGGGGGCCTGCGCGCGCAACGCCACCGTCCGATCCCCCGGCGAGACGTGCGACTTTATCTCCAACCTCTTCAACGCCTCCACGTCAGTCCATGCCACATGCGTCCCTGTTGCGGTTTCTGATCGCGCGTCGCGTTTTAGATTCCAGGTGGCCTTCGTGAACTAGAACAAGGTCGACGCCGCCTGCGACAACCTCCAGGTGGGAGAGGTGCGGACGTTTCTCGGCTTCTGTGCGCGAGCCCGTTGCTCACGGCCTCCGCCTGTGCAGGTCCTCTGCTTGGGCGTCGTAGGACAGGATTGCGCGACGACGCACACCGTCGTCTCCGGGGACTTCTGCGCGCTGATCGCGGGCGCGGCGGGCATCGACGCGAGCACGCTGCTCGCGAACAACCCGAACGTCAACTCGGACTGCAGCAACATCTATCCCGACGAAGTGCGTGCTGCACAACGATG
>CVKZ01000003.1:3108125-3121251 GCA_001457955.1 Heterobasidion annosum
TGCCTTCTGTGCGCGCGCCCGTTGCTCACGGCCTCCGCCTGTGCAGGTCCTCTGCTTGGGCATCGTGGGACAGGACTGCGCGACGACGCACACCGTCATCTCCGGGGACTTTTGCGCGCTGATTGCGGGCGCCGCGGGCATCGACGCGAGCACGCTGCTCGCGAACAACCCGAACGTCAACTCGGACTGCAGCAACATCTATCCCGACGAAGTGCGTGCTGCACGACGATGGCGTCTGTGGTGTTCGCGCTGATGTCCGTTTTTCTCTCCAGGTGCTCTGCACGTCGTCGGAGCTGTTCACATACACCGATGCGGCCGACGTGTGAGGTGAAGGAACACTTTCTTCAAGGCATTTTTTGGGGTTTGAAATTTTTGATCGCCTACTGCTTGCGTCGGATACGCATGTATCGATTAAAATGGCAAGTGGTTCTGCACGCGCTGATCCGGCGGGTTTCTGTCCACCGTGCGCGGTGGCGCTCTTCTATTGTGTGCCTTTCTCTCCCTCGTCGGGACCGCGCGCTCTCGAAATGCGTTTGAAAACAGAACGCAAGGCCGATTGGTCAATCAACCTATAAGTATCGCTCCAGTAGAGGCCTATACGGAGTCGCGTTTTTGCGCGAAAGGGTCGAAGCGATAGACGCCCCGTCCTATGAATCCCTGAGCACATTCATCTCGATTCTGAACCTCCCACTCGTCCCATTCAGTGGTCGCGCGTATCGCGCCTCCGTCTCGTGCTCCGCCGCCCACTTTCGCCCCCCCGGCCGCGCCGACACCGACACCGCGATGCCTAGCGGAAGCACTCACGCACGAATGCACGATCAGAGACATCTCTCGCTCATACAAAGACGCGAGCCTAAGTCTATTTGAAGCGACACGGCGCTGGCGCCGCCGATAGGAGCACACACTAGCATAGCACGGCGAGAGCACGAGCTTCGCCGATGGGTTGTATATCGAGGGCGACGGAAGACTTTAAAAGACGGAGACATGGACGAAGTCGCGACGCTGAACCAGGGCTTTCCATGGCAATTTCGTAAGGGTCCAGTTCGACTTTTCACGCGACTCAGAAGCTTGGCACTTGGAGCTGTTTTGTTCACAGGAGATCCCATGAAACTCTAAAGGGAGACCTGCCCCTACCGGGTGCAGAGGAAAGTGGGCGTCGGGATAAGGAAAACATCGATTCAGCAAGGAGGAAAGCGAGGACTTGTAGATATACTTTAGCAAAGCAGTACGATCCGGGCAGAGGGACGCTGCGAGTAATTGAAGAAAGCGCAAGATGCCAGGATGACTGAACCAACAAAGACAAAGCGACAGGCGGAGCAGAACTCAAATAGCGAACACGATGAAAGAGATGACTGAAACGCCTCCAAGGACACGAGCCTTCTTTGGGGAGCATGAATACTGCTACTGAGAGGGATCTGCGTCATGGTCTTCAGTGAAAGGTCGTCGACGGAAAACAAATCAAACATACCAACCTAATTGCCCTCCGACGTTTGTCATGCACCGATGTGTACAAATGCAGCCCATCGATGAAGCGGAACTCTCGCGTTCCTCAGCGTTCTGATCCCAGATCTCAGCGCAGTCGCCGGATCCTCAAAATCCACCTTTGTTGGGTCGTTGTGACGAAAAATATACTTGTAGAACTCCCGAGAGAGGACCGGCTCATCGTCATCCGCCATTCCCCACAGTGTCCCGATGACACTGCGGAACCCGCAGAACCGCATCGCCGCTGCAAGGTGCAAAACTTGGTCGGGGGTATGAATATAATCGCTACGCCCGCAGCACTATGGTAGGCAGATAGGAAAGCAAATTCTGCATTGGGAGGGCGGGAGACCCAATACAGTCAATCGCGCGCCTCCATAGAGCTTGTGCCCATGGGTGAGTTTGAAAATTCTCGAGCACTGCGCTGGGCGTTGCCTGTTCCTCGACAATGCAACAGCTGATGTGAAACCGACTCCCTTGCGGGATCAAAGACCGTACTTGTACCTACACGTGATTTACACGAAACCTAGAACAACATCGCGTTTGCTTTCGATATGACGACCTTCTCCCTTTCAGTTGCATAATCGGACGCTTCGAATGGTGCAAGACCAAGCATACGCTGGCCATCAACACTTGCGACATCTTGAACGGACGCTCGATTGACGAATTGTGATTCACCTTCTCCGCCGGGGAAATCCCTGTCAGGATAATATTGTGTTAGATTACAGAACGCAGAGAATGAGGATCGTAACAGATATAGCGGTACATACGGCGCAGGAAGACCGTTGATGAAATTGCTACGCTGGTCTCGAAGATAATCGGCACTAGGACAGAGATGGTCAAAAGTGCTGGGCTGAGCGTTGGTTGAAGAAGGCCCACTTGTGAAGAGTCAAGGGAATAGCGGGGATATAGAGTACAGAAGAATCGCTGTGCCCTTTGTGCTCTCCTTCGACCGCATGGACAACATCGCAGTGCCCTGTCGAGACTGGGGCGTCAGCATCACCGCAATGGTAGATGGTTAAAATGGTACAATATATCTGGTCTCCTGGCTCTACCCTCGGTGCCGACACCATTGTACAGTCCAACTGCAGATGCGGGTGGGTGACAGAATTCAGCTCCTGCGCCCTCGCCATGACACTCCCGGGGAATGATGTGCTCTCAAGATCGGGTACCCAGTCGCGAAGAGAAAGCCCCAAGTTCGGTCGGAAGAATGGACGAAGCATCAGATATGCGGACGTTAATGGGAGCATGGGGCAGACACGTAAAGTGCCTTCAGAAGGGCCTGTGGTCGAGAGTGACGTCCATCCTTGCCAAGGGCGGAAGACAGTGCACTGATTCCTGTGGATTGGTAGTTTGAGTAACATGGAAGCGCCCATTGATGTGTGAACACTTACGCCGCATGATAAAGATCTTGTTTAGCATGTATCCTCGGAGACGCGTCGAAGGAGTCGTGCTCCCTCCATCTTCCCTCCAATATGTTCTTGAAGCAAGTCCTAAATCCCGGGTCTTCCCACCGTTCAATCGACCCACCATCAATGTGAGGTCCGAGCACAAAAGAGCGGTCTCCAGGGATCCTGATACGGAAGCGATCATAATACGAGATGGGTGTGGTGAGGCTTATCTCCGTGGACGGGTCAGACGTGTGCCAGAGCGCTAGTAACTGACGTTGGGTCTCCACAAGTGCAGGGTGTGTTCTCGCGAGGGTCTGGGCTTTCGAGTTATATATCTCATATGCCTGAATGTTATCGGTAGGGAAGCCTTGAAATAAACGAATAGATAAGTGAATAAAGCGTAGATTTGGGTTGTGATAGATCTGACCTTTGACTCGCCCAACATTGTCGGCAATATAGTCTCGGAGAGATTGCTTCCAGGCGAGTGCTTCCTGGAAACTGTAAATTAGCTACTGATGCCTTATGCGCTTGGTGCATCCCACCTCTTTCGGAACACCGCCAGTAACTACAACAACACCCGTTTTCTTGATTGCTGCAGCTTGCTCAGAAGAAACGCCTTTCTTGATCTCTGAAAACGTAATTCTTGGAATGATCTAAAACACGCAAAAATAGGCAGGATGGAGATACAGCGGGTGAGACAAGCTCTTACAGTTGCCCCCTTAGTGGCGACCTCTTCTACAGCCTCATCGAGATGATTGAGCACTTCGTGCCAACTTTCCACCAGATTGTCGCGCCAAATCTCTTTCTTGAGATCAGAAAAACGAGGATGAAGGACGGTATCCGCGCCGCCAGACAGGGTAGTGAATACAGAGGCGATAGACCCTTCTGCTTTCGGCTTTCTGGTCGTCGCGACAACTGCCATTCCGCGGAGGGAAGCATGCGAGGAACGCGGCGTCAGAGAGCAGAGGGAATAGGATACACGAGGGGGTGTTCTGAAGAGCATAGCTAGACGTTCGAAGATTGTGAGGAATGAAAGGGGTGAGGGAGGTCCGCCGGTCTGCTGCAGCTTTTATACCGGCCTGCTAACAACCGCCGACACATCATCTTATCAATTTTATATACAAACGATGTTGCCTGCCGCTTGGATGCATAAACGGACATGGCCTTCGGCCTTCGGTACGTCTTCATAGATATGACCCTGCGGCGAACTGTCGAAGTTGAACTCGGGGACAAGTGACCTTCAGTGAGTAATCACGACTCTCCGAGGTTTCTCCGGTTCATCTCACGCCGTGCTCAATGCTGCTGAACAGTCGAATGTATGTCAACAGCCATGGAACTGAGTGGAAGACACGAGATATATCGTCCAAATAGAGATCTCACCGAAAGGAAAGCCCAGGTTATCAACTCGTGTTCGACCCAGGATACATGGAAGCCAACCAGCTCCATTTGGTCATACAGGGCACCGACAGCCCTTCCGTTGATGCAGATTAGAGTTCTTTTTCAAAAAGTAGGGTTCAAAAGTGATATCTGTTAGGTTGAAATAAGTAGACAAGAGGAGTCGGATACCTTCGAACAACAAGACACTCCAAATGGCTCGATCGGAGCGTTAAATTTGAGAATCAGACAGCACAGCACATGACGCAGCGGGGAGCAAGCGGAGAATGGCATACTCAACGCTATGCATTTTGTTGAGCACGGTCTTCTTCCTTTGAAGCATGTCGAGGGACATATCTAAGAATTCCGTTCAGCTGTCCGACAAGTACTGGTATGGGAGGCGGAGCTTAAATATACGGTCCCAAATGGTGGAACTTGACTAAACTGGGAAAGCATTTCCGATTATACGCCAAGAGTCAACTCTCCAAGCGACCTTGAGCTTGAGCTGCTTGAGCCCTTGAGCCAGCATCCAAACCTTGCGCGGCAGAATTTAGCAAAACCGTATGGCTCCCGATTCCTTACTCCATATACGCGCACAAACGCTCAATCTGATCCGAAGGCCAAATCTACGATCTTGGGTATGGAAATTCTGTTCATAGTCAAAGTAGTTCTAATAGAACCAATCGCAGTGCCCATTGACATTTCCTATCGCAAGGTCTAGACCTTCAATCGCATGAACCATCTTTCCAAGCTCACTTCGTCATTCGTTCTCTTGAGTTCGAGCGTCACCAAAAACAGTCGCGGGACACCGCAGAGATCACTGTGTCGTTTCTCTCACAATGTAAGAAGATCATCATATATATGTGTCTGAGATAGAGCGAGAGCATCTTCCCTAATATGAACCTTCACCAAGACATGGCTCCAAGGGACGCAATGTCTTTATCTTTGTACGTAGCTTCATGACATTCGCTTCTGTTGACTTCAGCCCGTGAGCACTCTCTTGCGCGACAACATGACCTGAGACCATCACCGGGTGATTTCCAGCCCTCAGTTTGATATTGCGTATCCATGTTATGTTTCTCAGAAATGCCTATTGAGCAAGGCAACTCTGGATTCCGGTTTATAACCAGGCTGAAAGACGCTCGAAATTCTACCAACAATAGACATCCGCTTGTCCATCATGTCTACCGCTTACATCCCTCTGACGGTGGAGTTTTCGCTCTCTTCCCTGTGATTATGCTGGCCTGTTTTTCTCTTGCACCAGACATCGCTTTGGACATTCGAGCTCCTCCATCCACGTCTTTCTGGCTTGGTGCGTTGACCCATTTACGCTCTATCGCCGACCTGATTCCGCCTTTGTAGGCAACAAGAAGGACACACGTTACTAAATCAGTCTGGCAATACAACTTCTCGCATGCTCAAAACATCCTGACTACACTACACCATCGTTTCCTGCCCACATACGTCTGCTACACATCGAATTCATCCCCGAAGTCCATTTTGCCGCAATCACGAAAAATACATGGATCCCATCATGCGCTCGTGCAGTGGGAGGAACCCCTTCTTGAATGAGTCCAGATCAAATTCTTCCTCCTCACTCTCACCTGTCTCCGACAGCGAGAGCCCCATTCTGACCTGCGGATCATAATGGTACTGCGCTCTGGCGCAGACGGTGTTCGCATCTGCCGTCATTCGGGGAGGACACATCAAGTCAGCGTCGAGAGCGGCGACAAGGAGCGGCACACATACAGTACACTGGAGCAGGGATGGAAACCGAGCGCGTTGCGCGGGAATACACGTGGCACAGGGCATATGACAGCTCTTGCAGCCCGTCGGCACTTCATGCAGGTCAGTACGGAGGCGAGAAGAGCGCTATAACGACACCAACGTGAATTTGTTCTCGTCGTAGAGCACATTGTAGTGCGCGGAGCGGCTTGTTCCGATGATTCCGGCGTGGCTTTGCAGGTAAAAGTTGAATTCAAGGGGATTGACCACGCCTGTGTCAATGACCGTCCCCGCACGACAGTTATCGCTCTTGTCCTTGTTTTTGGTATCTGTAGGAAAAAAACGAGCGTGATGCCGCTTGCCGACCACGACCAGCGTGATTTTAGGCGCGATGCCGAGTGCTTGGCACGCATCTGGAAGCTGCGTTCAACGGTGCCCGCAAGCGTCGAGGCGGTGAATGCTCACTCTGTATGAGGACAAGCTCTGATATCCGATGAGCGACGAGGACTGTAAGGTTAGAAGGGGCATAATCAATGTTCACCTTTCTCAAGTACTTGTCTGAATTCGCCTTCCGACACGCCATCTGTGCATCTCGTCGTAAGTGTGCCGTTCAAGTTGGCGGAGACGCGCATCACCTCGGTAGAAAATGAGGCGCTTGGGTGCCATGTTGTTTCTCCGCATGTACATCTCCAAGATATACTAAAATTCACAGAAATTATTGAGACTGGTGAATATTCTAAGCCGGAATAGGACTTGCCTTACTCATGTCTTCCAAGCCTTGTATCATCTCTACGTTGGGGTCCTGAACTTCCATCCTCGCCACATATTTGGCGTTGTGGCTGTCTATGTTCGCGACAACGGCAGCGAAGGATGGTCGATGCTGCACCCCGGGCCGCGGGTGCGTCACATCCGCCCCTGGATCGAACCGATCATCCGACTGAGCACATACAAGGCCGAGTTAGCAGACGTACCCATTACGATGGTCGGGTGAACTGGATCGGTCAACATCGATACGTGAGCCGGATCCGGGATAACGTTGATACCCCCGAGTTTGGCATTGATCCTGTGAAGAGGTGACCAATGAACATATGGAATCGTCACAGGGCACTGGGGAGACGCACTTCAGTGCTACATTCACAAAATACTGTCGGCTGGCAGCGGTACATTTCGTCGACAGCATGCACTGCGTCATCACCCCGTCCTTCTCGTTTAATGAGCAGACATATTGTACGTGAGCGTCATGCCTTTGCGCACCTGCACATCTCCAAAGCTGGAGAATCAGGACGGCGATGCGTGAGAGATGTTGCAAGCAGATAGGTTTGGCGCTTACAACTTCACGTGGGCATAGAGGTCATCTTGGCCGTCCCCCGGAAGGATGACGACGACTAGATCCGGACGGCCGTCCTTGCAGCTTTTGCACGCTTCGCGCAGTTGCTAACAGGGTACTGATACTCAGAACGGACATAGACAGATGAGGGTTCGAGGATCGACGTGCCTTGCCAATGTTTCCTTGCCCATTTTCCCATTTCACGTAGACTGGATATGGATTAATCGAGAGGCCTGGACAGCTTGGATATCAGAGAGGGTCATGAGCCACTTGGATGCTCGAGTTACCGATGCTTTCGCAGCCTGACACAAGGCCGTGTATCATTCCTTCTAGCCGTGGTGGGTTGAATCTGGCCCTGCGCTCATAAATAACCACTATCCACTGGTCAATGGTGCCGCATCCTTCATATACGTGCTTGTCGATCCTGTCTTTGCTCAGATAGCGGCACAAGACAGATCCACTTGACGAGCACCTACATGTTCCATGCCCCATTTGCTGGTAGCTTCAGCACAGCGCTGTTAAGAATACGAGTGATTCAGCTTGATGGAAACAAGGCTTACGATGCTCTTTTGCCGGCCCTGCTCGCCGTATTTCAGCGTCGGGGGATCAATGATGCGGGCGTTGACCCTCAACTCTTCCGGTGTGACGTTCATCCCAAAGTCCGTGAGGTATGCGGACTCGTCATACTTGAGGGTCTGAAGCCTCTTTCGTAATCAATTCAATCGGGACGAGAGAGAGAGAAACTCACATTGAAGCCGTTCCGGATGCTTGCCAAGCGTTGCCCGGGCTTCATCATGGAAAATGCCAGGAAATCCCGCTTCTTGTCCTTAGGAATCTGACGTTTCATGAACTGTCCTGCGGGCACGTCACACATCTCGAGCGGAATCATGTCCCCGCGAGGCAGCTAAGCAGCGTCAGTTGAAGTGAATTGCGTGCTTGCTCAAACTTACCACCGCGCAGACCACCTCGGGATACATAAGAGGATGGTTGTGGTGATCTTTGAAGTATTCGGCGACCGTTGTTTCTTTGCCATCCAATTTGAAGGTCTCATCACAAGCACCTCTCCTGCTCAGTTTCGCAATGCGGATTGAGCGCTGTCTATAAGGCATGGTCACCATCAGTCCACGCAGGAAATGGTTCAGCCGGATCTGCTCCCGAAAGGGAAAGCCCCGGGTGGGTGCCAAGGACACCACATTGCCTGCTGGAATGCCCAAGAAATCAAGACACAAGTCAATAAGACGGCCATGTTTGTACATGGCAGCCGTTGAGATATCAATGTTGATCAGCATCCTTCCAATGCCGGGACGGACAGATTGGAAGTAGCCTCTCCATAGATGAATACCACCTCCGATAGGCCGCATCCCCTCATTTGTGTAGAAAGAACGTGAATTAAAAGGGTAGCGAGAGTTTGGCTCCATTCGCACTACCGTGTTGAGTGCCTGGTGCATAGAGGTTTATCAATGTCCAGGCATTCGAAGAAAGGCATGACAATTTACGGTAACGGCGGATGTGAGCGCACGCTCTTCGTTGGATTGTTGACCGTTGACAAAGCGAGAAAGCAGTCTGATAGGCGTTAGATATATGAGTCTGACGCTCAACATAGGGAAGTACGCACTCGGGGTTGATTTCTGCGACGTGTACTAACCGGACACTGTATACCTTGGGGCCGCGTCGTTGGACGGCAGTTGTCTCGTCGGTGTTTGCGTTTGGATCGGCGTCGGCGTTGGCGTCGGCGTTGGCGTTGGCGTCGGCACTGGCGTTGGCGTCGGCGTTGGCGCTGGCATCGGCGTTGGCATTGGCGTCGGCGTTGGCGCTGACGTCGGCATCGGCGTTGGCGCTGGCGTCGACATCGGCGTCGGCGTCGGCATTGGCGTTAGCGTCAGCATTGGTGTTGGCGTCGGCGTTGGCGTTGGCGTTGGCGTTGGCGTTGGCGTCGGCATTGGCGTTGGCATTGGCGGCGGCATCAGCCTTGGGGGGCGCTTTTGACATGACGACATCAAACTGCAATTCATCCCTGATTCAGAACGTGAACGAACAAATGTGGGGAAAGTCGTACCTCGGCGCTCTCGCCGAATTCGAGCTTCTGGGTGGTGAAAAAATTCTTGCGGCCATCGTAGACGCCGCGAAGACTGAATATGTCCGGCCTGACCTCATGCTGCAGCTTGCGGATTATTTCAAAGGAGTGCCGAAGCGAGAGTTTGTCGCCCGATGGTGAGATGACTATATTCGTGTTGATCAAATTTGACTCGCAACGATGAGCGCCGATGCTTACCGACTGTGGAAGAATACAAAGTCTTACGTCAGTCAAAAAGGTGCAGGTGGAATGTAGGAGACAGACCGTCGTATTGGTGAATGAGGCAGTTGGGGATGGTGATTTCGAAAAAGTTTGTCGACACGACAATATGTTTTCCCCTATTACCGCTCAAGTTAGGGCGCTTGACGCCGACAGCCTCGACGGGAGCAGGCGACAGAGAGGACGAGTCGCCTGCCTCCGACTCCACCAGCACGGATGCTCCCGCGGAGGCGTGCTCTTGCTCGACAAGAGACCCTTCGTTTGTCGCTGCGATCTGCTGAGGGGGGTGGTGACCCGTTCCACGACCGCGCCAGAACGGCTGACCTCTGCGTTCGCCACCGCCGCGATACCACCCCCTACCTTCGCCTCTACCTCCGCCTCCGCCCCCGCCCCTACCTCCGCCTCTGCCTCTGCCTCCGTTTCCCCTACCCCAGCCCCTACCTCTGCCTCCCCGATACCCATGACCACGATCTCCGCCTCTGAAATCGGCCCCCCCGTCGCCTGGATTTCCTTGTTGGTTGCTCGAGTTATCTCGAGGAGGCATTTGAAGTATTTGCGCGATGAGGACGTAGTAGACCCTGCGGTATCAGCACTTTCAAGCAGTATATAAAGCCCAGGAATCGCGCAGCGCGCAGGGGGAGCCGTGTATTCCAGCCAGCTTCCCGTGTCTCTCCTCCTCCGCTGCACAGCTTGTAAGATCCAGATGAAAGAGACGACAGAGCGCTTCAGCAAACGGCGAGCCAATGGAAAGCGCGCTCGACGTGATCCCAGCGTTCACGCCATCGGGCACGCAGGCTGCGCAGTTGCCGGGATGAACAGTGCGTACGGATGGAGAGAGAGCCGAGCTATTTATGCGCTCCTTGCGCGCGTCGCTGCGAGACGACAGATGAGCGGACAGCGCGCGTCGCCCAGGCGGTGTGCGAGATGCCTGCTCACGGAGAGCCGCAGAGCTGGTCAAGGGCGAGCGACGCGACCCCTGCAGCCTGCACTGAGAGGATTGCAGCACGCAAGGATCCCGGAGCGCATCGCGAGCCTCCACACGCATGACACCGACATCCACCTCGGTATCGGGGAGCACATGCGCGCGCGCAGTCGAATACATCTGCGCGGCGCATAACCTGCGTGCGACCCGAGGAGTGTGCCGGTGCTGATACCTGCGGGGGCAGCTGGGCCGCGCAAAACCGCGCGCGAGGCTGCATGATCGCAGCCCTATCCTTCTCCAGCTTAGATAGGTGCAAGCACGTTTGAACCTGCGGCACAGCCAGCTGGGGGCGGAGGAGCTGCGATGCGCCACAACGTGACTTGGTGCGAGCAAGCGAGACGCGACGCGACTTTGAGCGGCGCCAGGCTAGCTGCGGCCCAGATGCCCGGCTCTGGAGAATAAGCACCAAGTGCATAGGAAGCCGAGAACGTGCTGTATAACGCAGGCCCTCCCTCGGTGGTAGATCCTAAGTGCGGCGCAGTGCACTCCATGCACGCATCAGAGCCGAGGGTTGGCTTTCCAGCACCACGAAGCGTGTCGTCGGAGATTTCCACCTGCGAGTCGAAGTAATAGGTCAACCAGTCAAGGCCGTTCAGAGCGAAAAGCTACTTACTAGGTCACGATGCGTCGAGCAGCTGTGCTCACGTGCTGGGAAACCGGCAACGCGACGCGTCTCCGAGTCGCGCCGTCCATTGATGCACTCGATCGACCCACCGCCCTCTACTCCCACCGAGTAAAAGCATACCCACCGACCACATTCTCCCACCCGGAACGCTCCTAGCGGGAACTCCCCCACTCACGTATGGGCGAGAACCACAGAAACCCGCGCGCCCGCGCATCGACTCTCCCTTGACTTACCGTGCGCACGCATACACGCGAGCCTTGCCCTCGATCGCCAATGGGCGGCATGAACATACGCATATAGTCACCGGGCATGAACATACGCATATAGTCACCGTCTTCAACAAGACGCATCTACGACATACTACACGGCCGGCCGGATACAAATCGGAAGTAAGTCATACCGGTTCTTAACCCATACGCAGACATGGCACGACGCGAGGCGAAAACAGTCCGACGACGAGATCAGATTATTTATACAGACACGACACGACGCGAACACGACACGCGATATAAAACAGACACAACGGGACAGCGAAAGAAAAACGCGATACGGAGCCAGAAAGCCAGGAGAGACCAAGAGACAATAAAGACGAGGAGACGAAAGGCGGCCCACGAGAAACAGGCCTATATACAGAAGAGAAAGTAAATCGTATGAAAAAAGAAGAAAAGTGAATAAGAAAACGCGGAGCCCGGCGCATACATATGGACGAGGCGAGAGCGCGAGAACGTCCGGACGGAGGGGACACTGGCATGTTCACGCGCAGAGACGTGGCGCGGATCTAAAAAACAGGATAGAATAAGGAGAAAACGGAGCGGACGCGCGGCGTCCGGCTCACGCCTCAAGCTTCACGTACTCGCTCCCCGCGCTCGCCTTCTCCGCTGCGTCGACCGCCTCGAGCAGCTCTAGCTCCTCGTCCACCTCGCCGCCGCGCGCATACCCACGCTTCCACGCCTTGCCCCGCTTGACGCCGCCCGCCGCTGCCGCAGGGTCCACGGCCATCGCGTCCCCCTCCCCCTCCCCCTCAACGTCATGCTCCAGCTCGTCTGTGCTCCCGTCCGCATCTACGTCCTCGTCCCCGCTCCCCGCCAGCGCGCGGTGCGAGTGCAAGTGCACGCGCAGATGCGTGGCCCGTGCGGACGACGCGCTGCTCCGCCCCTCGGGCGACCGCGAGCCCTCCTCTGCGCCGCCCGCTTCGTGCTTCACGAGCCGCACCGGCGGGCTCGCGAGCACCGTGTCCGTGCGCCGCAGGCTGCTCGTGGCACTGAGACCGTTCCGCCCGCTACTGGAGTGTGTATGCGGTGCGGGGAACGATGCGTGCGGGTGCAGGTGCATGTGCGGGTGCGTGCCCGACGCGGGCGCGCCGTCCAGCGCGGCGTGGCTCGCGCTCACGGCGATCGCCGCGCCGGGGCCAGGCATCGTCCCGCGGCGCTCCACACGCTTCATCTTTTTGCGGCACCTAGTGAAAAAAAAACAAGGGTCAGGGTTTGCCGGCGCTGAGACCCCGCGCGCACACGCACCGATCACACACGGTGCCGGGGCCCTCGGGCCCGGGCCCCCATTTTTCGACGCATTTGCCGTCCTTGTAGCGCCCGGGAAGGCCGCACTGGCGGCAGATGCGCTGGCCCTTGTCGTTCGTGGGCGGGTACGACCCACCGGTGGGCGCAAGCGCCGCGCGGGGCAAGTCTAAGGAAAGAAGATGGTATCAGGATCAGTGCCCTTCCAGGGGGAGAACAGGAAAAAGCGCACCAATGCCGTTGCCGTTGCCGTTCGTCTTCGCCCCAACCGTAGCGGGCACGGCGCCTGGCGAGGCGGTGCCTGCAAGCTTCTTCCCTGGGGGGCCCGTCACGGGTGGCGCAAATACGTGCGTCTGGTAGCTTTGGAGCGCGGGGCCGTGAGCGGGGCTGCGCTGCGCCGAGGGTAGTGACGGGTG
>CVKZ01000003.1:3125268-3138386 GCA_001457955.1 Heterobasidion annosum
CGAAGCCCTGTCCTGCGGGGCTTGCGCGTCGCGGTTCATCCTCACCGCGCCGCGCGGCCCTCCCGCGAGAAGAGACGGCTGGCGTGTGCACGGGCAGCGCATCGGGACTCGGGACGGGCGTGCCCCCGGCGCAGGAGTGGCAGCACTCGCTCCCCGTGCGAGTTCGGCGCGTCGGGCTGCTGCTGCCCGCGTGCCGCGCGTCGAGGGGCGTGTGACGCGCGAAGTTTTCTGCTCTTCTCTGGTGGCGCAGGAAGGGGCAGCGCGCGCGCAGGTGTCGCTTCATCCGACAGCCGTCCACCCCGGTCGTCACGTCATGCACTTACAGGACGCCTGGACGAGCATCGAGACGGCGCTCGCCTCAAGCCTCTAACGTTCTGGTGTGGGACTCGCGCCGTGACAAGCGCGTTCGGGGAACCCGAGCGCCTGGGCCTGTCGCCGGCGTCCTCGCTCGCGTCTCCCACTCACTACCACCGAGGAACGCGACGCGATTGGCCGCGAGAACGAGCCTTCGCGCCCGCGGTCCTTACCGTCGTTCGCAGCCTGCTTCTCAGCTGTCGCCGTCCCCCATGTACGTCTGGGGCGCAGAATGGAAGCCGCAGAGCCAGTGCCTGGCGTCACTGTCGTGCAAGCTACGCTCTGTCCGTTTCCCGATTCGGGTCTGTGCTCCGCGTGCTGCCGACCCTGTTGGCAACGCGCAGGAGGCGTGGGGACGTGCATAGATCTTACAGTACTTTCAGCCTCCGTTCTCAGGCTTGACCTTGCGGCGTGTCGTTTATATTGACCGTGGTGCGTAGGAGCTGGTATGCAACTTCCCATAATTAAGACTCGAGCGCGCTGCATGCCGTCCAATGCGCATGACATGTCGAGACACTTGCCAAATTGTGTTAAGGTCGATCCCAAAGCAAACAGCTAGTTTCGCTTCATGTCATTGACTAAAACATATACGATAGCGTCCTCGAGATACATGATTACATGCGATACAGCCGTGAAAATTATTACAATATCACAAGAAAAACAGTTACCCTGTCTTCGCCTTTAGCTCTCTCCACAACGTGAGGAACAAGACCCCTCCGATGCCAACCAAGGCTATCTCCAGACCGACATAATTCAGCATCCCCACCTTGATTCCCGCTCCACCCCACACGGCGCCCGACACGCGTCCTGCGAAGTTGCTGTATTGAATTGCCAAACTCAGCCGCCCGTTCCATTCCGGCGGACACTGCTTCGACAGCAAGCTCATGGTCACGGTGCTCGCTATATTGAAGCCGAGCGCCACGAGGAACCAGCAGACGAACAGCGACCCAAACGTGACCACGTCCGCCTTCAGGATCGCGACCGTGATGAGCAGGCCAAGGAGGCCCGAGAGCACCCCGAAGAGGAGTATGTACCTGTCTTGGATGCGGCGCGCGAGATAGAGGTTGACGAACAGCAAAGGGAATGTGCAGATGCCCCCGAGAGCAATAAAGTTGCCGGCAGCAAAAGGGGAGTAGCCGAACACTTGAGCGGTAAAGATGGGCAAATTGGACTCCCAGCCGCCAAGGATGAAGAAGCAGGTCATGGCGAACCAGCACATCGTCACAATCACTCCGTATTGACGGCGATTAGGATTATGTGAAGCGGGTGTCAAGGTCGACGAGGGGCTGATGGACCGTTGAGAAGCAATATCGTGTGCGGATTCTACGACGGAGAGCGGGATTGTGTGGGGAGAAGAAACGGGGCTGTGTTGGATCGTATTCTCAGGTCGTGGAGGTTCCCTCGGGACGTCCTCGAAGAATTGTACACACAAGAACCAAAATAGAGCCCATGCAGCGGCCATGACCCACCCTGGGCTCGAGTACCCATTAAAGATGGCGTTTTCGAAACCAACCCGATACAACAATCCCCCGACGAACGGACCGACGCTGAACCCAATTCCCTGGCCGACAACAAGCCATCCCGCGAGAGTCGTGCGCCGGCGGATACCGACTATTCGGGCGTCGGAGCAGAAACGCTTGGAGTACATGAAATTCGTGAAGCCGAAGCCGATGATGCAACGCCCGATGAGGACGAGGTATAGGAAGTTGGCACGGTAGGCCAGGCCATACAGAATGTGACCTATAATAGCCATCGCACACGCGAAATAAATTGGGATGGTGTATGCTCCTAGACAAGGCCTGAATACAAGGATATCTTGGCAGTCTGTGCAGTGAAACGCACCTCGGTCGATTGCCATCAGAGGCAGGAGTGCTATTCCTGCGAACACGACTGGGATCCCGATCACAAGCCCTGCAAATGTCGCTGTGCCGCCCAAGTACTCGGCATACTTGCTGGCCGATGAAACGACGATAAACATTGACACCTGTCAATTCATAATGAGCTGCGAATGGGCTCAAAAAGGGCAGGGCTTGTGCCGACCTGCGATAGAGCATTCAAAGCTATGATGCATATGAGAGAAGAGCGCTTTGGAAGTTTCAACTCTGGGTCGACGGAGTCTGTCGCCATGTCTCTGCCATGTATCGTCCAGGGTGCTTGAATTGCGACGCTCCGTCTCCCGAAGGGCGAGCGTACAGGGCGGTGGGAGAGATTGAGCACCGACGAGGGGGTTCTTATGCCCGGCATATTCTGAGAGAATGATCACAAGTTACGCAGTGAATGGCAAGAAGCATGAGGACGCACTGGAGGAAATCACCCAAGCGCTTTTGAACGTCGATCTCTATCCGAGACTCGGAATCTAATCGGATGCGGCGCAAGGAGACTGGGAATGTTCAGGAGCACACGATCTTCATCCGACGCTCAATGGCGGAATCGACGCGCAATGGTGGGACCGGCTATCTCAACGCTGTTTATGCTCCATGATCCTCGCGCGGCGGGGAATCAGGTGAGGAGTCGCATCATATTTGCGCAAATAAGCGCTATCCCCTGTAGTATTGGACTGACCCGCACAGGGCGGACGGCGCTGAAAGGTGTGCAATGTAAGTGGAGTGCACCAGGAAAAGATGGGCAAGACGTGGGAACTCTGAGAATGAGTTTATTTTGGCGCCTTCCCGACGCGTTGGGCTAGGTCTTAGCGCTTAGCCGCCAGCATCGTCAACATGCAACGGGCTTTCCATATGGATCCACCGTTCCGAGTGTCAACTGGACTCTAGAAAGGGCCTGTTTGTGCCGCCGCCGACGGTCACCGGTAAAGGCAGTTTCGATCCTTGAGACCCCTGACTAGCTCAATGTTGTAGTAATCACCCACGCACTCAGTAAGGCTGCACATGCACTGAATGGAACCAATTACAGTTTCTCCTGTAGCTTCATTGCTACTTATGTGCTTCTCTTAGACATGGACATAGATCCAGGCGTCCGCCGGCATAATAACCCCAAAAAATTCGCTCAACAATCGACTCACGCGAACAGAAAGCCACTCATGTGAGCCGCAAACAATAGTCTGGGTTACCCTTGGGATTCTGGGAATAAGAGCAGTCGGTCAACGCAAAAACTTGATATAAAAATTTTGGCACTGACAAGGGCCCAGTTGGGAAAATCGACAGCCTTGCCAGAAGCCCCTCCGACAGCGAACGACCAGACGAAAACCATCACCTGACCGAAGAGTTCGTGTCATACACTCAATCTTGTTCGCAGACAGAAGCTCACCTGAGTACCGCCATCCAACGCTGCGCTGAGAAGGAAGTTATACTTGCGGAACCATCTCGGGCGGTATCTGTGCGAAGAGCATAGATCAGTCTCGGCTAAAAGTAAACCAATTCTCTACTTACTTGCGAAGGTACCATTGGGAGAAGATGGCGACAAGGAAGGAAGTGAAGACACTGGAATTGATACCAACGGACAGGAATCCTAGTTCGGCCACCAATATTGGCGTGAAAATCCTTGAAAAGAAACATCGGACAATGAGTCACATTGAGGTCAGATATCATGGACGTTGCATTGTGCTCACTTGTTCCACCCGAATTTGGGGTACTTCTTGTGAAGTAAATAGGTTGGGATTGGGAAACCCAAACCAGCGATAATCATCCACGGAACGAACTACCACCACAAGTCATCAGCGGCGCAATTTGTGGGGAAACGTTAGGCGTGGGACATACTCCGTAGCGTGAACCTGGAGTATAAAGGGGTTTCCCGAGTGCGCCCCAGGCAATGGCATCACTGTTGTATGATTGAACCTACGCGAACTATTGAACAGATTTAGAGCGCAAAGAAGAGATGTCACCCTACCTGCTGCCCAGACCAAACATTGGTTCCTTGAACGTCCAACAAGATTTCCCGGTTAGAAGCCAGAACACTCTTCATGATGGCGTAGTTGAGCAAGCCTCCCTGAAATACAAGCATAAACTTGTTGCTGCATCGAAGCATGAATGAGACGGACGAACAATTATACCGCCCATTGTTTGGAACGCGAAAGTGGCTCGAGGAGGAAGTTTCGTGTATTGACCCTGTCACGCAATGAGAAGGTCAGGCCAAAAATGGTGCAATTGAGAAAAGCAAACCATTTTGAGGTCCCGAAGTAGATTCAAGGTCAAGGTGTACGTTTGGTAACCATACAGCGTGAAGTACATGTTTGCTACGGGCTTTCCTGGGATAATAGCACCTCCCACCATCTACGAATAACGCATGAGATATCGTGAGAGGGATGCCCGGAGGTGTGGCGTATATATCAGGGTTGGGTTTCACTCACCTGGACTAAGTTCTCGATCGATGGCTGATAACCAACGGTGCAGTACAATGTGCCAATGACCGGCAAAAAGACCGCAGTAATGATGAGAGCAACAATCAAAGCCCACCAAGGCATGCCCGACTTGGCACCGTAAGATGTTCCCAGCGCTATGGCAAAGCAAACGATAAAGATGCCACCATACCAGTACCAAGGGACTTCAGGATTAAACAAGTTGTTTATCAATTGGCTGCTAGCAAAACATCAATTGAAAGACAGTACCTTCCTTGTAAAACTTGGAGATCGAGGTTTCAGTGAACAGACGAAAGGATAGGCGTACAACTCGACATACCTTCATTTTCTTGTAATGGGCATCATCACACTCGTGGGTCTGAGAAGTAAGCCTAAGTATTCAAAGTCGACACGAGGATGCAAATTCTCCACATACTGAAGCATTCTTGACTATCTCCCACACATCCTTGGCGTGCCAGAGGGCAAAGTGCGTCACGGCGGCTAAAAGGACACGCGGTCAAATGATGTTTGAAAAGTCGTCTTGAACAATTTTGATGAAACAACTGACCCCCGATATACATCGTCCGACTGACTTTGTAGAGCAACTGTGATGCTGCGTACCAAGGGAGGCCCTAGTATTCAGCGGTCAGTACCAACTCAGAAAGTGGACAGACGGACGACGAACCTCGATCTCGAGCTTTGTGCTATTAAGCGTGAAGTCGTCGTTCAAAATCCTCAATTGATCATACCTAAGATGTCGGACGGACATGTCAGACATTCGAAAACTGTATCAAGACGCAGAAGCTCACTCGGTTCCGTTCTAGAAACATGCAATATTAGAAAACCCCACGGCATGATTGCGAGCAGATGTACCATACCTCATAGTACAGCAGCTGGGTCAAGAATGGGAAATTCTGGGCGTTCCAGATGTTGTTTGCATAGCAGGCACAGAACGCGATCCTAGAAACACAATCAACAATTTGCGTGATAGGTGATGAATGAGGGCGAACACACATGCAGACCGCGCATCCAGCATACAGCGACATCTGAGTCGAGAGGGGGGTGAACAAAGATCCAATGGCGCTGCCTCCACTGCCGACATAGTTCCAGTCGAAAGAGAGAGCAAACGTTCCGAGCCCTTCGTTACCCGCAGCACCACCTAAAAGCCCAATTGCCTGAGAAAATAGGAACAAACCAAGTCGGTAGGAATTTCGCACGCACCGAATATCCTCGTAAACCAAGCGCTATGCCGATTTGCGAGGCAGAAGATACTAACCCCCGTCAGAGTCGGCGCAATGTACTCAGGGAACCACTCCCAAATGAAGATCGCCACAAAAACGGTCCAGAAGAATCGTACGCGTTTCTTCTGGAGGAACAAACCTTGCCCACGATGCATGGCGTCGAAGAGCTGGACAGGTGGGATGATGTGCGGATAGACGGCCCAGGTGGGGTACACAAGGTATTGGCGCGCAAGGCCCGCAAGCCCATAACCGATGAGTTGTGATCCAATGAGAGTGAAAATGCCGACTGTAAACAATGCAAAGAGTTAAGTAAAGTGGCCAAGAGATGTAGAGAAGATCGTATACTGGCCTGCGGCATTGGGTCTGACGTTGTAATACAGATCTTGAGCGGCGAAGATTGAAATCGCCAGTGCAGAATCGGAGGCCGTTGCGGCCATGATCTAGAATGATAAGTATTGCGAAGTAAAGAAGTCATGTACGCATACATACCGTGATTGCAACATGCTCCTTCAGGTTGAAAGGTCCGTGGTTCATAAAGCGCCAGAAAGCGTTATCTCTTGTCTTGATCTTGGCGGAGACTCCAGGGCCTGGAATGGCTTGATCCAGAATTTTACCAAGTATGAAGGCGATGATCTGAAGGAAAAGACTGCTGACGGTGACCTAAGACGGTGCGACGATACATGAGGAAAGAATGGTCAGCCGGCACCAGTTAGCATTGTTCAAGCGAGCCTTACAGTCTGAGGACGGAAATACTGTAGTAGTTGGAGAAGCTGTCAGTGGAGACCGTGGATATCCAGAAGGAACGGATAACGCACAAAAAGCTGTCCAAGAACTGCACCGAAACATGCAAGACCGGTGCCAAGGAACATCGACCTGAACGTAAACACAGGGAGAGTCGGATCGTCTTCAAGTGAGATGAGACGTAGTGCATAGTCCTGCTCCGTATCTACACACATCATTAGGACAGAACCCAAGAAAGTTGGAAACAACGCACCGATAGGTCTCTCTTTCCCAGTCTCATCGAGATCGATTGTCCTAACATCCTCGAACACCTCATCTACGTCCGCTGGGCCGTGAACGCTCTGCTCCTTGGTGTCATTATATCCCAATTTCTGTTCTTCAACAGACCCTGTCGGACTGAGAGGAGGCTTCTCCTTGAAGGGACTCGTCGGAGTGTCAAGGGCAGTAGACATACTCTCGCGTGTCCAGTCTATCCCAGCTCTCTAGGCAGGAGGGGAAGGACCAAGGGATGAGAAGGGGCAGAAGCCGACTCTTAGGGTGCATGACGGCGGGAAGGGGCTTTATGGATCGCATCACGGTGCGTACATACAGCGTTGAGGTACCGACGTGGGGCCTCCGGCGCGAGTTTGGTAAACGGCTCCATGTGCTTCGATGTTCGCGAGCAGGTCGATAAGGAGATAGGAAGGATATATGACTGATATATGGGCCTACTGCGGCGAGCCGACATCCCCGCGATGCAGGGACAAAATTAAATCAGAGCAGGGGCGCTCACCGTCAGCGATTGCGCGAATGGCTAACCTGTTGCACCTTACTGTAAACCGCAAACTGCCAACGACACGACTTCCGTACGTGTGCAAGTGGGCAGTCCGTGGCCATTCACTGGCCATTCGCAGGCGAAAGGTGACACAGTCAGCTTGGAGAGTCACCGGTCACGGGTCGGTTAGAGATGATCCAAACGGAACCAGGGATGGTGTTATTATGCGAGCGAGCGCCGGCCTGGAAGAAATTCGGATGGCGGGCCACATCGCAACTTTCTCAGGGTTCCAAACTGACAGGAGTCTTAAAGCCTGATAAGTTGTGATGTAGGTCCCTACTTTTTGATGTAAATTTTCGCCTACTGCCAAGTGCGCTATCAAAGCGCTCAGCACACCGCGTGGGTGCTATATAATTCAGTCAGGTACGTATGCATCGGGATCTCAGGAGATGCCGCCTAGGAACAATGTTGGAAGTCTCCTTTACTAAAAGCAGTGTACGAAAGTGTACGAAGCATACCAAAAGTACGCCAGGAGCGCGGGCGTGCCAGACTCGTAATGCATGTCGGAACAGATCAGAATTGACATGATTTGCGCTCCATATCACGACCGAGATGGTCCGCAGATCAGTGAAGACATAGAGGGAGGCCAGGTCGCAACTTGTGAGCGTTCTCAGTGGAAGTACTAGAGAGTACTAGTAGTCGCCAGCCGCAAAATTTGTGAGTCGCGGTACGATCGATCGTGAGAGGCGCGACTGGCGCGCCGGCGGCATGATGACAACCACTCATGCGCACGGACATCAGCATGGTGTTCAGTACGATACTCAATATCGAACGCATGCTTCTCCATGTCGTACTACGATGTATGGCTCTAGTATTACACAGACATCGCTCTTTCATTTCCCAACCATGCTGCCACGACACCCCGTCCGCCGAGCCCCTTTGCAACAATGGTCTGGTCATCCCCAGGTACAATATCCAGCGCGTTATCACTCCATTTGACATCTTCCCCCGCGTCTCCAGCGACACTTAGCACTACCCCTTTCACCGGCTTTTTGGCGCTAACCCGGATCCGTTCACCGGATACTTCAACTCTGAGGCCCGTGTTCCCAAGGTGGTTCAGATGTTTGAAGGGCTGTGGCCAATCGGCATATCGCGCCACGACGATTCCGGCGTCATCCACCAGCTTGGCGGAGGCTACAACCGATGCGCCAGACGCTGGATCGGCGGCTGGAGTTGGGACGTGAACAACTAAGAGCTCCGTGCTTTGGTTTGGAAGAAGAGTGACAGTGCTTGAACGTGTTTCCATCCAGGACGATGCAAGGTCGTGGAATGATAATATGAGTCGCAATTTCTGCGAGATCAAGGTAGAGTTGGCGCTCCATATTGAGATATTTGCTTCTTTCGTTTGGAAAGCGCCAAACTCGTAGAACTGTCATATCCATCGGAATCATCTCCAGTCAAAGTCGAAAGAAAGTCACCTGTTTTGGGCGGTCTGTCTCCCTATTCTTGGTGACCTGTGCATTTGACAGCATCAGAATGTGAGACAGATGAGGCCCTGGTTGACCTACTGAGCGCAGGATCCCAACGCTTATGGGTCTCAGCTCTCGCGCAATGGTATAATATACCGGTTTGGGTCGTAGCTAATATGCAAGATGTTCAATTGACGCCAGGGAGAGTAGTGACAGCACTCACGAAATAATCGACAATGGACCACGAAGTAACAGGCCAGCAGTCGTTGAGTTGCCAGACAATGACGCCTCCAGTCTGAAAGAATGAAATATTTGAGTATTGCCGTAAAATGGAAATTGGAAGTCTGGAGGACGTACGTATTCCTTTCCTTTCCCCCGCCACTCTCTCCTCCAAACACGATAAGCATAGCTGACAGCCTCTGACTGCATAAGCTGTGTGTTATAGACATGCCTGAGAACATCGATGCCTTCAGCGGAGTGATCCGAGACGTCTGGATATTAGTCACCACGCACGTTTCGAGGTCGCTTGTCAAGCGGAAGCTCTCGTTCATAGGAATAGCAAACCGCCGTTCGTGCTGACCTGCACGACAATGCTGTCCCATGATAGGCGCTTGAGCATATCGTTCCTTCTGATCGTCACGCATAGATCCCATCCAGTAGTCGATGGTTGACAATGCAGGCATACTGGGCATCCCGAACTCGCTGCGTGTCACGAGAGAGATAGACGAAACAGATCAATGACAAGCATGCGAAGAATGGCAGAGTGAAAACTGAATCTTACCTGACAAAACGACCACCCATCTCGTCATATTTCTGCCATAGCAACTCTTTGCCGCCCCACACATCCCATTGATGTACATCACCTATGGTAGGATCAGAGGTATCCCATCCCTTTCCGCCGTAAGGCGACCCCCGATGGTATGGCACCTGCGGGCAAGTGAGGCTCTCGACAACGGACGGCAAGACGGTCTCGTAGAGTATACGAGCAGGAAGATCTGTCTCAACCCCCCATTGCAGAATCTGCTGATAATCTGTATGAGAATAAGCGATCGCGGCGGTTTTTTTCAGCTGAAAGGACCCTCACCCTCGTTGTTGCCGCAGAAGAGAGCTAGGGATGGGTGGTGGCGTAATCGCAATACATTATCTTCTGCTTCCTGGCGCACGTTTTCTACGAATACCTCGTGTGCAGGGTATATGCCACACGCAAACTGGAAGTCCTGCCAGACGAGAATGCCAAACTCTGAGAAAGATTTCAGTCCAAACAAAGATACCATAGAGATGTCAAAAACACCGCACCGTCACAGATATCATAGAAGACGTCAGGCTCATACACACCGCCGCCCCAGAGTCGAACCATGTTCTGATTGCCGTCTCGTAAAAGAGTGAGCCAACTCCGATACCGTTCAGCTGTTATTTGCGTGAGGAAATTATCAGCAGGAATCCAGTTGGAGCCTGTATGTAATGATTTCTCCATGTCAGATCCAATAGCAAGCGAAAGGGGTTGAAAACAGACCACCGATGAACATTCGAACGTTGTTGACCTCAAAGAGGAACGTCGATCCTTTACCGTATTGATCAGCGTGCTGGAGGGACTCCTGTATGAGCCTGACGCGCCGGAAGCCGATGTTCTGCGTTTTGGTGTCGAAGACGTCTCCACCCTATCCTCGAGGTGGATCAGTCCAGGTGTCCGGGTGTATGCGAGGAAGCCACGCACGTTGTTTAACAGAACAACTTCGACCTGATACAGTGCTTGCTTTCCATAGCCGACCGGCCACCAAAGCGCCACCTCGTCTTTTTGAAACGCCCAATGCACGATATCCTCCGATAGGCTCGTTCCACTGGGCACCCCGCCGTCAGCATAAGTAAGGCTAGCGCTCTCTGACCGAATCACATCCCCTGACGCCGTGTCCGTGATGGTCACGCGGGCGGTGTCGGCTAAGGAGGTGTGTCCTTTCAGCACGAGGTCAAGCGAAAACGAAGGCTCAAGGTCGGATGAGACCAGAGCTTTAGTGTGAATGGATTGAATACGAGTCGTGTGTGCGATCAATCGAATGGGTCGGTACGGCCCCACAGTCATGAGTTCAGGGCCCTACGGAACAGCATTTAGGGAGCGAAGGCCACTCAACACGTTCGGTTAAAGCTCACCCAATCCCACCTGAGAGAGAACAATGACGAGCTGACCACACTGAGAGGATAAAGTGAGACCTACCGCCAGTCGTATTGCGCCTTTCGAACATAGACGCGGCTTGGATCACCGAGGTTACACGATCCCGCGCGGACGCGTCCGAATTCCTCTTCGAGTTTCTTGCCGATCAAATATGCGGGCTTGAAGTGCAATAACAGGATGTTCTGTTCTCTCAAGGCGCTCTTTTCTATGTCCAACTAGAGCATATATCGTCGTTAGTGTACCATGCGTCGCTGCAAACCGAGAAGAACGTACCCTATAGGTACGAAATTGATTATCCGAAGATAGGATGTTTGTTCCATTCTTATGTAGATGAACACTTGAGGTCAGTGATGACTCGTTCAGAGCCAATGAAACTCACAAGATACACATCGGCGAACGTATCAAGACCCTCAAATACGATCTCAAAATGCTGTGCATGTTCAAAGACCCCCCCAAGGGAGAATGACGTTGTATAAAGCCATTCTCTCATACCGATCCCTTATGGTTGAAAAAGTAAAGTCGAGTCGAGGAATATGCGGAGAAGTCACATACATTGGACCTTGTGTTCGTTGAACTCTACGTACGGGTCGGGTATCAACTCCGCCTTCAGAAGCTCGACGTGTATCTCGGATGGAAACGCGTGTGCATTATGCCATCCGCCACGCGCCGACTCGTCGAGTACAGATGAGATCGAGGGATCGCGTTCCTTCCACTGCCAACCCTTATCGATGTCAACGATTTTCGCCGTCATTGCTTTGCAGTAGCGGCGAGCAAGCTCGCGTCTCGCTGCCCGGGATCCTACTTATATGCATTTTCAGACTGGTCGACACATGACACAAGAGTGGGAACGTACTCTGGACATGACCAGGTGCCTTTTGCCGATGTTATTCCGGTGTTTGCTGCCCCGTCATGAGCGGCTGGGATTGGCCTTATAGTTTCGATTCGACCAGCTCCGACGGGAAAAAAAAGTGAGCATGCACATTTTGTGATTATGCTGCTTGCATGCCGTATCGACGGAGAACGATTTCCCATGCTGCGTAGTGCGTTCTCTCACTGTCCTTCAACGCGATATACCCCAAACCCTCTCTTATCGGCCCGCCCGTCATGATATCGCCTCTTCAGATCATTCCTCATATGTGTGCCTAGCACAGGACTCCTGGTGGACTCGAAAAGATCACTTACATGGCATCCGAAGACTGGGCGGAAGGATACCTGGAGGAGACGCAATCAACACTGCTCGGTAGATGTCTGGCACCGACCCCTGTAAGTCTTCTAACAAGCTGTTCACGATTTCAGCAGCGCCTTTCAGCGCCCTAAGGAGCAGAGCAGGAAACGATTCGGGAGATCTGGCCGGGGAGGGCTTACGTGATGATGACGATTTTCCCAGAAAGGGAAGCTTGGGACGAGACTGGAGTCATGCAGTCGGACCTGGCGCACGTCCTCTTGCTGCTTGCTGCTAACCAACACACTCATCGCACGAATCGCTCTATTTCTCTCTATACTCTCTGCTACTTTGGATATCAATTGTGCCATCTTCGTGAACCCTTTTTCCTCATATTTATTTGCACGGCCCTTCTGACCCCACACTTGGTCTTGAGCTTTATCTTCGTTCATTATCTCCCCGTTTAATGCCATCTAGGAACCCACGCAATGCCTCTCGCAAACACAACCCAAAGTCTACCTCTGCAATTTCTCTTCTTTCCCAGCTCGATGACACGCCGCCTGCCATGCCTCGTTCGCCATCCCTTGTCTTAGATTTTGATCCAGAACTACCGGAATCCTCCCAGCTTGTATCTGCTTTCGACCCCGATATCGAGCGCGTTGGGGAGCCGGGTACGGGTGCGACACAGGGTTTCTATGAACCAGTAGAGTCTTCGGATGCGGAGGATGATCCGGTCCTTCCACTTCCCGCTGCCCAGCAAGTGGACTCGTTGAAGGAGTCTGGACACGTCAGGTCACCAGTACTTGCTCGGTGAGTTCCTTGCGTTTACACTCGTATCTTCTTAGTCCTTGCTTCTGTGCACACACCCATTGACGTATACCGGTCGCCATTTGGTGTTTGCCTCGCGACCTGACCGAGGCGAGCGTTTCTTCGATTGGT
>CVKZ01000003.1:3143160-3159532 GCA_001457955.1 Heterobasidion annosum
ATACAACTCTGGAATAAACCAGCTTTTGCACCCCACAGTTCAGAGCTCATTCGCGCTTGTCTCAATCCTTTAAAATCATCTTCGCCGACTTTCGCAAACTTGTCCTCCTCACTCAGCCTCGTTTGTGTTCGTACTCATCTCCTTGCTTGTACCCCTCGTCCATCCTCGTATATTGTCAGAGTCCCATGTGGCTCTTGAAGAACATAGTTGTCGGTTGCGGCACTACCTTTTCGGTACTGATCGAATCCCTGACCCAACCCTTACCAACTGACCCTTACCGACCGACCATTTGGTCGGTGTTCGGTGAAGTCCCGAAACCATTTGGGTGCTTTAATTTCACCCTCCCCATTACTCTTCAGTGCGCTCTCGCTTTCTCAAGTTGTAACTAACAATTCCTTGTATATCAGATACTAGCTCCAGCACCCCTGCACTAGAGGTTGTTTTGGTATTGTGCTTAGCACTTAGAGCCACCTCCAGTGTATCAGCAGATACAAGCAAAACATTGTAGCTGCTGCCATGTCAAAAAGTGATCCCAGCTCGTTTTTCATCACCAGAAATCCCCATGATGGGGTATCAGAGTTCAACAATGAGTTTCTCTTGCGGGATACAATGCTGTACGTAGTGAAACTCCATGAATTGGCATATGATCAACCAAAAAGATCCTTGTGGAAGATTTTCAAAAATCCTTTCTGAGCCATATAGTCAGTTCCTCATCCATTGATTAGCTCCTTATTCTGATAGGTTTATTTTAGGCAGAGCTCTTTATTCCAAGAGCATACTTATATCACAGCTCAGCTCCTTAGCGCACTTTAGATAAGATGTGCACACGGCCAGGACACGATGGCCGCAGAAAGTGACTTGTTGGTGTACTATGTGGCTACAAATTCTGATTGGCTCGTCAAATGCACTGAGTTGTTCTCGAAACTACCCACCACCACTTATTATCTTCATAAACTTCAGGACGAAGATCTTGAGCTAACCTTCACACAGGCCCCTTTTCAACCACCTACTGTAGGAGATCCTTATACTGAGAAAGTGCTGCAGAGTGTGTTATCAAAGCCACCCATTTGGCTCGTGACGGCACTGGACTCTCTCTTAAGCAAGGACAAGGCAACTCTAAGTGCTTCAGACGTACTATGAGGCTTCCAAAATATTCCTCTAGGTGAACCCCTTTACACAGTTGGCCGATGTGTCGCTTTCCATAGAATTCTCAAATCCCTCATCATGCTTTATCAAAACTGGTTGCATGACTTGACAAAGTTATGCGATCATTAATCCCGATCCTCTGAGGAAGGGCACAATTCTTTATCTAAGGAAGGGCACAATTCTTTAAAAAACATCATGTTTGCAATACGGCTACTTCATCTACTGGTACATTCTTTATCTATGGATCAATTTGGTCAACATATCATTTTCTTGGTCAGCTTGGAAGTCGGGTGGAGCGAGACTGCAAACAGGCAGGTCAGCAAGGCTGCCATTCAGAGTTCACAGTTCACCAGTGCAGGGGATGCCTTGGAACAATGGAAAGCCAGCTAGGCTAGCCAATTCATTGCCTCAGAATCAATCACATCTCTTATAGTCCATTTTGGATAGCATAGAGGTCCAATCTCAATCTCAATCATGTATCTAGAACACCTTGTTCCAAGGATCAAGGGTGTCTCACTGACTCAAGAACAGTGTCCTGCAGAGCCATGGCAGAAGACTCTGTCTAATATCATGGCAGCATTTTCCACTACCCCTGATGCGAAGTGGAGGTTTGAAGAGTTCGTGAGTACATACCTGTCTACAACCCACAGGGATGGAAAGTGACCCCAAACTCAAACTATTAAGCTCATCAACTACCTAAACAACAAGACAACACGGCTGTTTTCTGGAAACTGCCATGCAGAATCAATATTATTCAGCCTAATGTCACCAGCAGGGTGCAATGTCAACATCATGAGAGTCCTCGGCATTACGGATGTGGTCGATTATCTGAAAGTGCATGTGGTGTCAACACATTTTGATAAACTAATCTGAATTATTTGACAGGATTATGATTCACACATAATAGGCATGAATATAAAAACTTGTCCCTTTTGTGCCTTGCAGCTCAACTTGCAAGTGTCTGCATCACAGGATCCTTTACATCACTTGTCTTCTGGTAATGCACACTGGACATTGTATCCGATGTGTGTGCCTACTTGGTTTCCAATGTCTCTCCTTTGACAGATGAAAACTCAACTGTCTCAACTTGTCCATGAAGTGATGTCCATCATCCCTGCTGAGAGACCCAAATCCAGAGTGGACTCAATTAACATGCAGCCAATGGATCACATAGAAAGTGATGGACCATTGGATTCTCCGCCATCTGTGGCCTTCTACCATGAACTGCCCTGCATTGACCAAATTGACCAGTTGAGTGAGGAGGTGGAGGTGGAGGTGGAGGAGAGGATAGAGGATGAGGAGGACGAGGAGGTGGATGAGGATGAGGATAAGGAGGTGAAGTAGGTGGAAGAAATTGAGCTTATTCTTGGCGATCCACTGTCAGATGACATGGCAAATGAAGGCCAGTTGGGCAACAAGCATCATGATAAGCAGCATAGTGGGGATGACGAGGAGGAGAGCAGTGCGGAAGATGATGATCAGGGCAGTGATGACAAGAGCAACGTGTTTGAGTTTTAGAGTGGCAAAGGACTCCTGAGCCTGAGATTCTAATGGGCACAGTCTCAACAGTCAAAGTGCTCATGTTGTTGTCAAGAGCCACCATTCTGGTGCTGCCTGTGTGTGCAGATGATATTTTGCTGTTTGTGTATTCATCAAGTGTATCTGATACCAACCAACATGGTAGTAGTTCTTCTGCTGTCCTTACTGCCGAGTGCTCATCTGGCTCCTATTCCATTGCTAAAGAGCTGCTATATTTACGAAGGCAATGTCTTCCTTGGTCCTATTGTCAACCCTGGTGCTCAAAGACCGCAGTTGAAGAGAGAGGTGCTGATGCATCTGCTGCGCTTTGTTCATGTACAGCTTAGCAGATTCAGATTTGCAGTTGAAAGGATGGTATCATTGCTTTATGGTGACATTCTTGACTAGATCTTTCCGAGTGCACCAGAGGGACCCTTGATGTTGTTCAGCCAAGCGATCCTCCAAGCACTCATCCTGAAAGCCACTGCACCAAGCATCAACCCCCTCATCTCTGCTATTGGCAATTCAGGAGCTGTCCAGAAATCATTAAAAACTGCTACAAGTGTGCTGAGGGGCAGTGCAAGGCCAAAGGAGCAGGCATGAGTCGGGCGAGGGAGCATATGTGTGTTGTCAGCGGGAGTGGGTGTGCATCAGGCAGAAAGCTCTTGTGGGCCGGGAGACATGGAATCATGGGCACGGAATAGAGGGCACGAGTCGGGTGAGAATTAGGGGGAGTGTGTCATTAGTGGGAGTATGCGGGCCCGAGTCAGTCAACATGCATGTCGTCAGAGGGAGCGGCCACGAGTTGGGTGATGCAGCGGCCGCATATTGTCAGTGGGAGACGTATGTTGGGTGCTGGGCACATCGTCAGAGGCAGTGGGCACGACTTGGGTGGAGCGGATGCGAGTCAGGAGCTGCGCAGGTCATCAGAGGGAGTGGCGGCGAGTTGTCAGTGGGAGACGCATATCGGGTGCTGGCCGTATTGTCAGAGGCAGTGGGTGCAACTTGGGCAGACACCAGGGACTTGGTGTTGAGGGAGGGAGAAGTTGGATGGTGCAGGGACCACTCGTGGATGAGGAGGCAGGTGATGATAGGCTGGAAGCAGGATGCGAATAGGCACATGCGCAACTGGGAGTCAAGGGTTCAAGGTGCTGGACCGCACATGGATCACACGTAGAGGAGCAGGCAGGCGAGGACGGAGGCAGGAAGATGTATGCGAATTCGTGCGCACATTGTCTGAGGGACTTGGAATGGAGAAAGGAGGAGAGGGAGGAGTTGGACGGCACAGGGATCGCACGCGGACGAGGAGGTGGACAAGGATGGAGGCCGGAACTGAGATGCCAACTAGCACACGTGTCATCAGAGCGAGTGCGACTCAGGTGCGCACCTGGGACTTGGAATAGAGGGATGGAGGAGGTTGAGAAGGTTGATGGGGCAGGGATCTCACGCGGACGAGGAGGCAGGTGACGCCAGATGCCGGATGTGGGATGTGGACTCACATGTGCATCGTTTGAGCAGGTGTGTGTGGGGCTGTTACAAGGGACCAGCAGTCAGGGCTGATGATGGAACGAGGACGATGGTGGGACAAGAACAATGCGGGAATGAACGCAGGAGCCTGCTTGAGGACCCATGCACATGCGGTCCGAGCATGTGCGAGTTGGGCGTGCTCTAGGGACTTGTGGATGGGGCTGATGAGGGAACCAGAGGTGGGAAGGATGGGCAATGGATGATTGGGTGAGGGGATGCGCCGCCGTGAACTATGCACATGGGCAGAGAGCATCAGTGTGAGGTAGGCAGGAGGGACGAGGGATGAGGGACAACCGGGTGAGAGGATGTGCCACCGTAGACTATGCAAGCATGTGGAGGGTGTTGGCCTGAGACAGCAAGGGCATGGAAGAGGGCACTAGATAGGACGATGGACCTTGTGTGCTGCCCGATACCAGATCCATTCCATATGCCTCGGCCCTCTGCGACTGGGTATTTTAACGAAGAATGCCGGGGATAAGGATTGTGAAGGTAGAGAATGGTATACATTAGGACGACGTTGAGGATACCTATCATCATTGAAGTCACAGTTGCGAGAAACTAGGAAATAAGTGCAGCACAAACGTGGAATCTCAGGTGAGCCCTCAACTTCCTCTCTATCCTGCGCCTCAATCACATCAACCACAGCCTCATCAACATACGCAATTGCTGACTAGAGCATTAAAGTAGTTCTTGCGGGACAGGATGGTGACAATTCAAGTGGACATGGATGCATACAAGGTGAGTTGATCGATAATTGAGTGCTGACGACGTCCATGACTCACTTAAGGCACAGGTGATGGCAAAGTTACTGTAGATGGACTCACAGGGATTTGTCTGGTAGATGGAATTCAGTAGAGTGAGTGGCTCGTCTCTCAGTTGATCTGGCTAAGGTGCAGAGATTGTAGGCCATAATAGTCATTGGTTTCTGTATGTCGACAGGCTTAGGCTCATGGGTAGTGTTCAAGTTGGATTTATGGGGTCTGATTACAATTCATTGAGTGAGTTTTCTTGCTCCTTGTAAAGACTGTAGAGTGACCCAGTGCTTCATCATGAATGCAGCCTCATGAGAGCAAAGTTGAGCATCTTGAATGTAAATGGTGGGCCATTATTTACGACTATCTCATGTGGTCTAATGGGTACAAACATCTAGCATTGGCAGTAATCTATGATATACGTTCAGTTGGGAAATGGGAATGTTTGAAATAGTTTGAGGATGGGTTTGTAGACAAAATTGGGTGTTTGCTTGTTGTGGCAGTGTGCATGGCTCTCGTCGCTCTCCTCTTCACTATTACTGCATGTTCTTTCTCATTTTTGCATATTTTCATGTCGTCCAAGTTTTGAAATCCATTATTATCGTATTCTTGTTGTCTTTGCGCACTGCCAATTTGGGTGTGCCTGTATGTTTGTTATAGTTTAATTGTGCTATGGTATACCATGCAACAGTGAGAAGTTGATGATTTAGACATTGAAGAAGCAGCCACGGTGTGCAATGACTACCAATTACAATAGATTATCGGGCCAACCAAGATATCCATAAAATAATATATCAACAAAAATCTGATAGAGCTAGGATAATTCATGAGATTAGAACAGAGGAATTAATGAGCAATTATCTGAGAGCATTGATACTGATGAACTACAGTAAAACCTGGCCAAACACCCTTAATAATTGTGTCCAATAGTAAACAAAGGACAGTTGTTTAGCCAATTACAATCCATTCTAATACCTTACGCAGTCTGCCAAGCTCACAACAGAGTGGTGGTGCATGTATCTACCTTTACAATAGATGATAGGGTGGACTGATTTATTCCATCAAATGACATATCAATAGAGATCACATAGTGTGAGGATTATCCATAAGATTTTGACAAAATAATGTATGAGCAATTATCCGAGGACATTCATACTGACGAACTAAAGTAAAACCTGGCCAAACTTTCTTAATAATTGTGTCCAATAGTAAATGAAGGACACTTTTTTTAGCCAATCACAATCCATTTCAAGGCCTAAAATAGGCCATGCAGTCTGCCGGGCTGCAGTTAACTCTGCCAAGCATCATCTAGGGATAGCAGACCCTCCCCAATTTCCTGATAGAAGGACCTGTTGAAGTGGTGCCAAAGGAAGTCACTCTTGTCATAGTGATATTTGCTCACGAAGTACATGAGAAAGTGGACTAGGTTGTGTTCACTGTTGCATTGGACAACATGTCTGACAACAGACAATGGTCCTAGAAAGAGAGAGCAGATAAGGAGAGTGTTCATGCCATGATTGACTCTCTGGTAGAGAATGGGGATGCAGACTTTGGACTTGCCATTGGTGGTGATGTACATAGCTTGAAGTGGGAGGTGATTGTGTTCGCAAAACTGGGATATCTGGTGAATACAATAAATATCACAAATAATGCAATACTTGCCTGTAGGCAGGTGTTAGTGCAGTACCGGGCCTTGGAGTGGTGACGCACAGGATGGTAAACTATGGTGGGAGGAGATCAGAATGCTCAAGGGACAATGGGTTGTGTGTGGGAAGAATGGCGAAGAGCAGGATTGGAAAAATGGAAAAATAAAAAACATGGTACTGTATAAACTTTTTATGGTCATACAGAGAAGAAAAATAATTAACCACACCTGAAAAGGAGGGTGCTTATAATATCCCTGATTGATGCCAACTGTGCTATGCATGGCATCATCAGAAGTAAGAGGGCAAGGAGGAGTTCAAGGTTGTATAAAAAGGCCTATGGGGGAGAGGTGTTTACAGTGGGCATGAGAGAATGCACAAGTAATGGGTTATTGCGCTAGCATGCCTGTGTAGACTAAGCATGTGCTGTACTAAAAAGGAATGGAATGACCCCACTTGCTGGCTCTTTCATGTTAAGGGTGGCTAAAAGTACATGTGATAGTAAGGAACTACCACAATCACTTTTGGAGTACCATTACTGACATGTCATTGTTTCTAGTTGTTGCAGTGAGAGATAGATCATGGATCAACTTCCTTGTGGTCACTATATCATCATACAAGACCATATGTGGCGATGCACTAAGGGATTGTGTTGGGACATAGTGTTGAATAGCAGGCAGTGTGCCAGACTGTCTCATTCACTAGATTGTGTATGCAATAGCCACATCGGATACAAGCTATTGATAAAGATGTAGTAGGAGGGAGTAGGTTAGTATGTAGCATTGATACATTATCTATGAGGAGTTTATGGAGTTGCTGATACATCTCTATAGGAATGTGTGTGACATGGAATAGATTTATGAGTTTTATCAATCAGTGCGCAAGCTATACCAAGTGATAGTGTGGTACAATGAAACATGCTCTGCAAAAAGGTCAGTGCCTTGGGAGATGGATCTGTAGGCCCACCTATACTGAAAAGTAAAACACTTGTGGAAATATAATTACAGCTCATATGCTAACGAGCCCATCAAATGAACAGGAATGAACTGAAAGCAGAACAAAATTGTCTCTTGTGTTCAGGCCTCAGAACATGTACAAACAATACCTTGGACATAGACTATGTATTAGTCCAAAGTAGCAGTGGAAGGTACAACATCAACGATGCACCTGGAGTGAGGCGTTGAAACCAAATCAGTTAGTATCTCACAAGGTCAACATACATCTTTGACAGTTTGGACATCTACAGCTCTCATGACCTCACCTGTGTATTTATGTCAAAACAAGCATGCAAAGCCACTCTTTTCATGGAGGTGAGTGTTTACTAGTTCACAAAAGGTAATGTACTGATGTTGCACACCCATGCAAAAGGGACCACAAGAAGCATACACTGATCCACAGCTTTGGTGGGAGCATCCAATGTAATACAGCAGACAGTTAGACAAGAAAAGAAAGATCAAGGAGATAATACTGGAATTTTTTCAGTACTTAGTAGGCAGGGGAGTAGAAGGGCCAAGAGATGTGGTCATATAGTAAGTAGCTATGTTCAATACAGAGTGATTGAAATGCTGATTTGCCCAGCTCAACCAATCATAAGTCCAACCCTCTCTGCAGACAAGGGCATAGGCCAACTATCCACTACAATGGCTGGCCCAAAATCTATGACCGGTGTGATCATATGTAGGTCGTTGTGTACAGAAATGATAGAGAGAGATAGGGCGTGCTATCCCTAGATGATATGTTAATGCATGAACTTCACATTCTGGAAGATCAAGCATAGCGGGATACTGTCATATTTTTGGAAAATGAGAATTGAAGCATGTATGAGTTTGTTTTGAACTTCTATTGAGTTTATTTCATTGCTACTACTGTTAAAGATGTAATAGTTATTTCTTATCACTGCTATCATGTTTTCATAGTTACTAATGCTTTCCAACATGTCTTCATTGTTTGCTGAGACTGTTGCACACACATATACCAATGTGTGAATGAAGAAGATTGCATAGTTGCTTGCACAAACACTGAGCTACAACTAGGAAGTATGAACACTAAGTAACATAGGGACAAGAGCACCAATGTAGAGAGGATGCTAGTGACCATCACAGCATGGCATGAAAAGGCCTGCTGCTCATTTGGCAATAATGTACACAGCAGCCTGAAGGGGAGCTGACAGAGCATAGGGCTATATTGAGAGTCAACCAAACCATGGTCAGACATGCAACTCACAAACAGAATAGGGGGTGGAGACTCACTAAGATGCTGGCATCTATGATTTGCAGCCTGCACACAATCTTCACTGTCAAGTCAGGGTTCACAATGATGCTCATTGTGTTCCATGCTGGTATCAAGGCCATGCTTCTTGGGTGTGAAATCCTTGCCAGGTGGCTGCGTGTGTACACCTCATCATCTGCATCCATCTGCACTGTCATGAGTGGCCCTAGCAGCTGTAGTATGTATCCTCACCATGTAGCTATATATGTACATCTTAATATCTGCATCTATCCCCACTGTCACGAGCAGCCCTAATGGCTTCAGCACATATCCTTTCCATATGGGCACAGCAATGACGTGCTTTGTAGCCTTGATCACTTTGGGTATGAGGTCAAAGTCAAAGAGCAAGTTCAGGAGGCCTAAGTCAATGATGGGAAGCATGGATGGATTCAAGGATATAAGCGTGACGGAGCCTTCTAGACAATGGAGTTCACATAAGAACAATGATGCATGGCAGTGCAAAAGATGAACATACATGCAGTGGGCATCATAATATGGGAGGTAATAGTGAAGAACCAACTGGTAGAAGGCATGGACTCAGCTCCAGGATAGTCTCGAAAGTGAATAGAACAGAAGTTACAGGGAGTAATAGAAAGATAAAAGTTAAAAGTTAAAAGTTAAAGAAAGGAAGAGAAGATGCAAAAAAAGGGGGGAGGAGAAAGCATTTGAAACCTGCTCGAAAGGGGGCTAAGCAGGGTACATGACAAGACCTGTAAAAAGCAGGAAAAAAGGAACTTCAGGATAAAGTCTACATAAATGCTGATGACTGAGGGAAATGTGCACATAAGAACACAACATACCTTGAAGGCCTGCTCTACCCTTCCAAGGTCCTTGAAGGAGCATGTGCATGATGGACATGAGACTGTCTAGGTGTGTGAGGCCCACATGGTGCTGGACAAAGTTGAGGATGTGGTACTTTTTTGCAGTGAGCAGCAAGCACAGGAGTGGGGCTACATGAGCTGGAGGCACATAGGGGCAGGTTCTAAGGGAATGAGAGATAGGGTGTCATAGCAGTGATAATAGCGTGGGAGAGGTGTAAAGAGAGGATAGGTCCATGAGAGATTAAAGGTTGTGAACAAGAGTAGTAACAAGCATGAGAACATATCATATCCATGGGAAGGCCTGAAACATAAACACTAATGAGTCCTTGCAAAAAAGAGGAACAGACGAGAGAGATAATGCATGCTGGTAAAATAATTATGTCATCCATGTGTTATGAGTATGACTAAGGTTTATTTCATGACCAGTGCCAGGTGTTGCCTGGAGGGCCATGGTATGTATAATTAATCAAGCTGTATTCTTCCAATGCAAGGGTTCTGGCCTTACAGTCATTATTGTTCATGTTGACAACTGTACAATTGTGTTGACTCACAACCTTGCAATCTTAACCTTATAGCATTGCAACCTCAACCTCAATATTGCAATATTGTATCAAACCTTGCAATCTTAAATATTATAGAATGTAGAATATCATAGAGTATCATACCTCTTGATTTAGACTATGCTCCATCTACTCTTTGGTTATTTTTCTAAGGCTGTGTAGGATTAGTAAGTTGTGCCAAGCCTCATAGTAGAGTCTGTTTGTTTATTATCACTTATAGTCCTAATATCATAGCCCTCTGGGCCCCACCTAGGACCTGATGTGGGCTAATTTTATATCACATGAGCTGTCCTACATAATCAGTTTAGGACTCATCATCTCTGTTCCCCTACCACTATGCTCATACTCTGGCCATTGCTTTCTTTCTGTCTCATCTCCTTTAGACATCCTAATTAACTGTGTAGCAATCTCAATTAAAGAGTAGAAAGATTTCATAGCCACACAATATCTGCCTGGACCACAGAATGCCCTGGTCACATCAATGGCATGCCCAATGTTGAGTGATTACTGACACCTCTTTTCAGTAAGTTTCATTGTCCTCTTTATAGTCATTTTTTGACCAATAAGATTTCTCTCTGTACCTTGACTAGTCTCTAAGCAACAGTAGTATTACACAAGGTTTTTTAACATTTGGGACCTGGACACAGACAATATGGCAGACAAGTCATACCACTCTTCTGCATCTTTTTCTTACCAGCAACAGTTCAGAAACAACACATTGCACCATGGATACCTTTTACACCTTCTCAGATGCAAAGCACCTGCTAATCCTGCTCACTCTCCTATCTCTTACACTATTGCTTGCAGTGGAGGTATATATGTTCACTTGTGTCACAGGTACACAGACACATACTATTGCAGCTTCTACCTTATGGGTGTCCTCTTCTTTGTATGTGGCACTCTATTGCATGGATCTTATCAAATGGCTACACAGATAGCTACTGCTGGCAATGCTACTGTGGCCCCCTCCCTTGTGAACTCAACTGCCACTGTAGCCACTGCAGCCATCTCTGATGCAGTTACTGCCTTGCTCCTATTAGTGATTTTGCCACCACCATTGATGCCACTGGTGTGGCTGCTGGTGTGTGTATCACTTCTGCACACTTCCAATGTTATGCTGACACTGCTCTCTGTGGTTTCCTCAGCCATTACAGATAGGGATCTAAGAGTCAGGAACATAATCGTCATTACTAACCTGCTCTGTAATATAGCATTTTGCATCATATTCTCTGTTGTGTCTCCATTGTATCATTATTGCAGTAAATATCAATTACTACTAATAGTATATTGTGTCCCACAACAATTGGTGCTTGTGTCTGTATCTCCACCTTGGAATTCATTTATAATATTGCATGCCAAATATGTCTAACATGAACTGGTTATTTCACAAAATGCAACAAACAAACTGTCATAGCAACAAAATGATAGCATAATAATATGATGCAAAGCAAAAAACATTGGTTAGAAATTAGTCCTTCTATCAATCAACCTGCATGAACAAATTCACAATTTCCCATTCCTCTTAATTGTCTAGGATATGCATACTATGCCATACCCTACTCTTGCATGAACCAACAACCTAAGCCACATCATCACTTCTATATACAATAACCTACATATGATTATGCCAGTCAAACACAATGTGTCTCTGGTTGGGGTAAATATGCATCCTCAGGTCTCCATGACAGGGATATGATTTGTGCACAGTTGAGCTATAATAATTAGTGACAGTTGTACATACACAATACTGCTGGATAACTCACTGTATTACCACTTCTGCTGGTCCATAGACCCCATTCCTTACCAAAAAGCAAAAGTATTCCAGCACAGTGCATTTTGCATACTCCTTGTTGTGTGCTTTCAACTTGTATTGCAACTTGTGGGCCTACCACAGTCATGGGTCAATGTGTTTTACTTCTCCTCCCTTTCAAAAATGTCCCAGTATTGTGTAAGTGAGCACATTACTCAACAGTCTATATAGACTACTTACCTCAAAGAAGAGACTTCTCTCACTTAAGTATGACATGATGGATGTTGTATGGTAGACAAGTCACCTGTTTGCAATACTGCTGCTTGTTATGTGACAATGCCCAATTTGGATACCAAACCCAACCTCTACATGGTGCATTGTTTTCCTGGTATGGCTCGTGACTCTACTAGTGATATTGTTAGGTCGGAGACCTATCACATGTACCAATGCACTAAGAAGAGTTCCCTAGGCTATCTAGATTGTAAGACCCTAGCAGATAAAGACAATTGATTGTCTTTGGGCTCGCAAGAGAAATTTGGGATTGCTATCTGCTTTATCTTTAAAGAAATGAAGTAGGTAGTTTTCAAGGATATCTTGATGTTTAATGGGGACTTGGATTTTTTCTCTGGTCCAACAGATAACTCTTGGTGGTACCCAACTAAAAACTCAAAAGGCAGTGAGTCCTTTGTATGTTATAGAGATAAGAGAATAATAAGAGATGAGAGATGGGTCTAGTGCTTCATTAGACAATGTATTAGATTCTCAGATCTAACAGAGTTCACAAAGTGTGGGCTAGGAAGATAGCTAGACACCAGGTGCAGTGTAGAGATTGAGTATGTATACAAAGTGAATGAGCTGAGCTTTTAAGAAGCTCATCTCGGCTATTTATATATACAAGCTATTTAGGGAAGGACTGAGATCTGGTCTGTGCTTCTAAATGCTAATCTACTCAATAGGTATCAAGGTACTGAGGTGATCAAGTAAACAATTGAGATCAGTAAGCCTATGATCTGCATCTATTTAAATATGATAATTATATCAAATGTCTATCTACATCATTAGGAATCAGGAACTGATCATAATCACCATCAGTAAGTGTTTATGCTGAAGTATATGAATAGGTATGTATTGTAAGTGTTCATGTATTAGTATGTAAGTGGTAATGAAACAGAGAATAGAGTCTATATTCAAATTATAAATGAACCACATAACAAACCTCCTAGTTTACATGCAAAGCACGTGTTAGGATATGGTCCTAACAAATGTGCATATTGCTATCATGTTTCTCTGATCATCTTGTTATGTTTGAAGTGCAATACCCACCCATATCATCCCGATCCTTGGTTTGCACTCAGATTATCTCTCTAGATTCTTCTGAGTCCATGCATATGACTTGATTAATTCTAACAAGACATGTCACGACTAGTAACACCTAGCCAAACATATTAGCAAGTTTGTTACCCTCTCATACCCAATTTTGAACAATTGCCTACTCATCTGTGTTTATCTGATAGCATGCCCATAGTCACTTAGACTCTGTGGTTAACATTACATTCAAGCTACCATTGATCCCACATTTAGTGGCCCTGCCAGATTATTGAAAACATCTTGCTACTGCATCTTTTTTGTTCACAAAGCTATGACACCTGTATATTTCAATGTGAATAAAGATTACACAGCTGAATAATATCTAGTCATCCACTCAGCAACCCTGAGAATGTGTACAGGTTAGTGATGCTACACAAAATGTGATTATGGTGGTTACCTTCAGCTACACCTTTTAGCCATATTTTCTTCTGCCACACTTTCTTTCTACTACACATAAGGTTCCAGAGCCAGTATGTGGGCTTTATCCTCATTCCTACCATGCCACATGCTCAACTATTTTAGGCTGGTTGGCACTAACACACTATCCTTTCAATAGTATCCAGCACCTTTAGGATAGGCTTACTATACACCCATCCTGCCTCACAATGCCAACCACAACAATCACAACCTCAATGTGCATGCCAGCTATTATTTCTTGGTGGCTCTTGGCCATATGTTAGTGCCCCTATTTTGTAGTTGGGTTAAAATTCATTTCCCCATTCACACTGTGCCTCTTTTTTTTTATTTTTTTATTCTGCCCTTTTATAACCTTCCTGCACCCCACAACTACAAACTCTATCTCAACTATACTTGCTTGCATCCATGGTATTTTGTCCTATGGGTCAACAGTTAGAGACCTGCTATTACAGTAACTCCTGCCTCTAGGTATATAGTGCATATCTTCCTCTCTTTCATAATATTAACAATTCTCAGTTTTGTGAATATGATTGGCTCGCACTTTGCACCACCTACATTGTTAACAATTGCAAGTCTGAAATCTACATACCTATCTTACACCAAAGAGTGAATAGTGGCATCAACATACCTCTCATTTGCTCTCTTTTTACAGGGCTAACATATGTGTTTAGATATGTTGTCAAATGTGGCAGTAAACACAACCCCATTTACTTTCTTGTTTATCTTAACACCAGTCATAAATATGTGGAGAGTGAATTTATTTGGTATCACTTTAACCTATCCTTTAGTGGACAGTTGGTCATCTTACAAATAGTTGTTAGATACACACCTGACTGCCAGAGCTTTTCACTCATCAACATGTGTCACTTATCCATGGAAAAACCATTAGTACTTGAATGTATCTGTATGTTCTTATCCATTATGCTGGCATCCTGCTGATTTTATCATTACAGCCCAACTTATCCATATGATGGTTGGCTTTTCCACTCCTGGTGTTGTTAATGCTGCTTGCACAAATTTGTGTTGTGATATCCATGGGCATAGGGAATTAGGAATGGATACACTTCTACATGTATGACTTTATTAGTTTAAGTAAATAACTGCTACTGTCATGTTCAATCATCTCTACCTATTAATTTTGTATAAGTACAAGAAACATGCTTTGCATATCATTACTCTCTTCAGGACTAATTCCCTTGTGTAAACCCTTCAGTTCCAATGCAACAAAACTAGACCTCCATTGAGCAATTTGGCACTGCAACCATTACAAGGCACATTTATGAAGCATGATATTCTACTCATAAAAAGTAGTCTTCTAATACCACCCTCCCTATCTCCAAAAGAGTTCCCACAGTGGAAATCCAGTACTCTCTATTGGTCCATCCTTTTCATTTCCAAAGCAAATTGTTAGCATTGGAACATCAAAGAAATACTGTAGAGTATGTGTTGATAAGCATGCCACCTCTCTAAGTGCTGAGGCCCCTGTTTTCACAGTTCTATGAGTGCTAGCATGCTGACCTCATGGAGTATCCCAGATACTGCTAGATAATCCCATAGCCTAGTGTGAGTCCCTCCGACACCCATCACAAGCTCAATATCATGGTCATGGGCTGACGTGGTCTTTTACAAGTACCTCAGTCATTACCTCACATCATCTTGCTCCTCCCTGATGCATACTACATGATGACCTGGAGCCAGCCACACCTGCAAAGGCCTCACTAAGCTCTTGCCATATGCCTTGCTAGTGTCAACCACAAGGGCAGCACTGCAGGCAGCTCCATGTCATAATATTGTAGCAAGCATTATCAAGTGTGCCTATTGGACAGTACAGGTCTTATGATCCACTTCTTCTTGTTACTCCTAGAATCACCTTATCTTGCTGCTACACCTTGTTACTAAATATTGCTTTGTCTCTCAACTACGGCATGACAGAACCTTGCAGTCTGCAAGCACCTCTGCACATGGTTTTTCTTTATCTTTCTATGTTATAATCTTGGCATGATATCAACTCATTTTACCTTATGAGCTCACATTTACTCTTTCTACTTCGATTTACTATAAATACCTACTTACAGTACTGTAATCCACTAGTTTCAAACATCCCTCAATGTAGAGCTCAACTTCACAAGAGGATCTCACTTATATCATGTCCACATTGACATCATTCTTGCCTCGCTTGACTTAGTTCTCACCACTTCTATTGACTCCATCATTAGGGCCTTTGTTGCTGCCCTTGAAGTTCTTCACTCATCTTCCAGTAATATCGCCCTTATCATATGCAAAGAGTAATCTTGCATCACCTTGCTAAAGTCGAGTGACACCATAGTAGTTCCTACATGTGCCTCACACAATCTTGTATCACCTTACTTGATATCTTGACATTGTAGTACATATTATGCATTCCATATCATAACTCACTAAGATCCTTTGATATTCTAGTAAAGTCAGCTCTCTACCTACCCTGTGTTTAGTGGTGTGTTTTGTTATGTGTTTTCACATGCAGACATCTGGAAAACCACCCCCTTGTATTAAGCTCTAATTAGCTATAATTGATGCTCTACTATACTAAATTGTGAAAGATTAGGATTAGACATTTTTAGCT
>CVKZ01000004.1:0-43683 GCA_001457955.1 Heterobasidion annosum
GGAGCTCAGATCCTCTGTTGAAGCCTTCTCTGCAGAGGTGGCACTTGTCCTTGGCCAGCAGATACGGCATCTGAGCGTTCTTCTTTCCCTTCTTCTTCGGGGCAGGATTCGATGTATCAGCTGATGCGGACGACGAGCTGGATGCTTGCGAGACGCTGCTGGACGAGGACTCAGCGACTGGGCTGGAGAGGGAATGGGAAGACTGGACACTGGTGCGACGCGTCTGCCTGGAATGCTGTTGACCCCGTGCGCGGCGTGATCGCTGCGCCATCGGCCGACCTTCATCGAAGTGCTGTTGGACTACAGGGGCAAGGGACGAGTCATGACCGCCCCCAGCGGCCATGGATGGTGTCGGAATCGACGGGAAGGCATCCGTCTCCACAGCGCTTGATGGCCAAGACCCCAGCGAACCTGGGAATGATGATGGTCCTGGAGTTGGGAAGGACATCTCATCGCGATGAATCTGCACGGGACGCCGGGGGGGCTGTTGGGTAGGTCCCCAAGGTAGGGCTTGCGAGGGATTCTGCGTGTACGAATGTTGTGCGACGGAGGGCCAAGAGAAGTCAAAACCGTACTCCGTAGCCGGCATTGACGTGATCTGCGCGCTGGTCTCTGGCATCGCGCTCGATGGCTGTGTGTCGATAGGAAAGGGGAAGGGTTGACCGCCGTACTCGGCAGTCATGAACGGCGTCCACGCAAGACGCCTCTGTGAGGCCGCGGTCGATGTCATCACGGGCCAAAGCCCTTGGGCTGATGACTGTTCAATGACCGGGGCTGAACCGCCGACGGGGAATTTCTCCTCGCTGTCGGAAGTCCTTGTTGAATAGTTGTTAAGTGTAAGGGCATCGCCCTCGATGTTGTCGTGGGTTCCTAGAGACCCACCGAATCCTGTGTGTGGGTATGCAGATGAAGGGATCCTCTCCATTGCGTTGGGCCCCTCTATCCTTGCATACTTAAAGATGTGCCAATGGGAACTGTCGTCTTCCGTGCGCCTCTTTCTGCGGGCGATGGCCGGCGGTGGCAACAACGCATTGGCCACGGTCCAAGTGTTTGCAGTAGCTACAAGTGGCACATGCTGGGGAGTGCGCCGCAAGTAGTTTGGCCCTGAAATACTATGTCAGTGCCGATGTCTCACATGCCACAGTAAGTTTCTGTTGACTTACTCCGCGGCAAGCTCTGGGGAGCGACGGTGTCCCAGGAAGGACCCTCATTTAAATCTGACAATGCTGCCGGGAACATCGTGTTGGGAGTGGCAGTGCTCGACGGAAAAGAGGGGAGGAAGAAGCTTTGAACGGGAGACTGGCCGGCAAGCGCGTTGGCATCATCGGAGGAGCCGACATGATTTATGCCGGAAGAGAAGTCCGTGCCGATGATTGGCACACCATCTCGAATGTCGTCGAAGACGGTCTTGGTAAAATCGTCCAAATTAAACATATTTAGGGCGGGTGGAATGTATGAGGGATGGGCTGAGTTGCAGGGGAGTGAGTTGTCTCGTCACCTGTCTTTCCCAATTTCTTATATCGTTCCCTGAAAACGCGCGGACAAAGGAACGTCCTCCTCCCCCCATTTCACGCACGCGTGGATCAAACAAGCGCGCAGTCCGAGAACCCCTGCATGCGCTTTGTGCCCGCTCCTTTGGCAGACACGCGCGACGCCACTGTGGACAAAGCGAGACTTCATTTCGGCGTTTGCCCGACGTGACCAGGTGTCCACCGTCGCTCCACTACGTATTTTGGCTCCGGACAACGACGCGTTGTCCGACGAGGCAGAGCGGGGCTCTTCTCGCTTTTCACTTCCGAGGGGTCGTGCAGTTCCAGGCCGCCCACCATCCGTCTGAAACAGGGGTCTCACATCTCCCTCGTTATCGCGATGGCTTGGTGGCCCTGGTGGCATGCAAGCACGCATCTTGTTACCTTTCTTTCTTATGCATGCTTGATCCGGGCAGTCCTTCTCTATGACTCGTCATGGGAAAAATCTCGCCTTGCGGCCGCCAAACTAGCGGTTCGATACACACGCCTGGAGCTATCTCTACCGGAACTTATCCCTCTTCCACAACTTTACTTCCAGGTATCAAGACATCGCGCTCCTCGTTCTCCGCAGACCCGTCCTATGTCTCTACAAAAGCAGGCAGCAGCATCGGTGCAGGGGTCGTTCCCGAACTCGGAGGGCCCTATACTCCTCGCAGCGTGAGGGAGGAACAGAGCTCGAGTTCGAGACACGCTTCGTTGGGTATGCGTGTAGTGGTGCATCGAGCACGCCGACGCGGTGAGTCAAGGCGTCCGATTCGCATCATCCGCAGCGTTGTGGCATGTACTCACACGGATCACATACCGCATTCGTTCAGCTCGGAAACGGACTTCTCAGACCCCCCGTGCCCGGGCTCAAGCGACGGGGCGTGTCGACGGCGCGAGGGTACGCGTCTTGAACCTTGTAGAGCGCTCATCTATCGCCTAAGCGGCCTGTGCATACAAATGATGCAGCACGCGCCTTACCTATCGCAGCGTTCTTGGTGACGAAAAACACATATGATCTGACCGATAAACAACACTGTCAGGTGCATCTACAAGGGAACACAATAAAGAATTGTAGTTCCTTAGTCAACCGAGTCGAAGCCCTGTTATGAGGTGCCGTTTACACACCGAAGGTCTCCGTGAAGCTTCTGTAAGTCATACGGCCACCTCCTAGCGATATAGCGCCAACCGGCCGCCCGCAAAATCGTCTTGATCCACGTCCAACTGGGTCTTCGCGATCGTGCGCCCTAGCGGTCTGATCCAGGCGTCAATCAGCGGCCGGAACGGGCCCGTCACGGAGTCGTCTGGCTTTTTGTGACCTTTGCTAGTCGTGCCGAACACGTTGCCCTTGTTTTTCCCAGCTCTCAGCCGTCCACGCCCCGTGGTCCTGCACTTCTGCCGCATTCAGAGAGGGGGATCCGGGCGCCTATTAGAGCAGGGCGTAACAAAGGGACTGCAGGTCGTGGTGGTGGAAATTGAGGGAGACCCTCGTCGGTGGATAGAACGTCGATCGCCACAAACGATCCTGCTCCCGTCCGGTGCTGCGCCTACGCGGCGTGCCTAAGACCTTCTACGTCGCCGTCCTTTCAAGTCGATCGGGATCGAATCCTCAGACATCCCGGAAAAAGTCACGGTTTGGATATAGCCCAGGAGGTTGCTCTCGATCAGTGGATCAACCAGGGTCTCAGCGGATCGTTTGGCGAGGAACCTGGCACTGACATGATCATATCTATGTTTGGTGGCTTCAAGTGATTCCCCCGCATTCCCTGAGGAAAAAAAAAGAGGTTGATGTATGGGACCATAAGAAATTACTCGTACGCTCCAGACACAAAAAACGTGTTATGCGCTGACCTTGAAGAAAAACTGCAAGCATCAGCCTGAGTCGAAATGAGATGCAAGCTTAAGGTTGCCTGCGTTGAAACTCAGCGCGTGTTGGTTTGCCACACGTGCCGCCACGCAATCTACTGCACATTGCGCGGTCAGGGCAGCCTCTGGCAGCCTGTGCAAGTCTGTGCATCGCACAACCGCAGAAGCATGGCTGCGGACGCGTTTAGCCACTCGACAGTCGGATAGGCTCACTCGACTTGCCATATGGCACTCACAGTTCGTTGCATGGAGCGAGGCCCTGGAGGACGCGGAGGACAACATTATACGACCATGAGCGAGTTGAATGAACTGCAGCTCCGACATTGGACACCATGTTGACAACGACCCGGTATCGTTTGTGCAAGGGGGTCGAGCGATCTCGCCATGCTTTCGCATCTTCTCGACCGCGCGTACCTGCGCTATAAATAGAACCCGCTTGCTTATCTCCTCAAGACGCGAAACACTTCTCTCTTCCCTCTCCCTCCTCCCCACGGATGGCCTCCTCCTCATCCTACGACGACGACAAAGAAAAGGGCCATGTCGCGGTCGTTGCGCCTGACGCCTCGGACACGACCGCGCGTGGATTGGAAGAAGAACGCCGATATGGGCGCATCGGACCCTTTCTCGCAAAAGTTTTTAACAGCGGCGTTGAATCTCGTGGTGTTGAGCGTGTGCCAGAGGATCAGCGAGAGGATAAACACGCGTGGAATAAGTGCGTCTGCAATCGCTCACTTTTTCGCGTTTGAACATGCGCATATACTTACCGTGACATTTGCAAAACTGCGTAGCTTGTTGATGTGGTGGTGCGTGCGCGCGATGGACATTCAACTGTCCATCCTTGTTCCCGCCCCTCGTTGACTTGAGCACTGCGCTCCGTGCATCCAACACGGCCCCTTGAACTCGCAGGTCCGTAAACATGGTCCTCACCACCATCCCCATCGGCGTCCTCGCACAAGAATTCTACACACTCACACTCCCGTGAGTAGTTTCCTCTCTCCTGCTTATCTGGTACATTTGGCATGTCAGATTACTCAGACGAAATTTTGAGCGCGCAGGCACGCGATCGCGACTATTATGTGCTTTGGCGCGCTAGGGGCTGTGGCCACGGCGTTCATCGCGACGCTGGGCCCGCAGACAGGCTTGCGAACGATGATCATCGCCCGCTTCAGCTCGGGCTACGTCGGCGGAATCATCTACTCTGTACTCAACATCCTCACGCAGTACGTCTTCTCCTCTCACTCGACACCGCCTCGTCCTCTTCCTTACACATTCCCATCTGCGCCGCATAGACTCGGCTTTTCGACTACAGCTGTCATCCTTGGCGGCCAGACGCTCGCATCCATCAACCCGGGCACGCTCCCGCTCGTCGTCGGCATCATCATCGTTGGCGTGTGCAGCCTGATCCCGTGCTTCGTCGGATATGACATGGTGCACCGCTACGAGCGCTACGCGTGGGGCGTGATATTCATCGTCATGCTCTGCCTGTGGGGCCTCGCCGGGCACGCGGGGTTCGACATCAGCGCACAGCGCGCGCTCGAGGACAAAGGGAAGAGCCTTTCGGCGGACGTGCTGAGCTTCGGCGGGATCGTGTTTGGATCATTCAGCGGGGTGCGTGCGCGCTCGCATTTCATTCGATTCAAGTTAAGTGTCTGCGCTCTCCGTTCTGACCGTATATGCGTGCATACAGTGGGCCCCCGTGGCGGCGGACTACAACTGCAGGCTCCCTGCGGACACCTCTTCCACGAGGATCTTCATACTCACGTTCTTTGGGCTGTTCCTGCCGATATGCTTCTCTGAGATCCTCGGCGCGGCGCTTATGACGCTCCGCGATCCCGCGTACACGGCCGCGTTCGATGATGGCGAGACGGGCGGGCTCCTGGCGCGTGTGCTGCAGCCGTGGGGCGGGGGCGGCAAGTTCCTGCTCGTGGTGCTAGCGCTATCTGTTGTGTGAGTATTTCCATCGTCTCCCACTTCTTCTCTTCCTCGCTTGTCTCCTCACAACCCGCTAAAATTTAACTACGCGTGCAGCGCAAACAATATCCCAAACACCTACTCCGCAGGGCTCTCCATCCAAGCGCTCGGCCGCCCCTTCGCGCGCGTCCCGCGCTTCGCGTGGACGTTCCTCGTCTTCGTCGCCTACACCGTCGCCGGCGTCGCGGGGCGCGAGCACTTCGCTGCCATCCTCTCGAACTTCCTCGCCATCCTCAGCTACTGGACCGCGTTCTTCGTCGTCATCGTCGCGGAGGAGCACCTCATCTTCCGTCGCGGGCTGGGGCTCCTCGGGCGCATGACGCGCGGGGACAAGTGGGCTGAGCATGAGGGCGGGTATAATTTGGACGATTGGGATTCGCCGGGGAAGCTGCCGCTGGGCGTCGCGGGGATCCTGGCGGGGTGCTTCGGCGTCGCGGGCGCGGTCGTCGGCATGGCAGAGGTGACGTCCCCACTCCTCCCCAATTCCGTGCGCTTGCTCACGCTCGCTTCACCCGTTTGTTCGTGCGCACTTAGGTATGGTACATTGGTCCCCTCGGCGCAAAAGCGGGGACCGGATTCGGCGCAGACCTGGGCTTCGAGGCAAGTCGCGCGTCGCTCCTCTCTCACTGCCCGCTCTTGCTGATCGTCTGACGCTGCTTCGCTTTGTGTGCCTTCTTGCGTTCTGCGTGGTACCAGCTCGCGGCGGGATTCGCAGGCGTGACGTATGTGCCACTGCGCTGGCTGGAAATACGGCTTACGGGGAGGTAATACTGCGTCAGGTAGGGAGGTCGTCGGATGTGGCACCTCGCTGGTGCGGTGTAGTTGCTAGTGTATGATCGCCGCTTGTAGGTCAAACCAAAGAAGCCGAGGCAAATGTCAGGGATGAGTCGACGATACTTTCAAGAGGTTGTTGCTGCCGTTCACTTTCAAGACAAGGCTGCAGAGCGAGAAGGCAATAACATAATTTATTCGCCAGCGTGTCCTTTTCTGTCTTGACATCTATTGTATCTTAATATCAACCAGTTCACTACTCAATATATCCTTGTGCAGTCAAGAGTAAATAAGAAACGAAAAACAATATTCATGTACGCCGTTCATTATAGTCTACAACATGTAGCGTCGATCTTAGACAAGATGACCTGTAAGGAGCTGGCCCCATACTCAATTGAAATACGAACTGTATCAAGATTCGGGACCAGCTATCATAATGACAGTCGACGTGCGCCGTCCACGCGCAAGATGTCACCCGGCACGACCGCTTTCAACGCGTCGAACCATTCCTGTTCATACTGGCAACCGTTGAATATCAGTTGCTGAATAAATGCAGAAGACTGTCGTCTCCTCTCCAAAGAACTGGCCAAAGCCAGGAGATACGGTGTTTGCTCGGGCTTCTGGAGGGCTAATGCGGAGAAATCATAGCCGAAGAAGGATAGTGTGTGTAAATTAGGAAGGACGATGCGTTGGGGTATGTCAGGGCCAAGTAGAGCTGGGGGTGGTGTTTCAGGGTCGAGTAGAGCTGGCACAGAAACCGGTGTCCGCCATATGTCCAATTGCCGCACAGTGTCAGAGCACAAAAAATCCGCTAATCCAAGCAGTGGGTGCCAGTCCCTGAGGTCAATGCGGATGATTTGGATGTTGTATGGCTCCAATGCTGCCCAGAGTGCGCGTGCCGTCTGGGTACGGGGCCCATTATTATCACGCAAGCGTTCCGGATTCGGAAACTCAAGCAGCAGGCGAAGGCTGCCACCGACGACGGATGGCTTGGACACGACACCGTGGAAAGCGACGGGCTGAACGCAAGGAGTGATCTTTATGACGGGATGGTGGTATTGGTGCATGTCTGAAAGCTCAAACAACAGAGAAGAAACACCCGTGCGTGTTATATGGCCAGTCAACGTTGGCACGACTGACTCGAATTCCAGCCCCGAGGAGATGGAACAGTTGACAGTAATCGAACACTGTTGAGGGAGATCTAGACAACCCACGAGATGTGCGCAATCCGTCAATACTCCCGATAATTTCAGCTGCGTAAGGCAAGGGAGGTGGACCGAGCGACACAGAGGACCTTGGGAGTTGGAAGCAACCAGAGTCAACCCGGATAGGGTCAGCCCACGAAGATTAGGAAAGCTCTCGAGCACGTTTAATAACTGATCAATTGTAGGGTAGGCAAAATCAGGCGAGCTGAGATGGAGCTGCCTGAGATTCTTGATCGGCTGTTCATCCCTTTGCCGAAGTGGCAGACCTGTAATATCGTCAAGTAGTGTACCGACATTGAGTAATGTGACACTGCGCAGCTGTGGGTTCGCTCGAAGTAAGGGAATCAGAGGCAATGTGAAATCATGCCCAAGCGCGCTGACTGTCAAGGATTTGAGTTTCGGAATTGTGCCTTGTTCTAAGACGTATAAAATGTCTTTTATTGAATGCGAGTGGTCATGCAATAAGAGTTTTTCGACACGATGGAGGTGCGGGAGTATATGGTCCTGAAAGTCACACTTTCTCCCGTAATGTTCGAATGTTATGGGAACACACTCCTTTGAACGTGCGAGCATTTGAATCATCGCTCTATCTCCAAGGGCGGTAGAGATATTGGTCCATAACGAGGGGTGGTCTAAAGCAACCTGTCGCCAATGCCTACAGACGTGTGTGACGATAATCCAAGTGAGATTGTCGGTGAACGGTGGATGAAAGATGTTATAGAAGATGTTGGCCAGGATCTCCGATGGAATGGTGCAAGTACGCGTTCGTGCGTTGCGGCGCGTTCTGAGGTCGCATTCGATCTCCCTAATGGCCGACAGCTCTTGGTCTATCAAACGAATGCCATAGCCGTCGCTTTCGGGTTCGGTGAAGGATGATAGATGATTTATTAAAGGGAGTATGCGCTGTTGGATGACGGAAGGCCAAAATTGATCACTGGCCCAGTTGCTGCAACGCATGATCATAAGTCAGACTTGGACGCATGACATGCTGAAAAGAAGTACCTGGTGTACGTCCGTATGCCACTGTCAGAATCTAAGAGAGTCATGGGAAAGGATGATATTCGGCCAACCGTCACTGTAATAACCTATGGAAGGAAAAAGACGTCGGTGGACATGGCGTTCTCATCTCGCGGTCCCATATAAGAGGGGTCATCGTCGGAGTCTGAAACAAAAGTCTGCCACCAGAGTCAAAGCCGCCATCACAGACTGCGTGGCGCTGCCGCCACAGGCCATTAAGTGCATGCCGCCACAACATACTGCGCTATGAAGGTGCGCGATGTATTGGAAGCAGTTGGAAATAGTGTAGCCAACCGCACTCAACTTCGCATAGACATCTCCAAGCGAAGGACTGGTTCTCAGGATCGGTGGACAATGGGTTGTATGGCTGTCGCACTTTTTTTAGATCCTGGATCGTTTTCTGTAATATCACTGAGGAAAAAGGGTCAACGATCGATTATGGATGGAAGAGAAACGGTCACTGTGCGGCTTGATAATAACGATAGAACCACAATGAGTAGGAAAACTGAGTGGGATTTTCCCCAACGTCGCATGTCGTCATGAGCGGTCGAAGACTCTCTGTAGTCATTGATATCCTACCAAAGCCGCTTCAGGCAATGACAAGCTTTGAATGATTACGAAGATCGGAAAAGCTACAGCCCTGAGGCACCTGTTGAGCCCTGCGCCACGTGTTTACAAAGATGCCCGCCTGAATCACGCTGCTTTGGATATATGCGCCAACTTGAAAGCTCCTCTTTGTCTTCTCTTTTGTCCCGTTTGCCTAAGGTTCCAATTTTTCAGCCACACAATATTCAGATCCCAGAATCTGTCCTGTATGATACTGAACCGAGATGGCACTACGACGCTGACGCTATACACGAAGGAAAAGTGCCACCGACCTTGGGGAGGATCAACAAGTATATGACCTTTTTCACCATTCTCGTTCGATCATGAAAAGGAGATCAAAGTTCTACAAGAATCAAGCAATGGGCCACATGATCGCATCCAGGCTCTAGAAGTGCAGTCGGACGGAGATTTGCCGGCAGCTGGCGAGACAGCGACTGAACCCTCGCGGACAGTCACGGAAAAGCTAGGTGTCTGAAAAAAATATGATGTGTCCGTTGCAGAGGCCTCATCGATGATATGCGACACCCATCTGCTGGTCATCGACAGCGCTAGGATGTAATGAGCAGTGTATATGCGCGCTTGTCGCGCGAGCGCTTTGACGCGTCGCAGATCAATGTCATAGATGCACTGTGATTGAGGTCAATGACGAGGATAGTGAAGAAGCGAAGACATCACATCATTTTTTTTTCTCTAATTCACGTGAAAATGCACCAATTCCCGTCCAACGCACCTTTGTCCTCCTAGTATAGCACACCCGGATGATATCAGTGCCCATCTCAGACTCTTCTATTTCTGTATTCGCGCTCAATTCGCCGACAGCTATAACTACTACTTGGAGAAAAAAAGTATTTGTGAGGACACAGTCATACAACTTCAGATGCACGAGATGGCAAGAGGTACTACTCAGCTTGTAACACTTGATTGATGCTATCATACATCACATCATCCTCAGACTGAAGTGCTTGGATACCCTCATGGAAGTCCTTTTGGTTGGGATAATGCACAGGGGCGCATGCAATGACCTGTGTGCATTTGCGGCCGAGTGAAGAATGGCCAGAGGAAATCAAGATGGGGTCATTGAGATCAGAAATCTTGATCAGCAGAATGGCCTGTCGTTCGCGTCTGAGACAAGAAGGCATGTTGCCCACTGGTGACTGTACCGAGTCTAATCGTTCGACTCTGGATGAAGTTCGAAAGGTAGAGCCCGGCCTATCCCGGCCCGGTCGACTGTGTTTAACGGCCTTCCGGCGCAGCTCATCAACATTTCGAAGAACTTTTTCTTTGACGAGGGTTTGAAACATGGCGACTTTGACCGTATGTTTGACGGAAACCCCTAAGGTCCCCATGGGTTGTTGGAGGATAACAGTGGAGAAGATCGAACCTGGGGTGGGGATTATCGTATGTACGGATGCCTGACTTCCATGCAGAGCATGGCTTGCTGCCGGACGTGCGATTTAAGGTAACCAAGATCATAGATACGAGAGCATACGATAACAAGGACAGCGTAACGTACAAAGCGACATGCGAGAGCGAGCGAGACGGATCAGAACGAGTCAAAGCAGAATAAATATACACGAGAGGCGGAGAATCGACAACGACTACTAGCGTCGTCAAGAGAAGGCCGAGGGAGTGTGTGGAATTTGATCGAACGAAAGACGCGGGGAGAATGTGTTTATAGACGAGGGGGAGTGCCGTTCATGGCTTCGTGCGGGATGACGGTATAAAGTATTTGCGCCCACTACTGCTATTAAATCGTGCTCTTGAAACTCTTGACACTCTTGGAGCTCTTGAGATTCTTCGAACTCACGCTCCTCTGCGAAGCCAAGCAGTCAGTGTCACAAATGTAGGAGAGTAATGCGGACCGAAAGGAACTTACAATCACGGTCTTGAGATTCTTGAGGAGTCCCTTGACTGCATGCTTGGTTTCCGGGCCTGTGTCGGCGCGGGCTTCGGAAAGTAGCTGATGCACATCGACTTCGGAGCGATTGATGGTGAAATCGACCCTATCAGCATCTGGGAGCCTGCGAGTAGAAGGGCCAGGAGAGGGAGAGTCGGATGGGGCGCGAATGTGGTCCCGAGAAAATTGGATGGGTTCTAACGGAGGGAAGAGTGTCGAGGGTTGAGCAGTGAGCTGGGTCTTGGAGAGGTTAGCTAGTATTTGGGGAAACTGCGATTTATCCAGGGGGAGGGGGATCCCGAGAGTGAGGGCCATAACATTGACAAGGAAATTTAAATCTGACAGCTGATTTTGAAGTTCATCATGCTGCGAGCGTGACGTATTCTCGATGGAAGCCAGCCTCTTGTCGATGGATGTGAACTTAGCAGTATGCTCATCCAAAGTCTTTTCGATAGAGGTGAACTTAGCAGTATGTTCATCCAAAGTCTTTTCGACGGAGGTGAATCTGGCATCATGCTGGTCCAGAGTGAGCCTGATACTCTCGACATCGGTCTCGATGGTATCAAATCTGCGTGTCGATTCGTCCCTCAGCAATCCGATATCCGCACGGAGCGTCATACGTGCACGAATAACGTGTTGAGATTCGGTATCGTTATCTATTCCGAACGTGTTAGACACTAGGACATCACATATCAGCACGCAGTGCAGCGTGCGACAGAAAGCGACCAGGACTCACCAGAGACCCCGTCCAAAGAGTGATGTGCAGAGGGAGCTACCTGCGCTACAGAGGGAAGGTTGGAGGTAGCCTGAGGAAGCGACGAGTGAGATCCATATGACCTGAGGCTCGCCATGTTGAGTGCTTTCGATATGAGGATGTCGTCGGATGACGTGGAAGGGGAGAACGACGAGAACGACGAGAACGACGAGAGAGAGAGGGAGAGGAGGGTGGAGGGGGAGATACGGACGCGATAGGTAGGAGACTTATAAAGGGCGAGTTTGCGTTGTTTATCCATATCGGACATATCGATGGGATGTCGAAGGGGAGGATGGCGGCGGGGCGTTGGTTGGTTGCTCTTTCGAACAACTGACTCGGCTGTCTGTGGGAGCCTGCCTACGTTCACACTCCGCGGCCCCCACGGTGCCGGCATCCAGCCGCCGACGGGCAGGCTTGGCACCGCCATCATCCCCCCACTCCCATCCCACCATGGCAGAGTCCGTGCTCGACAATTTCACAGTGCTCGACGAGGTCATGCAGCTCGTCTACCAGGGCAGCTCCAGGTTTGTTGTCTTGTCGCACATCAAGGACGACGCTTGGCTCTTGCACGCGGGACTCGCCCGGGAGGGACGGTGGTGGCAAGGCAGATGGCTTGAAAACGACGTGCTCCACTTCGTGGTATGCCGCTCACTCTCGCGCGACACGACTGCGCGCGTTCAATTCGTCACATCTCCAGGGTGAGAAGGCGGCGCCCGAGCTTCTTGAAAAGTTTGCGGATCGATTGCTATCAGCCTTCACCAAGAAGGAGCTCAGCATCGATAACTGGGACCCGCTCTCCGAACGCTCCCAGGACCTGAAGGTCAGCCAGCGCTAACGTCCTTCCATTTCGTTGCCCAATCTTTTCTTTTTTTTGCTCCCCCGCTAGCTGATCCTAGGCCCTGGCGCGAAAAGGCCTGTTCACATCGCCCTGACGGAGATGACCCCGCGCGAGGCAGCCACGTTTGCCGCAGGAGAGTTCGCCTCCGTGAGTCCCACCCCGACCCGAAAATACTGACAAATCCTCAAGCCTCGTCAGATCGCACTGCAAGCTCAATCGCACCAGTGCCGTTTTTATCCCCCCGCATATCCTCAAACCCGTACGCCCCCTCGCTATCGGCATATTTACTGATCGATTGATTTCTGTTTCGCATCTTTCAGCCGAAACCCACGACTATCTAAAGCGCTTGCCTACTCGCAGCCCCCGGCGCGGATCGTCACCAGCCCCCTTCAAAGTTCCCGAAAGACCGAAAGACCGATCCTACGAAGCCACGCCTCTTTCCTCTTCACCGCGCCCGCCGATGAAGCGCCGGCACTCTTCTTCAAGCCCCCCGCCACCAGTCCGTCAACCCAAGCTCTCAACCTCAACTTCAACTTCACCTTCAAAGGCCACAAGATCAGCGCAAGACCAAGACGTCGGGAAAGGGAAACGCAAGGCAAAGCCGCTCGCGAGCGAACCGACCCAGTCTCAGCTACTTGCACGTGAAGAGATCCGGGTTCTGCGTCAAGAGCTCTCCAAGGCGCGCAGCATGAACAACACGAGCCAGGGCGGCAGCTTCGGCCTCGGCGGGAGCACGAGCGCTCTGCAAAGCCGTAAGCCCCCGTTTCTCTTCCTGTCCCTTTGCTTCCTTCGCTCGATCGATCAATTGATTGCTGACCGTGGTGGTGTCTAGGCTCGGTCGTGCCCGCGCAGGTGGCTAGGAGGGGCGCATCGCTTGCAAACCCGAACAAGAAGGCGAGACGGTACCGGGCTGTCGAGTTTGCGAGCGACAACGAGGAAGAATAAGCTCCTCCCTTAAGCTCCAGCGCGTGAAGGATTTGTATCTCTTGGGCCGGCCGTAAGTTGTCGGCCCTGTGCTTTCTTGGAATCCGACCGACCGCAAGGTTGGTGACAGTGTATTGCCGTCGTTGTAGCCGTAGCACTTTTGTGTGTACTGAGTTTAGTTGTAGCTATGCATGGCGAGCAGGTGTGTGCTCTGCCTTTTTCTGTAGCCCAATCGATGAGTTTGCGAAATGTATAACGATACGAGTATATCTCCTCGGGAGGAGGCATATGCAATGTCATATCAACAATTGCTGCTCAAGGTCGGTCCGTACCTCGCTTTGCAGCACGCTGACCTGGACATTGTTGGCAGGTTTGCGATCAGATGGTCAGTCAGTCAGTCGTTGATATGGAACATGCTAACTTATAGCTCACCGACGTCGCATGATAGGTGGCATTCAATATCCAACTTCAACATTGGGCCATGAATTGCCCATTCAAATTGTATTCCGCATGCGCCACGTTCTCCGAGGGTTCGTCAATACCCGCGGTCATCAAGACACGCACCGTAGGATGCACGAGGCGAGAAACAGACCTGACCATTCCTCGAGCGACATGCACCATCTTCGGAGCACGCTGATCGGGCCTGGGGGCAGCGCTCGAACGATCCGCAACACGCGCCATCATCCTCATCCTCATCATTGTCATCACAGCAGGCATACTACACCATGCCTAGTACGCACAAGTCTCCGCATCGGCAACAACTCATCGAGCACAGCCCAAGGCCTCGACTGCACGCCGACCGTGCACACGTTCGTACGTCCATCACTGATTGATATGCAGGATGTCCAAGCCTTCCGTGGCTCCTCGAGCCACTTCGATATACAGGTCGCAGGCGGTGCTTTTGATCCACGCTGGGCATCAAGGGCTTCGGAATAGGATATTGGCCACTGGAGTCGCAGGGGTTGAGTGGCCGGTGCCAGTGCGATGACCGCGTGTTCTTTGAGGCGTGTCCTGCGCTGGAAGATCTTCAAGGCATCGACCCCGGACCTCGCACGGATCGCACCTGTCCAACAAGCGCCGGCCACCCTACACAGTCCAGGCTCGACACTGAACGCACCCCAGCAGGCTCCACGGTCAGTCGCCATTCCATCTCAACTCCCTCTTCATCAACGTCGCATCCCACACTCGACGCAGATTCGCCGATGGTGCAGCCTCCCTGTTGGGCGCTAAGCGAACCGACTACCCACCCTTACAGCTCGAGGATCAGGCATTCCATGCATCCCGCGTATTCAGATTGCGCAGTGTCCCAATCTTAACTTACTTTGATCGGCCAGTGGCTCGAGTAGCGCTCATCGTCAGCTGACTCGGCAAGCGTCAAGACGTCAAGGGCCCAGACATTGTAAGGTCGGCATGCATCATTGTAACGTAAGTGGGTCCTAATATACCATGAAAGATGTCACCAGGTGCTGCAGGGTGCCGCCCGGCGCGCGTACTCATCTTCTGCTGTACAGTATTTGGGGATTCGAGATCCATGATGGAAGACAGCCAAAGGTAATTCAAACAAGCTTCTCATGACATGGCCCACGTCAGTCCCACGTCGCGTCATCATCACGAAGCTCTCTACCCGACTGAGCCAAGTTGGCCTGGACAATTGATATATATCCCTGTGGAACAAACATATGCACATTCTCTTCCAAATCCTCCTCCATGGACCATGGTCATGTACACGTCGAAACTTCTTTCCAAACGAGCATAGAATAATGGCAAAATCTTCCCATAAATAAAAACATAGTTTTGATACCTTTTATAATAGCTGCATATTATAGGCCGCACCATGTCCGAATCTCCACCCTATTCTGAACGCAGAACACGTGTAAATCCAAAAATAAGCAGTTTTCCTGCATTCCAGTAGTTCCGCTCCCGGGGTCCATTCTACACCCGATACAATACCTTGTATTACACAGCACGATGTAAGTTAACCAAAAACCCATAACTTATAAAAGCGTACAAAGCCAAACGCGGTCGCGGTCCTACAATAATGATTACCCAAAAGGAGGATGAAATGGAGCGTGGGGGGTCGTGTCATGCGCGTACGTATCGAGCAGTAGCATAAAAACAGAAACAAAAAGGATCAGCGGAAACGGAAAGCAGTCCGCGGGCGCACGGCGCCCACGCCGATGGGGCGGAAGAAGGTCAGATGAGCTCGGCATCCTGCAGGTGGTTCCGAAGTATGCCCTCGCGCACGGTCCCGAGCGTGACCGCCGTCGCCTTGATGTCCTGCAAGCCACGCACGGTGAGCGGATCGGTTTCATCAGACAGACAAGCGGAGATTCAGGGGAAAAGGGCGAAGGCGGTGTACATAGATCGGAGGAGGAAGGGAGGGGAGGCGCGGCGTGACACTCACAACGACAGATGTGGGGAACGAATAAAACCCGCGCGGCTCGGGCGAGTACTTTTTCGAGATGTCGCGGAACTGTTGGCGGAAATCTAGGTCGCGTGGCATGGGAGTGTCAATGTCAGCTATTGATGTACGCATCGCATGCAGGGTCTTTGGAGGGTGTGCGGACGTACATTTTATGACGGCAGTGTGCTCGTTGGGCCTATCGCCATACGTGGGTACAGAGCGCCTGATCTGCTGCCCACGCTCTAGTTTGCGTTGGAGTAAATCGCACTTGTTTAGGAACAAGATCAGCTGGACCTGTGTGAAGGATGGTGAGGACGTGCGTCACGACGGCGGTCTGACAGTGACAGGAGGAACGGAGGACGACGTACCTTTGCCAAAAGCTTCGAGGAGCAGACGGCTTTCCATAACAGGAATGAGTCTTCCAGGCGGTTCACTTTGCGGTCTTCCGCGAGGGGCTCGTCGAAGACGGAGATGGGCGCAAGGAATATGATAGCGTTTACGTCCATGAAGTAAGGGTACCATGCCGACCGCTGCATGATGGCTGGTGAGCGTGAGAGGCAAAGAGGAGGAAGATCGCGTACGTATGAGCGTGCGCCTCCAACATCGTACATGATCCATTCTCGCCCAGCTTCACTACCTGTGGGCGTCTGTCAGAGGAAGGCAAGGCGTGGGCCGAACAGGAACGCACCCTTTTCAAAAATGAAACTATACTCTTGTACTCCCATTGTACGCAGACGAGCACGAATGACATCGTCGTCAGAGGGCTCGTAGTTTCGGCTCGTGATCCTCTCGACATCATCCAAGAAACTAGACGACGGTCAATGGCCACAACACGGGCAAAAACGAGGCACTCACAATCCAGGCTGGTCATCTATCCGTATGTTCCGCTTCGCCAATACAGCGTGAACCGTCTCGTCCTCCCATAGGGTCCGGATATCATCGCTACATCCAGCGATCACCTCAACCGCTTCTTCTGCAGCCTCTTCTCTCCCCTTCCTAATTCGCGTCTCGCCTTCCCGGCCCCGCCCCAGGCTCAGCGCGCCTCTCCAACCACTCCGCGAATGGACAAAGAACTCCTTTGGTCGCGCCTTGTGGCGCTGCGAAGAGACGACTGCAGACGACATGTTCTGAGAGGCCGTGCTTTGGAAGGGTGTCGCAGGCCCGCGCAGATCATCTGGGTTTTCGGTAGCACCAGCCCCGAGGCGTACCTCGAGATCGCGCTGGACGCGCCGCAGTGGGCCGAGCCGAAGCTGTAGCAATCGATGCTGCTCTGTGAATGCGAACTTCGGGGCGTTAGAGGCGCCTCGAGACGCGATGGAGGAGGTGTGCGAATGCTGCGTCGTGCGGTCGTCTTCATCGTCCTCGGAGGAGGTTTCGTCGGAGGAGTTCGAGAAGGCGAGGCGGGTCGATGCGCGGCTGGAAGACTCTGAGTGAGCCAATTCGCGGCTGACGGCATCGAGGATGGTGTTGACAGATCGAACGAGATTGAGGAGGATGACGGATCTCCAGGAGGCGCGTTCTTCGAGCCACGCATTTCGTGCGTAAGCAAGCTGGAAATCTGGAAACGTGAAAGCAACACGCGTTTGCATCATTCACAACACGACGAAGGACAACGTGGCTCACTCTTCACCGTAGTCGACTTGCCTTCACACGCCATATTCCACAAATTCAAACAGTGATATATGAGATGGGTACGGAGTTGGGGATGAGAGATGCAAGACGCACCGCTTTCGCTCTGGCCGAGTAGCAAGACCTTGATGGGAGGCTTCTTGTGCCGCTTCCTCATCGCGCTAGCCTCTGCCTTGATCTGTTCATCGATCATGTCGCTCACGCGGCGCGCCTCCGCCTCCTGTTGTTCTCGTACGGCACGCTGTTCTGGAGTTTCATCCTTCGGCGGGGCCATGGCCTGAGTCAAGGGGTCTGAGTCGGTGGAGGGGCGGGGCATGGCGCAATGGAAGGGAGGGAGGGAGGGCGAAGGGGGGAGGAGGGGCCGAGGAGAGCTGGATGCGGACGACTATGTATAGTGGGATTGGTTTCCAATCACGCTGAAAGCGGCGCCGGATATGTGATCGGGAGGTGGGCCTGGGAGAACTCCATACCAATGGAAAGGGGGCCCGCAAACTGAGGCCGTTGTTTGCATGCCGGCAGCTGCTGGCTATACCCTTCTCTTCTCTTTGATCATCAATTCCTGTCGAAATCTGACTGGCAAGGAAACCGCACCATACCTGTGCGCACGCCTAAATCCCCCGGCAGCTCTCACCACTCTAGCTCAACTGCACTGACTCACGCCACAGCGGGCGCCCAGCGCCGTGTATAGCAATAGACCTGCGCCTGCCTGCGACTTTGCAACTCGTGGGTAAAGGCTATGTAGTCGACTTGGCTGAGACCCTTACCGACACTTTGGAGAGATCAGACGGCCTCCGAGAAATGTTCGGAACATCACCGCAGTTTAACTGTGAAACAATGCAAACGTCATCGAGAGAAAACTGACAGTCCTGTGAGCGTTCGCGCTCAGCATTCCCTCCGTGCCGCCGGCCAGTTTTTCTGAGGAATTCACAGAGCTCCGGTCCATACTAGCTAACAGCATGCTTGTGGAAACGGCAAAAAAGAAATGGAGGCTGCGGCGAGGTTGTTTGTGGGGGCCTACAGCAGGAACCTGGGAGCGCTTGGGGTGACGGCACGGCCCGGAGCGGGGTCCGAAATGGCCGAATGCGTGCGAGCCTCGGAGTGACGGAGTCAAAGCACTCATCCTCGCAAATTTCTAGATTCTTTCTCGAGCGATCCATTGTCCACAGGCAGTCCATCGCATCCGTCAAGCTGCACATATAAGTACCGGTACACCCGGTGTCCCTCCCGGGTGCGGTTGCATCAATTCAGTAGCGGAACTCTTCATGGTGCTTGGGAGCTCGGGCCCCCCGGCGGATGCAGACTTTAATTCCAGCGGGGCCGATGCCCTTATGCAGATCCTGAAACCCCGGAGTGGCCTGCACTCTCCTGCGCTGGATGATCTGCTCGTGCGGGGCAAGCTCTGGAAAGCCGCCCGGCTTTGCGAGGAACGCGATCAGACGCGCTGCGAGGATGTGGTGAAACACAGGGGCTGTACAGCGCCATACAAGACGTAGGGGCGCCTGAGAGGCTAAGAGCATCTCTTTGGGCCCCAGATGCGCCCGCACAGGTTCGACCGCAAATGGAATGGAGAGAACAACGCTGAGTAATATGATGGGAATTGGAAGACCTTTGTCGGAGGAGGTGCGGGAGATCCTAAAACTATTTCAGAGATTGCCTTTGTGTTCCATCGGCTTCCATCGGTCGATCGTCCGAAGGCCATCATAGAGATCTCGGCGCTGCTGGAGCTGATACTATTAGTCTCAGATCTCAGCTGTGTTTCCCTGTGGGCGATACACCCTCCACTGCAACTGGGAATATGCCCTATCAGATTGCGCTCTGCAGGTTGAGGGCGCCTATGCTCAGGATGTAGCTATCGCCTATGTCCGTTACGCTCTTGGTTAGTTGTCCTTTTTCATGCGATGCTCGTGAACTCATCTGCACAGCATTCTTGTGATCTGGTCTTATGCGCGTCCTTGATCATTGTTCTCTATTATCTATGTTAAGAAAAAGCGCTGAACATAGCCTAGTCTCTAACGTTTGGTTGTCGCGTCCGCCCTAACGATATGTTTTCCAGGCCGCGATCCGTTCTGTTATTCTCCTGATCAATCGATAACCTGGCAACCCCTCCATGATACACCTATGGAACATGTTTCTGAGGTCGTTCGACGACGTCTACGCCCTGGTGATTGCATCACCTCGTTGTATTGTTCCATATCGGCTAGACCCTCTCAGTGCCCTCGAATCTTCTATCTTAGAGCATCTCAGTACTTCCTTTTGATGTCCCCGCTCAATCATCGCACAAGCATCCTATGGATGTCCTATCCCGAGGTACACACGTAGGACAAGGCGCGTCATTGTATTGTACTTTGACAGCGGATGTCATACTTCGGGCCGCGGCGCTTCCTTGCCACGACTTTATGCCACAATGGGCTCGTACAAGCTCAAGTGACCTTCTGATTGTTTCGAGAAGCCATCGTGGCGCGTACGTCTTATCCATCTGCCGAATTGCAGCCGCCGTTGATTGTTCTGAGCTCCCCATCTTATAGAGCATAATGTCCAGGACAAACATTCCTGTCGAACCAATCTATGCAGTCTACCAGGACAGAATGCTTGGGAGGTCGAGTACTATGTCCTCGATTTTCGATGCCGTCAAGAGCGTTCGATATGACATGGACGATGACACACTATCTTCTTCCCGCGGTTATATCCAGGTCTTTCGAAAGCCTTTCGAAGTCGCATTTGTCGGTCGTGCTCACGAGTCATACGTACTCCAATGACATGGGCATCGCCAAAGGCAAACTCATTCCCGCCGCGTATCGGCGAATCCGACTCTAGGGGCGTGTTTAAAAGCCTCTTCTCTGTGCTTGAGACCACGCAGGTCCCGCACTTCTCAGCAAAATGGTTCTCGGCGCCTTCCAACAACCGGGACTCCTTACAATCGTTGCAGCAGCAGTTCTGGTCATTGTCACCGTTGGTGTCTTAGCGCGCAGGGCTCGTCGTCCTTCCACTCCGCCTGGCCCGAAATCGTCTTGGCTGGGATTCGGACAGCCCACCGTCCCTGTGACATATCCTTGGTATACTTACGAGGAATGGCAGAGACTCTATGGTATTCTTTCTCCTTATCATCGTTGCAACGAAGTGATAGCTCGAGTTTTTTTTTGGCATGTAATTAGGTGACATCGTGTACTACCGTGCTTTTGGGAACTCTGTCGTCATCATCAACTCAGCAAAGGTTGCAGACGACCTCCTGGAGAAGCGCGGTGCCATTTATTCTTCTAGGCCCGCCAGGACTATGTTGAGAGAGCTGTATGTCGTCTTTCTCTCCGTCGAACTTTCTCTCATCATATATATGGGGTTTTCAGGATGGGTTGGAATTGGTCCTTCGCCAGCATGCTCTACAGCAGTTCCTGGAGAAAATATCGCAGCACTTTCCAAAGGCATTTTAACTCACGTGCAACGGCCCGGTACGAGCCGTTGCAGCTCAAGGAAGTGCAGACATTTCTTCATAACCTGTACCGCGCCCCGGAAAACCTGTACTATCATACGCGCAGGTGCAGTCTCATCCTTACTGTTATGCGCGATGTACTGAGTATGATTTTAGGAATGCAGCTGCATTGGTCATGAAGATCTCCTATGATCACGACATCGCGGAGGACGGAGATCACTTCGTAAATCTGGCCGATAGAGCTATGTCGAGGACCATCCAAGCGGCGATTCATGGAGCTTACGTTGTGGACTACTTACCGATTTGTGAGTTTAAATGTGTCTTTTTCGAACTCATTCCTCATGTAGTGCCGGGGACAGTGAGGTACATCCCTAGTTGGTTCCCAGGCGCCAAATTCAAGAGAGATGCTATAGAATGGCGTCAGGACTCCGTAGCGATGCTCCAGGAGCCTTTCAACATGATCAAAAAGAGGATGGTATGAGGATAATTTCGTCGGTGTACCGATGTTCTGGCTGATATCACTCGGCCGAAAGGCCTCCGGAAGTGCAGGACCCTGCGTGACCACATTGGAGTTGGAGAGCGCCAGTCGTGAGAAGGGGATTGATGTCCCGATGATCCAAGGTGTCGCCGCTATCTCATACGCAGGTACGAGGCGTACCACTTCATCTGTTCGAATCAGTCTTAAACTCTTTCGCGATCAGCCGGCGCTGATACAGTGGGCACACCTGTGTTGTTTAATTAAGTAGTCATCACTCACGATCGATTTCAAGACCGTTTCTGCCATCATGTCGTTCTTCGTCGCCATGATGAATAACCCCGAGATCCAGCGCAAGGCTCAAGCAGAGATTGATCGCGTCGTGGGGAGTGATCGTCTCCCTACGTTCGAAGATCGAAGCCATCTCCCATTCATCACCTGCATCGTCTGGGAATGTCTACGATGGAATCCCGTCGCGCCATTGGGCGTCCCTCATGCATCGGTTCAAGATGACGTCTACGAAGGTTACTGGTTTCCGAAGGGCACCACCATCGTCCCGAACATCTGGCGAGTCTGACGCTAGCGAAGAATGTTCGCTCCTCGACTAATGCGCTTGCACCTGGCAGGGCGATGTTCCACAACGAGGCCAAGTATCTGGATTCGTTTACGTTCAACCCAGAACGATTTTCAGATGAAAAGAAAAACGCTGAACTCGAAATCAACGAGCTCCCGAAAATAGCCTTCGGGTTCGGGCGCCGGTATGTGACATATGAATATGCCGGTCATCGCATGTTCACACCATGCTTTCCTCAGTGTCTGTCCCGGCCGCTGGCTCGCGCTCGACACCATATGGATCACGATCGCGTCGGTCCTGGCCATCTACAACGTCTCCAAGCCCAAGGATGCGAATGGCGTCGTCATCGAGCAGCCCGTCGAGTTCACAGGCGTTTCTATCAGGTGTGTGTCCAGCTCGCTAGACAATATCTCTTCCTCAATCTCTGCTCCGGTTCAGTCGACCAAAGCCGTTTAAATGTGCCATCACCCCTCGCTCAGGGCAGGCTCTGGCCCTTATAGGGAAGGTGTAGGGGGTTCAATCTGTCGGTTGTATCATATTCTCAGTCTCGGTTCAAGTTAGTCATGTAACGGGTGTGTGTAGGCTCTGTACTTCTATGTCCAGCTGAAATCAAGTCGATTGTCGGCGCAATCGATCAATTATATTTGAGAGCCACAATTCTTATCGAGTGGGAGTGGAAGCCTATCTCTTTACAGCTACACTGTGGCGTCTGCACCAAGCGGATCAATTTCAAGCTATTCAGTACTATATAGCTCCGCGATAGGGTTCAACCAAAATACTTTATTGTCATGAAATTGGCCACTTCAATATACAGTGGAACTGAGATAATAAACAAGATGAAAGGACAGTCCTGAATATCGGGGTTGTTGCGCCGAAGATAGTTACAAGACCAGAGTTTCTGACGCTGATGACAGCAAAGCGCTAGAGTAGGCATGAAGCGTGGGATAAACAGTGCCCGATGTTTGAGGACCTTCACCTCCTTGACTGGTAGACAGGGAATTTAGAAGACTTAGAAAGTGCGATAGGCCCTTCGTCGGAATGGTGGGCTCCATTATCGCAGATGCATCCGGCGCCCTTAACGCGCTTCGCTAACTTCGAGACGAGACCAGGTTGAGGGGCTATCGTATGACGGTGACTTAGAGGGCGTGAATCATAAAATTGATACACTACGCACCGGTATTCTGTGCGCGCGGGGCTTCTTCGAAGATGAGCGGCTGAGTCCTCATGGCGTGCAGACGTGCCTGCTGCACAGGGTCAGAAAAAACCCGCTGTCGGGCCCGAGACTGCTGGACCACCCTGGGATAGATAGTCAGCACGTGAAGCCGAAGTGTCACTCCCAGAGAAGACTCACATTTCTAGAGCAGCCATCTCGTCGAGAAGCAGCTGAGGATCGTTGAGTTCTCCGACAGTCGAGAGATCATATTCCACGTTGACGATGGGCATAGTCATGTAGGCAGGGTTCTCCTTCAGACTCCAAGTGGACAAAGATGAAAAACTGTCATCGCTGTCAGGTTCCTCTTCCTCATCCGAATTCGGGGCCGTGCTTGCGTCCAGAGCGGCAAGCCTCCGACGATGTTCTGCAAAGGCTTCTGGATTGATCTGAGGAAACCACTCAGGCGGCCGTGGCTCATCGCCTGGATCTTCGACTTCGTAATCAAACTCCGAGCTAGAATCATCGACCGTGCCGGAAGTCTTAGCGTCGGATGGTATGGGCGGTCGGTCAATAAACAGCACTTGGCCGAGCGCCAGCTTTCGTTGATGGGTGGCATCCTCAACAGCAATCTGATAGATACGGTTGAGGTCCTGTTCAGAGATCGTCGCAGCAGGGCGAGTATTCATCAACTTTGTCACCACGCGCAAAGTAACTCGCGTGCCGGCGGTGTACAAGTCCTTCCAGGGCAGAAGCTTGTTTGGGTGGAAAGGTTCTCGGTCGAGTGGGTGGTATGTGGTGGGGGAGATTGGCACACACATAGATGCATCGATAAACCTCTTCTTCGAAATTTCAGGTAAGCCTCGATTAACCATGGAGAATGTGCAACGATGACGGGGACGACTTTTCGAAATGACGTCGTATATCTGAATTGTACGATATTAGTCTGAAGACAACGCATGTCAAAGAGGTGCTTGCCTCTTCTACGTATCCGACGTACTTGCTGGTAGGTATTAAGCGAGCTAAATCGGTTGCGTAGGGATCCTTGAGGGCCTTGACGGTGGCAACCGGGTCTATGGAAAAGGCAACGAACGTCCCCAAAGGAGGTACATATGCCATCATTGCGGCAGGGTCGATGGCGTATGTTTGGAGTTCCTTGGTCTGACTCATTGTGGTGGGCGGAAATGGAAGTGATTGAGGAGTTGAAAGACGTTCAAGAAAACAAAAGGCGTTCCTAGTGAAGGATAGCGATCAGGTCAAGTGTGGGAAGACGAGCGGGAAAAGAGAGGACCTCGTGGAAGGCTTTATATGGCCGTGGACAAGGACCAAGGCTCACCTGCGTGGCATTGTGGCAATGTGGCAGTGCGGCACAATTAAATTGAACCCCATAACACTCGGCCCGGGTCAGACAGCATTCGTACTATCGACTGGACGAGGATGAACGAGAGACGGTGTTACTGTGTTAGGGAAGTGGGTTGCGGAAACACATAGCGGACCTCTTACGCATCGGGATGCGTCGCTCTTCAATGGACGTAAAACGATGCTGAAATTTCGTTCGAACCTGGCGAGCTTCCTGATGTCCGACGACAGCAGGAATAGCCCACCATAGATGAGTATATCCCGTTCCAACGAACAGGAGCTATTCACATTGGTATCCAAGCCTGGGTATCTTGTCGACGGTATATATCTGAGGCTCTCCTTTAAAGGATCATACAGCTGCATTACACTTTATCCTGAAAGGTCCAGCAGTAGAGAAAATGCCAATGATGATCCTCGAATGACAGAAGCGGTCGAGATCAATCTTTAAACGAGCCGCATGCTATTCGACGATCCAATCAGATTGTTGTCGACGAGAAGGACAGCGGTGTCCGAGCCCTTCAGCGCTTCCAGAAACCACGATATGATGTTGGTCGCAAAAGATAGGAAGGTAGTCCATTAGATATGTACGGAAGCAAGACATGATTCAACCAGCGTAGCAAGGATGAAGACCAGTTTCATCGGGTCGGCAAGCTTTGTGATTGCTGTGGACCAGCGTGCGGCAGCGCATATAGACCCATTTATTTGAGTATCTACGGGATGAACGGCTCCAGAGGTCGTCAAAAGTTTTTTTATGCCATGCTCTGTTATACGCACCTGTGTTGAACCCACCTTGCAGAGCTACGTCCAATAATTGATATACCGGTTCATACAGTCGACCACTTTCTTTCTCAGCTGCCAAAAACAATATACGTGAACGTATGTCTGCACGTCGATAAGCGATGAGTGATGCGACTGTGATGAGACTTCGAGGTAGAAGCCAGGAGACAAGGGGTGCCAATAGTCCTGGGATCAACTCGGCAAGCATCAGGATTGGGTACTAGTCGGGTACCTCGGGCCGTGGCACCTCCTTTTCCGCGACTTCGTGCCACAATAATATGTAGTGACCTCTTGCTCGGTGCTGGGCGAGGTGACAAAAAAATCATCTTGCCACTTTGAAAAGTACATCGTGATTGCCGCAAAATGAACAAAATTTAAGCTATGATGCATTCCTAGGGATATAATTCCACAACAGGGTTGTATTAATATATATATATTCGTCAAAATCATGGCCACATCGATACACAGTACAATGACTGTTCAACACAATAACCGAGATGTAAGGACAGTGATAAGCCACGCAAGCATTGCTTTACTCAATTGTCTGGGCATATTGCCACCAAGACGGTCACCTGAGCGAAATGTCCGTCCCTGATGACGGCTGCGATTACGAAAAGCTGGAGTAGGCGTTAGCGAAGGATGAATAGTGCCCAATGTTGGAAGAAACTTACATTCATCTTCCCGACCGATAGAGAGGGAACTCAACAGACTCAGTGAGCGAGATCGGTCCCTCGCCAGGATCGATATTTCCGTTAGCGCATATGCACACGGCGCCTCTTATGGCTCTCGATAGCTTGGAGACGATCTTAGGCCGATGGGCTGTTAAATGATGGCTACTTAGAAGGCATGCAGCACAAGTTCGATATACCACACACCAGTGCGATGTGCGTGCGGGGCTTCCTGGAGCACGGGCTCCTGGGTGCTCTTGGCGTGCAGACGTGCCTCTTGGGCGGGGTCAGAATGGGTCAATTTGCGAGCTCGAGACTCCTTAATCAGACTGAGATATACAGTCAGCACACAAAGTCGAGGTGTCTCTCAGAACGAAATACTCACGTCTCTAGAGCGGCAATTTCGTCGAGAAGCAGCTTGGGATCATTAAGTTCTCCGACAGTCGAGAGATCGTACTCCACATCGACGATGGGCATAGTCAGATAGGCAGGGTCCTCCTTCAGATTACCGAGCGACAGTGAACTTTTGTCATCGGGGCAAGGACCATCTTCCGAAGTCGCTCTTGCCTTCAGAGTGCCAATTTCTCGTTCAAATTCTTCATAGGCTTCTATATCGACCCCATACCACTCTAGGGACCTTGGTTGATCGCCTGGATCCTCGATTTCATAATCAAGCTCCGAGCTAGAATCGTTTGAAGCGGGCGCGCCGGAAGTCCCAGCGTCGGATGATGAGGGCGGCATCTCTATAAACGACGCTTCACCGGAGATGAGCTTCAGTCGATGAATCCTGTCCTCAACGCAGATCAATTCGATCCGTTTGGTGTCATCTTCGGAGGTCATTGGCGCAACCGTGTGGTCCATCAGCCTTGGCTTCACACAGAAAGTGAGTTGCATGTGAGGTAAAGCGTACACGTCCTTCCAGGGAAGAGGCTTGTTCGGGTGCAGATGTTCTCGACCTTGCGGGTGGGCTTTGGTGGGGGCGATTGGCACACACATCGATTGATCAATATAGTCCTCCCTCGAAAGTTGAGGTTGGCCTCGATTGATCATGAGGAATGTGCAACGGAGACGTTGAATCTTAAAAGGAAGGTCGTGGAACTGAATTATATTATGATGATCAGTCCCAAGGCAGAAGACGAGGTATATCGAGAGCTACTTGCCTGAGTAACGAATCCAACGTACTTGCGAGGAGACATCATACGTGCGATAGCGGTGACGGAAGGATCTTGCAGGGCCTCAACTGTGGCAACGGGGTCTATAGAGAACGCGGCAAACACTGCTATAGGAGGTGCATACGCCATCTTGGCGGCGGGGTCGAAGTCGTAAGTGTGGAGTGGCTTGGTTTGACTCATCGCTGGGTCGGGAGAGCGGAAGTGATCAATGTAGTTAGCGGTTGCTGATATAGAGGAATTCGGGAACTATCTCCTATGGTACGTCTGTGGAGGACGTTAGGAGGAGGGTGAAGTGAAGAGCAAACCTTGTCCGGCGAAGGCTTTTATATGGCCGTAGACAAAGGCTTAAGCACCTCCGTGGCTTTGCGGCAAATCCAGGTTGAAACACTCCACACTCGGCCCGGGTCAGTGCGTGGCCACATCACTTGTACTGCCACTACTTGACGGTTCGAACATGACGGGGACACAGCGTACCTATTAAGAATTGCATTGCACCATATTTTTGGGGACGTGGAACGGAGCTGATTTTAGATTGGAACCTGGTGAGCTTTTTGTTCCACGATAGCAGGGAGCGAAGAGCCACTCGGGGCTAGGTGTATTCTTTAGCAACAGCGACCATAAGTATGTGACACGTGTAGGCACCACATTTATCTTCTCGTGTGGTAGAGGGGCAGGCCAGAAGAGCTAAGAGTCCATCGAGGAGATCGTCCAACAGCACTGATACAAACGTGCTCTTGATGCGCTTCGACACCTTCAGGACAAACAATATCTGTTTCTGACTGATAGTGGGAGATAAGAAACGGGGCACCAAACAAATACATCACGCACGACTATTTCGCGCAGTTGGGGGCTGTCCGGCCTCACGTCGAGACCTAGACTCATTGATGATGCTGGTAGATACATTCAGAGCACGGCCGATCACTTGGAAGGAAACAGCGCCAAGTCAACCTTACTGATCTACAATGTTAGATTTCGCGCCGACGACCGATAGATAAAACTCTAGGTCTACGATGGGCGTAGTATGATACTTGAGAATCCAGTGCTGTCCGAAGAGGCTGTGGACGAGGACATGGGATGAACAGTTCGAGACCCGCTGTCAAAATGATCTTGCGGCTGAGGATTAGGAATTGCTTCTGCCCTCAGGCGTCAGGGCGCCGTTCAGAGCATGACGTCCATGAATCTCTGCGAAGTTTTAGACTGACCCTATACTATTCTAATGCAGCTGCTTTGGCCCTCAAGGTTTACTCTATCTCCCAGTTAGAAATTTCTGCGTCAGGTGATTAGGGCAGCAAATCAACAAAAAACTTCACCAGCCATGAGCGCATGAGCGCTGTCCGCACAGATTATTCGAAGCATGTGTTTGTGCGTGTTCTCGAACGGAGAACATGAGAGAAAGCGTAGCCCATCAGCTGTCTGCACGCGCGAGCTGTGTCGGGCTCATCACCAAGGTTGTGATTTGAGACACATCCTCGAATGAGTACGTACGCAGCTGAAAAATGAGGCGTGAAGGAGGAATATATGCCACTGTGTTCGTGATCAATAGGTAGAGAAATTAAGAAACCAGAGAACACTCAACTGCCTGTCGATAAAGCGAAGGTGGGTTCTGGCATGGTATTCAGAGCCGATGGGCGAGAGCAACTGACACCAGTCTGTTTCGGCAGCATTTTTTTGAAAGAAGGCTCCGCTGCTGACCAAACACAGCTTAACGCAGTCTCGACGCCGAAAACGGACTGAAAACGGTCGTTGGGAATTGATCGACCGGCAATGGATAGGTAGAATACCGGTCCGGCTCCGAGCTCTGGACTCGGCAGGTCCGACTACGGAGCATTTGATAGGTCACCTTCAGCGTTCACAACGTTCACATTCAGCCTTTCCGACTTGTTCTCATTTATCTCACCCTAGGATTCACCTATCAAACGACTATCAGGGAGTTGAACTTCAATTGCGGGAACCAGAAAATTTTCTATCAAACAGGATTTTGAAAGTGACTGTTCAGATCAGCGGAAAGTTTCCATGCAAGCGCTTGGAAGTTAGCAATTTTTCCCTTGAACAATACGCGATCCCGCCATGCAAATCGTTACGTCGATGAAGCCGATAAGGGCTCAGAAAATGATATCCCGAACCACACACGTAGGAGAAGGCACGTCACTACGACTTTCCATGATAGTGATTGTTATACTCCGGGCCGCAGTGCTTCTTTTCTATGAACTTACGCTAAGTAGAGCAGGTCAAGTTGGGCTGGGTCAAGCAGGGTCAAGTCCATGCAATCGGTGTGATGCTCCGAAACAGTAGCGTGGAGCGTACGTCTTCAGATACTCACACATCCTCTGACCCTGAGACAAATTTCGTAGAGCGTCGCGTACTAACCGAGTACCAACCGATGCTGGGCTCAGACAATGCTTTGGTCGTGCAAATATCCTCTTCGAGACGATCGCGGCTTGGATATCCTGATATTCAGATTTCAGATTTCGTACAAAATCCGACAGACTCGGGTGTTTTTGAACCCCAATCTCCAAATTAGCACTCGGCTTCGAGAAGCTCAACTCAAACCCAGATTTGGCGATCATGTTCACGACATACAGGTCAACTGGCGAGCTATATATCAAAAGATGCTTCAGGCATCATGCCAACCGACAGTATCAAGCCCGTTCAAGATCGGCAAATGCGAAGCTGAGAGGTATATATAAAACGCTCCTTTTGCGAGTCTGGATGCAGCACACTCACTCTCCATATTGATCAAGATGCTCGCTGACGCGATTCAACAATACGGAATCATAAGCATCGTTGCGGTTGCTGCTATATCCACCACCTTACTCGGTGTCATAGCCCGCAGAGCTCGTCGCAAGCCGACCCCGCCTGGCCCTGAATCGCCCTGGTTGGGTTTCGGTCAACCCTCTGTTCCGGCGTCGTCTCCCTGGTTCACCTATCAGGAATGGCAGAAGCTCTATGGTAGATCCCGTTAATTTCTTCGTTCACTGTCATGTATACTGATTTCTTCTTGATCTACAGGTGATATCGTATTCTACTATGCATTCGGAAATCCGGTGGCCGTAATCAACTCTGCCAAGGTCGCAGATGACCTCCTTGACAAACGCGGGGCTGTCTATTCATCTCGGCCTCTCAGGACTATGTCAAGGGAACTGTAAGCAGCTTGATCCTCGCTCCCACAGGGCGCCAGTTTTCTGATCAGCCCTGCAGTATGGGTTGGACATGGTCTTTGGCAGGAATGCCGTATGGCAGTGATTGGAGGAAATACCGCACCGCCTTCCAGAAACATTTCAATCCCCGTGCAACCACTCGTTACGAACCTCTTCAGATCAAGGAGGTCCAGACTTTCCTCCGTAATCTCAGGCGTACCCCCGATGACTACTACCACCACATGCGCAGGCACGTTCTCGTTGATTATTCTCTAGCTCTGTTCGCTTATCGGGTTTTAGGAACGCTGCGGCGCTGGTCATGAAGATCAACTACGATCATGATATTGCCGATGAAGGAGACTACTACGTAGCCTTGGCTGATAGAGCCATGAACACCTTGGTCAAAGTGCTTCTTCATGGCTCTTATGCGGTAGACAACTTGCCCATCCGTGAGTCCTGCCGTCCCGCGTCTTCCTGTGCGAATCTCACATTTCGGAGCACAGTGAAGTATGTTCCAAGCTGGTTCCCAGGTGCCAATTTCAAGGTTCAAGCGAAAGAATGGCGTAAGGATTCGACCGCAATGCTGGAGAAGCCCTTCGAAATGGTCAAACAAAGGATGGTACATATTTTTGCCCATTAGCCTTTCAGACGACTATCTAATATTGTATAGGCCGAAGGAACAGCAGGAACTTGCATCACTACGATAGAGCTTGAAGATGCTGGCAAAGAGAAGACAGTCGACGTTCAAATGATCCAAGGTATCACCGCTGTTTCTTACGCAGGTACGATCGCATCTTTTCATCTCCATTCTGGGGCCGATGATATCTAATAAGATCCTCGCTATCTATAGCTGGTGCTGATACCGTGAGTCCTCTTTTTCGAAGAGAATGACGTTGGTTCACATTAGACTCATAGACCGTCGCTGCCATCATGTCGTTCATCCGCGCAGCGATGAATGACCCTGTTATCCAGCGCAAAGCACAGGAAGAAATCGACCGCGTTGTAGGCAATGACCGCCTTCCGATTTTCGAAGATCGAAACGCGATGCCATACGTCACCGGCATCGTCTGGGAGAGCCTGCGTTGGAATCCAGTTGCGCCCTTGGCACTTGCTCACAGGACGACTGCAGATGACGTTTACGGGGGATATTATATTCCGAAGGGCACGACGGTCATACCGAATGTCTGGTGGGTTTTTTTCGGATGTCTTGGGCACGGCTCCTCTATACTGATGGCATTGAGCCTGGCAGGGGAATGCTACACGACGAGGCCAAATATCCGGATCCTTTCAAGTTCGATCCCGAGCGATTCGCGGATGAGAAGAAGAATGCTCAACTAGAAATCAACGAGCTACCTCAAATCGCCTTTGGTTTCGGACGCCGGTATGTAATGAATGTGTATTCGTATTCACAATGGTAGTTAATCGGTGACATTGGTCCTCAGAGTCTGTCCTGGTCGCTGGCTCGCATTAGACACTGTATGGGTGACTATCGCATCGACCCTGGCCGTTTACAACATCGAAAAGCCCAAAAATGCAAACGGCGTCGTCATCGAACAACCCTTGGAATTTACCGGTGCCGCGGTTAGGTACGATATGTCTTTGCATTCATGGTGCTCACCGTCTGATCCGTACCATCTAGTCGCCCGAAAGATTTCAAGTGTTCGTTTGTTCCTCGTTCGGCCGATGCCCTCGCTCTCTTTGAGTAAGGGGAACATGGATGTCAACGACAAGGACTTGTTCACTATCAATTGGCTTGCAGGCGCACATTGTGTCTGGCTTCTGTGTCCGTGGCCAAATTCCTTTGTCAAACGTTCACACACCTTCCTTAGTTCAGTTGTAGTATCTTGCTATGCATTTTTGACGTCACTTCACAGTATCATATGGCACAGTCTCATACGATCTGTCGTCATGATTCCGATAAGATAAGATATGCGAGTGCGAGTCATGCATAGTGCCTTCAGTTTCCCTGTGACAAAAATCTACTATTCTGGCTTTAGAGGAGGAAACCTGCGAAGTACTTCTCCACCTCCTTCCAGGCACCAATCCCATAGCCATCTGCTCGCATTCCAACATGGCCATCGGGACGCACGACGACAGTGGCTCCGACCCCTTGATCAATCCCCCATTTCTCGTGCACAGGATGCCGCAAGATAGCCTCCTCAAACGGCGACAAGGCGGCACAGCTATCCGAAAATAAACGTGAGGGGTGCAACAAGCGAGACTTGGACTGGCCGAGCGGCGAGACCCTTGACATGAAGGAGGCAAGCTTGAAAACCTCCGCATCCTTCGTAGTAGTGATCACCATCGACCGAAAGAGTGAATGCGAACGCGGGCCATGGCCGCCATCGATCCGGGGAAGGTCATCATCTTCATATGTGTAGAGCTTGCGACCTTCTGGTATCGGCACAGCGCCTGCCTTTCTATTTATGGGGCGCATGCGCAAATGGAGGGGTATGTCCTCTATGCGTACACTCTCGCCATAGCGAGTATAGATGGATCCCAGAGACGTGATGTGGTCGTCGAGGGAGAGTAAAGAATCGACTGTTCCCGGGTGCTTGAGGTCGCCGACTAGGAGGAAAATAGTGAAGCGACCATCGAAGCGAGGGTGAACAGATACGATAACACCGTCGGAGAAACGCTTCATGAGCGCGGGACGGGTGCGCCCTCCCACAGGTGCGCTTGGCTTATCCGCCGCGAACACTTCTGCTATGTTGTTAGGGGGCGTAACGAGCAAGTTGGGGGAGTAGACGATCGAGGAGCCAGACGCATACTAGATACAGTGGTTTCAGCATCAAAATCGTTCTTCAAGATCAAGGAAAAGCATACCCCGCTGGTGATCTCATAGATTTTCTGGATATCCGCATTTTCTCCGGTGGTATCATTATCGGTCTCCTTCACTTTCTCATGATGATACTTGGCGGCAGCTTGCACCAGCTGCCGATCTATGCTGATCAAATTGTAGGCCACAGGATGCCGCTCGGCGCCATATGTTGATAGGATCTCTGGTTTTGCGATGCCCTTGAGCACAAGTGCAAGCTTCCAACCCAGATTATGTCCCTCGAGCATGGACGTGTTCATACCCAATCCACCTACACAGAGATTCATCAGCGTTCGTTCGAATCACACGCAACAATGCAAACTTGCCTCGAGGGCTATGGGTATGGCAAGCATCACCCAACAAGATGACTTTGTCCTTCACCATAAACTCATTGACGAGACTTTGCGTGACTGTTATTCCATCCGTGTGAGTAGTCGGGGCAGTTAATACAGGTAATAAGATGACAAACCAGTGTAACTAGACTCCCAGGATATTTCATCCCAATCAAGTCTGAAAGGTGCGATCATACTCTTGACGAGTCGAGACATCTCCTCCTTGGATAGTCCACGGGGATCTTCGGTGGGCTGCAACGAAAGACGAGTGACTCTCTTGCCCGCGACGGGATCTTTAGGAACATTGATCACAACACCTTTTTCGGAGACGATCAGTCTGTGCGGTCGTAGGAAGAATATTAGTAATGTGCATAATAGGCTGATCGGTGTGAGAATAACAATAACATACGACAGACGCTCGAGATCTGGGAAATCAGAAGTGACACCGATGAGGTCTCGAACATAAGAGCGATCAGTGGTCGGCTGCGTCTCCATGCTAACGCCGAACTTCGCAGCCCACCCTCTGACAGCGGACCTCGCACCGTCCGCTCCAAGTACATACTTGGCCAGCACGACCTTCGTCTCGTTGGTTTCGACATGCTGTAAGGTCACTTTGCACGGTTCGCCGGAGCCTTGGGAATCCATATCCACAAATTTCCACTGCCAATTGACGCAGAAGCCAGGATTATAATGCTCGGCATCGCGCAGAAGAATCTCCTCGATGAGACCTTGATGCAGGTTGCGCGGGTGTGGGACATTGAAGTCAGTCGCCCCAGAATAATATGGCTGAATCAGAGTACGTTCTGCGACTCCATTTTCCAACTTCCAAAACGTCTGGGAGCTCATGGCGCGTGACATGCTCATGAATTGGTGATACGGCTCGCCAAGGCTCTAGAGCAGAGTCCAAAACATAAGTATTCCGACTTATCAGTACAACCCGAAATGCCGGATGAGCGCTTACTTCGAAAACTTCCAACATTCTATATGATGTCAATATTTGCGCCAGTCAGATGATAGCCTCTGACTATAAGGCTGCTTTACCTTGAATGCAGCACTTCGGCTCGTCCCCACTCATGTTTCGCATAGGTGCCAGCATCGATGAGTAGGGGCTTGATCCCCATCCGACAGAGCATGACAGACACCGCAAGGCCAGCTGGCCCTGATTAAAAATTGTAAGCCCATGAGAACGGAAAAGAGATGGTCGGGGTGTATACCAGCGCCAACGACCAGAGCATCGTGCACGCCTTGATCCATTGTTGTCAGAGGTGAATGGACATCAAGTGAGAACGAGTGGGACTTTTAAACCTCTTCTCGCTCACTAGATGGATAGCCTGTCCTGAGCGCCGCGTGCCTTACGCAGACGCAGTACGCCCGTGGGTCCAGAACAACAGACAAAAGGATGTGCCCAGGCGGAGACTATGGGCATGTCCATGTCTATTGTGGAAACCTTACATAGAACGACTGTCTTCTGTGTAAGGTCAGCCACGGAGACTGTGGAAACCTTACATATCACAAGCCATTCTGCGGCAAGATGACGACAGAGGGGTTGTGAGAGCACCAATGCTGTCATTGACAATGACAACATTCAAGTGGTGCTGTTCGAGACGTCGGAGAGACGCGTTCAATCGAACCGCGCGTGGGAGCCGGCTTACCAATATCCGGAGACCACGTCGGAGGTTGAAGGAGGGAGACTTGAGCTGACTTAAGCCGACTCTCCGCGGGCCGAACTTCCTGTGGCATCAACACGCAGGCTGGTCGTACTATTCACCGTCCTGCTCGTTCTTGCCTGCTACAGCCTGCAACGTCTCGCTTGCGCAATATACACTGACTTCCAAAGTATCTAGTTTGTAGGTTTTGGAAATCCATACTGCCCCACAGCCTCAATGCAAGCCGACGTCGTTCGAGCTATGCCTGGTCAACCATCTTTCCACCCTTTGTTTTCAACAGAGGGAGATATCGTCCTTCGTTCGAAGGATGCCATGTTATTCCGGGTTCCTAGTTCGACTCTTAGAATGACTTCCAGCTGGTTTCGTGCCATGTTCTCGCTCCCACAATCTCCCCCGTCGAACGCACTATCGAGTGATGGCACCGGTATTGGGAGGGCTTCAGAGTCCGAGATTGCCCTTGACGAGGACTCACGGACGGTCGAGCATTTCTTGCGTATGATATGCGGCCTAGCCATTCCAGAGCTTGATTCGTGGGACGTCGTCGATCCCCTTCTGTATGTTGCGGAGAAATATGACACGCCAGGACCTGTGTCGATCATACGTGCGCTCCTTCGCACACCTCCCTTCCTCGAGGCACCCCTTCATCTATACGCAACCGCATGCAGGTGGGGTTGGGAGCCCGAAGCGCGGATCGCGGCCACGCTGACCCTCTCTCTTAACCTCTACGCGCCCGAGAATCGTGCGGGCCTCCTGAAGCTCAAAACACCCTCGCTCCTTGCGCTCATCGACCTGCATCACTCCCGCCGCGAAAAGCTCCGCACGCGCCTCAGCCAGCCCCCATTTCTTACAGATGGGCAGATGGGCGATGGATCAGCTCGGTGTCCTCGCTGTGGCGATGCCCTCGACTACGTCGCTTGGCGCGAGCTGAAACTTCACATGATCTTGGAGATCGATCTCAAGCCCTCGGGGGAGTCATTCAAGGAGGGGCTCGAGTCGTGGCCGGCTGCGAAAGCGTGTTGGGCAGCAAAGTGTAGGAAGACCGGATGCATGAGCTCGGTTTTCGACAAGGTGCTCACATCGCGGGTCATCCTCGAGGCCATTGCTGCGTTGCCCGATTCTGTCGAGGTATGCTGAAGTTATGAAAACGTCTCGAGACTTGGTTACTGACCATTGCGTAGGGACCTATAGAATGAGAAGATTGGGGCGCAAGTATCATTCTCCACAGATCTTTATGTGTATTCCAGAACCATTATGATGTATTCGTGCTCGGTAAAAAGTTTTCAATCATACATCGCTCGAAACCAATGTCAATTAACTGTCTTAGATTAAATGATACGGACCATGCCTGGAGTCCTTGGATCTCAATCCCGAGCGACGATGTCTGATCCGGTTGTTCATGGAACCGTCAAAGTGTTTCCTTGATGTTGAAAGCTCGCGCGAATGGCGAAGTGCTCGGATGGCTGTTCATCCTGTCTGTTTCTGTCTCAAGAGCTGACATTTTGAGGTCCTAGATCCGGCTGTCGATGGGATGGTCAACACCACGACAGCCATAGATTCCGTAGACCCAAATGTGCTGATTTTTTGAGGATGTAGGGGTAGGAGTCGGGTTGGACCTATGTACTGCATGGCCGCTCAAACTGGCTTGAAGGGCAACGAGGTAGATTCTTCACTCACATTGTCATCCTGGTGATCTTCGACGATGACTCTATTCATAGTACATTTTCGACACGCGACCGCACCTCGCTTCACGCACACGTATATATTTCACGATGTGTTTTGTCTCCCTCTATGCAAGAGCACAAGAATGGTAGCTTGTTCAAAGGGATTCGTCCAACTGGTCGTCTGCAACGTGACAAAAGTAACTTGTGTATCATATACCACCTACAAGCTGGAAGACGGCGTTGGACGACCTGTCGAGCAGTGCTTCCCTCAGCTGTCAACATATGTCGCAGAAGCCAGATGATTTGCCAGGATCAGTCCCCCAACTTGCTGGACCCTCTTCTTTGCAGTCTGTCGATCTTTGTCCAGACACTGTGCACGCTACGACATGTCATATCTTCTTCGACAAGACGTCTAGACTCTACGAAATCTTGTTTCAGGTCTTCCAAGAGTCGCTGGTTACCGTGCAACAAGCCTCGGCTTTAATTCTACATCGTCATGCTGACCAGAAGTCGAAACTGTCCTCCCTCACTTGGGAGTAAACAGCCCGTCTAACAAGGTCGGTCAGAACGATGGTTCCCAGTGGTCCCCTCACACATGCAGATATTTGGCGGCGCGACATCATCAGATGCACAACGCATTCCATTCAGGAGCAGTTGCTGCGGCTTCTGTCCCTCATCCCTTTTCAGATGATTCCACGACAGTTCCATGACTTGTTCTCCCTTCGCTGGTCTCCCTTTATACCGGACCGGAGCCAAAGGAGGCCTACTTTGAAACCGTGACGCACGGGACCTTCTCACCGGTCACGCGATCGCCGTGCGTCGCCTCTACCAAGACCCTCGGTGCATCACGCACCCCAGACTCCATACCCCGACCTTTTCTCTGCAATTCCCCCGCGGCCTTCTTTCGCACAGGCATGCTAGCATCACGCGTGCCGGTCACTCATTGTCCTCACGCATCGACGGCCCGCATGCACGATGCACGCTTCTCGCGCAACGGCGCGGGAGAAGGGCACCTTCAGATACATATAGCAGGGCGGTCCCTCAGCAATGTAGCATAGCTCGGTCTCGTTTAGGCGCACTTGTTGAGGACGACATGCACCCGATTCTTTCCCTAGCTGTCGCCGCCGTCGGCGCGAGTGCCGTCCACGGTATCGCTGTGCCCTCGACCGCGCCATCCACCGCCGTCGCGGTCGACAAGGCGTTGCTGAGTCTTTCGCTCGAGTTCTTTACGTTCCCTGCATACACCAATATCACCGCGACGACGAAGTGCATCAACAGACTCGCCACCCTACGCGGCACGCCCCCAGCCGTGCGCATCGGGGGTACCACGCAGTGAGTCTTTCGTCCATCCCCCTCGACCCTCCTCCTCGACAACTCTGATAGACCGCATCGTCGCGTGTAGAGATCGCGCGACGTATGACCCGAAGCTCACAGCTGCGGTCAACTACACTGTCGCGTCTGCAGCAGACGCGCCGACCGCGCTCACGTATGGGCCGTCGTTCTTCACCCTGGCTGCCGCGCTTCCGGGCGACGTCACACTCGGGCTCAACCGCCGGCTGAACAACCAATCCAACACGCTCGCGGCCGCGAGCACCGCGCAGGGTATCATGCAGAACCTATACGCCATCGAGCTCGGCAACGAGCCAGAGTGTGCGCGCCCATCACCCGTCTCCTTCCTCTGCCTGCTGAACGTCCGCGTGCGCAGTTTACTCCAGCGACTCGCCCATCGTGCCCTCGTCCGGATGGAACCCCACCGCCGACGGCGCGAGCCAAAAGGCATGGGAGACGGCTCTAGCACCTTCCGTGAGCGCACCCGTCGTTCGGCCTCGCCGCTTCCGCTCACGAAAAAAACGTAGCTCGGGAACGTCTTCCAAGCCGCCGTGTATCTGCAAGAGCCCACGTGGAGCACGGCCGGGCTCATCCCGCTGCTCGGGTCGGCCATCGAGCACGTCAAGACCTTCTCCGGCCACTCGTACCCCCAATCTGCGTGTGGGGGCGCGAGCACGAACCTGCAATCGCTCATGAGCCACTCGTGAGTGTCTCGCGAGCGGCAGCCTTGAGCTCTCAACGAACGCTCGCTCTAGGGGCATCGTGTCGTACACGAGTGGATACAAGTCGGAGGCCGCAGCCGCTCACGCGCAGGGCAAGCCGTACTTCCTGGGCGAGACCAACTCCGGTGAGTCCCATGCCTCGACGTTGTCTTCGGCCGCTATGCTCACGCGGCCCAGCTACGTGCGGCGGAGGCGGAATCAGCCCCACGTACGGCGCCGCGCTGTGGATCGTCGACTACGTCCTCCAAGCAGCGCTGAACAACGTCGACCGGCTCTACTTCCACCAAGGCACCATAGGCAACTGCGTAAGCACACACCCGCGCCTCCTCTCCTCCTCCTTCCGTCCGTCCGCTCACCCGCTCACCCCACCAAAAAAATCTCCGACAGCAATACTGCTTCTGGGGCAGATACATCGTCGGCGCGCCCTTCTACGGCGCCGCCTTCGTCTCGCAGTTCCTCGGCGCAGACGCTACCGCGCTCGCGATGCTCGACGACGGCACCGGCACGCTCGCGACCTACATCGTCTATTCTGCCACCGGCGCGCCCCTGCGCGCGCTCGTGTACAACTCGGACTACTTCGACGGCACCGGCACGCGCGGCGTCGCGAACGCCACGCTCTCCGGGCTCGCGGGCGCCGCGGTGCGCGCGCTCAGGCTGACGGCGCCCAACGCGGCGTCGCGCGTCGATCAGGGCGGGGTCGTCACCATCGGTGGGGGGCAGACGTTCGCGAACGACTGCGGGACCGCGGGCGCGCAAGTCTTCGAGACCGTCGCGGTCAGCAACGGGACCGCGACGGTGAGCGTGCAGGCGTCGGAGGCGCTCATCGTGTACCTGTAAAATAAATCCCCACACGCGAGCGCGTGTTTGTACAACAGCCCGCGGTGTATACATTGTAACAGTCAGACGAGACGAGATGTTATTAGCGTACATTAATTCGTACAAACACACCAGAGCGACGAGAGCGAACGAAATATCGTTGACACCGAGCGACACGACGAGGACGCCAACCCGAACCGAACCGCACCGCACCGCGCGCCGCTCATATCTGCAGCTTCTCCTCAAAGAACCCCAACAAGCCCTGCTCCGCGTAGTCCGCGTCCGCATCCGCATCCGTGTCCGCGCCCTCGCCCTCCGCGCGCGCGGGCAGCGCGTCCGCCTGCCATCCGCGCAAGCGGATCTTCATCAGCTCGTCCCACACCATCGTCGGGTCGCCCGCGCCGCTGCGCCGCAGGAACAGCTTCACGCGGTGCAGCCACGCGCGTACGAGCGTGAACTGGCGCGCGGACGCGTCGGTCTGCAGCTGCCGCGCCGCGACGAGCGGGTCGTGGCCCTGCAGGAACGCGGGCGCGAAGAGGCCCACGGGGGACGGCGGCGCGGGCGCGGCGGACGTCGCTGGGGACGCGGAGGACGCGAGGCTCGCGCTTGAGTGCGGCGAGGCTGTGAGCGGTGGCGGCGAGCGGTGCGTCGCGGACGAGGAGCTGGGCGACGCTGACGCGGCAGGTGCGGGTGGGGGCGCGGGCGGGTCAAACGGCGGGAGCGCCTCGGCGTGTGCGAGCAACAGCAGCTGCGCGAGCCAGTAGAACGGCAGCGGGTCGGACATGAACGCGGGATCCGAATGCCCGCACGCGCCGCCGCCGCTCGCGGGCTTCGGCGGGGCGGGGCGCGGGCTCTCGGGGTTGAGCAACCATATCTGGAGCCACTTGTGCAGCGCGAGCTGGATCGCGAACACGTGCGGGCTCGCGGCCTCGCTCGACGCGTCCGTGACCGTCGACGGCGGGTGCGGGGGCGCAGGCTGCGCGATCTTGAGGCGGCTGAAGAGCATGGCGAGGATGGCGTGGATGATGATGAAGTGGCCCATCGGCGAGATCTGCGCGAGGTGCTCGGGGACGGCGTCCGTGCCGATGAGCGCGCTCGAGAGGTCGACGCCGTCGACGCCGATGGCGGCGAGCGCGCGGGGCATGCTGACGCCCCGGATGCGCTGCTGCCATTCGCCGTACGGAGACGGTGCGAGAATCAGCTGGGACCACGCCCGCGCGGAGGGCGCGGTCCACAGCGCCTCGTCGCAGGGCAGGTAGAGCTGACACTCGGAGGCGTGGAAGGACGGGGGGAGGGAAAAGTAGATCGGGTGCGCCTGATCGTGGCTGTATGCGAGAAGAATGGCTCTGATGGGCGTCGATAAGCACGCCTGGCGGTGAAGAGAGAGAAATGCACGATGCGGCGCACCGTTTGATGGTCTCGTTGATGGCCCAGTCGCGCCAGCATACATCCGTGAGGTCGGCATCGCCGGCCGAGAACGGTTTGTGCGTCCAATCCTTGCACCTGTTGACGATCCCGCTCTGCCGGATCATCTACATCGAATGTGAGCCATCGGGATCGTGAGAGCGCAGGCCTGCAGTACGCACCAACACCAGCATGCCGTGATAGATGCTGGAAGCAGCCCTCTGTTCTGGGTCCTGATGGAAGATCCCGATGGTCTGGAGCAATATGACGGTGATGATGATGTGGAGATGGTGCTTGGGATCGGGCGACGGTTTGGCCTGCCGACCGAGGCGTTAGATCTGGTGAGGGACAATCACAGGCGACTCACGAATTCGCCGACCAGCACGTCCCGCGACCTCTCGAGCGTCCGCTCGACGAACGCGTCCGCGGTCCGCGTCCTGACGAAGAGCGCGCCGCACGCCTGCATGGCGCGCAGCATCACGGGGGGCTTCAGCTCGACCCGCAGCGTCGGCGTGTGCACCACCGGGATCTGCGGCAGGAAGACGGTCAAGAATATGTACACTGACAAAACCAAACGGGCGTTAGATGGAAGGCTCGAGCGAGGCGAGGCGGACGCACGGTAATGCTGCAGCTCTTCGGTCGTGGGATCCGGCACCGGCTCGGGCTCCCGTACCTTGGGGACCATGGGCGGAAGATCGTCTTTGGGAGGCGCCTCTAGGACCGTTGGCGGCGCGACACCCACGGGGAGGCCATCGGCGGGGAGGGTATTCGACATGAGATCGTACATGAGCTGCTCGTCGAGCGGGTCGATCATGGCCGGGGACGCGGCGTCCCAGAACGACAGGGCGTCGGCGATCATGGGGTTCGGCGGCGCGATGATGCCTTCGAGGGACGTCTGCGCCACCGGTATCTGGCCCATGGACGATGTGGGGGGGTCGGCGCCGGTGGCGTGCGCGGAGAAGACGTCGCGGAAGAAGGGCTCGAACATGTTGCTGTCGAAGGCGCCTAGAGTCCCCGCGATGGGACCCGATAAGTCCGAGGGCACGAAGGACGTGAACGCGCCACGGGCGTGCAGTGGGGCGTACGACGAGAGTGAGTCTTCCGACGGGGCCGCAAAGTCGACGTTGGGCAGCGAGCGGGCGTGGGAGGCGGGGCTGCGGTGTTGACGTTGATGATGCGGGTGCGGGGGCTGCTGGAGCATGCCGAAGTGGGCGATGTTGGCCTCGTTGAGGGGCGCGGCGCTGAGCATGTCGTTCGCCTCCTCGATCAGCTCCAGCTCTGGGAAAGCAGACGTCAGGAGGCCGTCAAACGGGCGCGCGAACGCCCAGGGGTCAAAGCCCGCCGAGGCATCGACACTGACTATTCCCTGCGGCGCGGCGGCCGAGGCTCGGGCGTGCTGCCGGGTGTGCTGCTGCTGCGTCTGTTCATGGGGGCCGCGCGGGGATGCGGGGGCGGGCGGGGCGTCGAGGGAGCTCTCGCCTAGGTAGAGGCAGTCGCGTCCGCGCGCGCGGCATTTCGCGCAGGGCTGGCGGAGGTCGCACTTGACCTTGAGGCTGGCGCAGGCCTGGCAGGAGCGGCGGCGGGAGCGGCTGATGGGGTGGCTGGGGTTAGTGAGACAGGGTGGCGGGGGGAGCGGCGGGAGCGGGGACGCACGCCTCGCCGCAGCTCTTTTTGTGGCGCGAGAGCAGGTCGCTGCGGGTGAACTGGGCGCCGCACGTCTGTGGGACAGGCCGGGCGGGGCGGGGGTCGGCGGGGCACGCACATACGGCGATGGCAGATGGCAGGGCTCACCTCGCACCGATAGAGGCGTTCGTTCGTGTCTGCGCGGCGGTGATGACGGTGAGGACGGGGCGGGTAGTGTGGGGGACGACGGGACTCACGATTGCGGAGGTGGCGGTTGAGGTGCGTGGTGCGGGTGAATTTGGCGGGGCAGTACGGGCAGAGCTTCGTCTGCGGCAGCTGGGGGACGTTGCCCTTGTGCGAGCGCATGCGCGAGATGCCGCCGTCCTTCCTGTACTCGACGACGACGGAGCCCGACGAGGGGCCGGGCTCTGGGTTGTGTGCGGCGTCCATGGGGCGTGCGGCGGCGACGGTGGCGACGGCGACGGCGAGGAGGACAAAGAGTCAGAAGAAAGACGCGGCTCGGCGGGCATCTGTAAGGAGTTATGTAATCGCTTAGATCTCCCGTAGCCCCTATCGCCGGAACGTGCGTGCCAAGTCAATCAATTCATTATGCTCGTACAGTACAGTATGCGAAAAAACAATGGTCCAGCGAGCCTCAAGCGAATCGAAATATCCGCAACGGCGCAGCCGCGCATCACGCTCGCCGCTCACTGCAGCGATCCGCCGTGCCATTCCCGACACACGCGCCGCAGCCACCCCAGCCGCTTGCCATCTGCCTGCCCACCGCCCGGGCCCGCACCCGCGCCCGCGCCCAGCGCCTCGATCCGCTTCGCCGCCAGCACGCAGCTCTCGCTCCTATACCGCCCGCTCAGCCGGCGCTTCATCGCCGCCTTTCCGCGAAAAAAACAGATGCAGGGCCATCAGCCTGGCGCGATGCGCGCGCGGAGGGCCACTCACTCACCGTGATCGGGTGCGGTGCCGCAGCAGCAGCAGCGGGAGCCTCGGGCGGCGCGCGCCAGGCGGGCGCGGCGAGAACGGCGACGTCGCCGAGCGCGTCGAGCGACAGCCGCCAGAGGCACTCGTCCCAGTCGGACGCGCGCGACGGCCCGAGAAAGAGGCGCTCCGTGCACCAGAACGCGTGCGCGCGCGCCACGAGCACGGGCGTGAGCGCCGCGAAGGGGT
>CVKZ01000004.1:57815-75955 GCA_001457955.1 Heterobasidion annosum
CTGGAGAAACATCTTCTCAGTCTCTTCGAGTATCGAATTGACATCAATCTGGAATTCTTGGAACACGCCCAACAACGATCCATAGTCTTCATACGTTGGGCAGTTACTTTTTAGATAGTCTAGGGAACCCATCCTCGTGCTAAAAAGCACATGATAAGCCTAGCAGCTTAACAATAATCAATGTTGTAATGCACTTGCTGCAAGTCAATCTATGAATAATCCATGGCACAGGGAAAGCAGATGCGAGGAGGAGTAATACCAAGGTTTCAGGTGCATCCTTTTGGTTTTGAGGATGACAATACTTACTGCTTGAATTGAAAAGAATTGAGGATAGGACACGTGTGCACTCAGCGTCTATGGGTGGTTCCAGGCTTAAGGAGAAATAGTCAAATGGGGCATAGGTCTACACAAGCAAGCCTCTTACTTGGCACATCCATGTCCATGCTCAGGCCCATGCAAACTTCTCACCATGTCTTGCCCTTAGTTTGTATCTGCTTCATGCTTCAGCATGAGTCCTATGCTTATCAACTCCATAGCCTGGATAAGTAACACTCTGAGCTGCTCAGTGTCCTACTAGCAATAAGTGAGGTCAATTTAGTTTTTCACTTCTGAAATACCCCACAGTTGGCTCTAGTTGGCTTGATCCTATTGATCTTCTTATAGAAATTCAGGGCCTTGCTAGTTACACTCAGAATCATTTCTATTCAAATCTAGATATGGTTCAATTCGATTTGCATAGCTTACCAGTAAGTGCTCAGGGGTACTCTAGAGTCTTAGTATTTCTACCAATGACCTCTTCCAGTTTAAGTGTTGTTTGCCCACCCATTTGCCGATAACTCCCTTGCTCAGCAAGTAAGCCTCCTGTACTTTCTCATCTGTGCAATCTTTTGGCTTTTACCTCAACTGTTTCCAACACATTTCATATGCTACCATGTTGACTTCAGACTGGACCTACAACTACCTCCAGGCTGAGCAGGCCAACAACTATGAGCAGGAGCCTAAGCAAATGCATCTCTCTTCTGCCAAACTCTTTGCCTACTAGGTATGTCCCCCTTTGCTTCTATATCTCATAACTCTCATTCTGACCCCAACTCTCATTATTCTTATGCTCGGTCACTGCAGTATAACTATATACACACTCTCCACAGCGCCACCTCCCCCACATACTAGCCTGCTGAACAGCATCAAGGTGCTCCTTCCTCTCTAACCACTTTGTCCTCCACCTCCTCTTGGCTGGTATACAATTTGCAGCAAATGCAATATCATGCTAGCCCACCCACCCTCATAGGGCCTACCTCATTCGCATCCCCCACACCTGGGTACACCTATGCCCACACCCACTCAAATATGTACATGTAGCTGACATACAGCTACAGTATGCACGAACACATCAACACAGATGGGTATTCCCTCAGTGCCTCCTCCACTGCCAATAAATACTCACTGGCTTACTCAGCTGTGACTTCAACCATGGGCACAATAAGCTCTGTCGCCCCCTTGGCAATACCCTTCACCTTGTCCTCCTTACTCACTGCTGCTCTAACATTCCACTATATTAGTGCTGCACCAGTAGAACAATCAGAACAAGCCTCCATGGTGATTGAACTCAAGGTAAGTCAATCCTTATTCTCTAAATGGTGGTGCACAAACCTCATTGGATCCAACACACAGTATAATAGTGTATATGCTAGCAAGTCATCATATGGGCACAATGCATATGGCTACCAGTACAACAACCAGCATACACATGTTGATAAGGATGTGGATATATACACCATATTCGAAGAAAGCAATGCACTGTTCTACATGAATTATTCACAAGCCCTCCCTAGCTCAGATGTGGTCTATACAGCCATATAGGTCTTGTCCCTGGTGCTTAGGGAGACAGAGATACCTGGTCCCCAGGCATATATATTAGAGGTGGTCACTACGGCATTGCTGTGGATGGACCACCTCCTGTACTAGCCACAGTACACTGTTGAGACCATGAACTCCAGCTCCCAAGACACCACTGACTTAAATGCTGCAGCCGTAACATCCCACCCAAGTGCTCCTATGAGCACTGCCACCACTATAAGCTTGGAGATACCTATTGACCGGCACGGTGCCTCCGGGCCACTCATGCTCAACTTACCAATAAGCCCTTCTACATTTGGCATGAAGTGCAAGGATACTATGGAGTCCATCCCTGCTGTGTTCCACATCAAGCAGAAAGTCGACAATAAAGATGACAACACAGAGACTGCTGCTACCATGTCCACACTGATCACAGTTTCCCCCATCGCCATGAGTGCACCCATTGTGTCAACATCTATGTTAATGCCAATGGGCTCACACACTCATGCAACAAGCAATGCATTTATCTCAAAGTTTGCCACAATCCAGCCCTTTGCATATGTCAGCAGCAGCCACATCAAAATCAATGACACATTAGACAACAATAACGGTGACAACAATAACGAGTACATGATGCCAGGTAAGGGCAAGGGCCAAGCGAGGGCTGCTGGCAAGGGCAAAGCTGTTAGTAAAGGCAAAGGCAAGGCATACATAAAGCTGAGTGAAGCTGAGAGCTCAAACCATGATCATGAGTGCAAAAGGCAGCACAAGAAGAGCACTGCAAAGACTGCTGTCATGTAGCAGTTTTAGGCATGCACAGGGTTTCATGCAGTGATAGATGAGGAGGACGAGGAGTCACAGGCATTGGGGTCAGGATCGTGAGCATAGGTGCAAGGCACAAAGAAGAAGCAGTCTTTTCTCGTGTGTTTCTTTTACCATGGACACAAAATTGCATGTGGGCCACCACTGCCAGGGAGTGTAGATCAGACATGCAAGTGAATAAATATATTCTTATGTTATGGATTGTTGTACACTCAATGGATCTATGGATGGATGTTGTATAATGTGATGGCTGGGGCTGTTTTGGGTGGACTATAGGGGAGCTATAGGCAGATGCCCTAAGAGGTAAGATAGAGGAAGGTATGGATAAGCAAGGAAGGCAAATTTGGGAGGATTTTAAGCACCCACAGGCCCAACTAACCTGACCATTCCAAATCCTTAAGCATCAGTCTCTCTAAGTCCCACCCATCTATCCATGGGTGTCCTTGTGCCGTACCTAGATAAAGGGGTTGTCGGCCCAATGGGTGTGTACACAAGTGGTATAAGCAGGTAAAGGATGCAGTCACATGCATAGGCAGACACAATCACCACCCTCTTGCATCCTTTACAGGCCCCTTTGCTCCTCTCTTACCCCTACAGTCTACAATGGGATAGTGCAGATTATGGAATTATAAACAGCAGATCATGGGGCATTCAATTCTGTTTCAAGTCTCTCCACCTTGTCCAGCCTCATCCTTGTCTTAAAGCGGGGGCAAGGCCGAGTTCTTATCGGAGAGATTAAGCCAATATCAGCCATAGTCTGCACCCTGTTGCAGGCAAGCTAGGCTATGTGAGGCCCTCAGAGACATTAATCAAGCAGTTTTTGTCTAAACTCTGTCATCATGCTCTTTCCACAGTACCAGTCTTGAAATTTTGTTGGCTTCCTTTCCTCCATCTTGTCACATTAACTCGTTATTGACTGTATGTTAACTATCCCTCACTTTCTAGCTAGTGCACGTGGTGCCACCTCATTTTCAATTATCCACTGAAGTCATGCTATGGCTAGTGCCAAACAACCACTGCCATGTAAGAGGATGTATAAACTCCTCATTCAATATCCCCCTCAACACTACCTACATTGTGCATCAGGTTTGCTATTGATGTTCAAGTATGCACTGTGTCAGATAGTTGGCCTACCCAGTCTTGTCCACATCTATCATTTTGTATTGTTATGTTTCATTCTCATAAAGTAGTAAGGACCTGATATATCTTAGTCTTATATTTGTTGCATGTATCATCTTTTGGTAGCTTTTCACTATTGTATTGGACTTTGGTGTCTTCTATTCTATGTTGTTTTATTTTTCAAATTTCTCTGAGTATGGTCCATTGTAGTTGCTTGTCGTTGCTTTGTTATATACATCTTTTACCTGTCAAGTCATAATCACAGTCATAGTCTATGTTGCTCTTCATCACTAATTCATCTTTCAATTGCTTCACTTCATGGCTCTGCTGCCACTTCCACATTGTTTCTATGTACATTGCATTGCTATCTCTCAACATCTATCTGCTTATTTGTGTCTCTGTGTTTTGTCATTCATTACTCTTTTTGCTCTACATGGATTTCATCTTGTTGAATACTAGTGTGCTATTAGTTTCAATTTAACTCAATTCCAGTTGCATTACCATGCCCAGTCGTTGAAATGTCGGAAATAAGGAAGGTGATTGATTAACATTAAATATAAAGTAGGTCATTGGACGACCTCCTTTGTATACTAACTGCTTTCCAATACCTAATACCATCATCTACACTCGGAAATACTATATCCAAGAACCTACAATTTGTTTCCCCGGCGTCCTAAGCTCTAATTACTAAAGCCACTAACTTCAACATGCATGAAGTTACCTTCCATCACTACTTAATTTCTGACCATAGCACATTACTTGCCCCCTAGGATGTGTAAGCATGGGTTCATTCTCATAGATATTTGTTCAAAAGGAGACTGACAGTGCCCTTAGGCTTTTGAAGGTTGGATATGAACATTAATAGGAGAAGGCCTGACTATTCTGAGCTGCTTCTGTGCCTTGAATATTGAACGTTGAACCTAGAAGAGCAAGACAAAGTTGGAACTCATGGTGCAGAATCAACATCAGATGAATACAACTGACTTACTCTATGCCTGTTGGTTGACAAAGTTGGTATAGGGCATACTGTAACAAGCTTACAGGCGCAAGATACATTTTGAGAGGTGCTAGAGCCTGTGATACAGCCATCTCTGTTTGTCCACAAAAGTGCTCCTCAGGGCTCTTGTGCAACAACCATTTACACCCATAGAGTGTGCAACTGCAAGAGACTTCAACTCTTCAGGGGTGCAATCTGTGGATCAAGTCCCAGCTAAGTGTTTACCTACATATTCCAGTTGTAAGCAAGATTGTTCAGTAGCTCCACTAACTCTACACAAGGTGGACAGATATTTTTAGTATGTGGGTGCACATCTTGCATGATGCTACCAATGAGTAAGGGTAAGATAAAATAACAAGAAGGAGAGTAAGAACAAGAAAAGACAGACAGGAAGAGCAAGGAGCTAAGTGCTGCTCACTATTACCATCCCTCCGAGCTCTTCCTTGCTGTCCAACTGCTGTCCCGAAAGTCTCACCTGGTCCCCTGTGTCTTCCACATGGCATATATAGGGAGAATCATGACTGTGCACCGACACTGGCATGTGCTTGTACTAGTGATACAGCTGTCTATGTGTAAGAATTAGTATGCACTCCTTATCATATATCACTGCTGCAGATGCTATTGAAAATGCAAATATAAAGGAAGCAAGTCTTTAAACCAGTCTATGTATGAGGAGAGCCTAAGTCCAGATGGTGGAAGTCCACTCCTGATTGAGGGCCCCCATATAGCTGAGTCTCAAGTGCAATGGTGCCCATAGCCATCACTTGTTGGTATGATATTGCCCATGCATGCATAGCACAGTTGCAGTCAAGTGAGAAGAAATGTGTCATCAGCACAAATGGGTAGAATAGCTGATGGCAAGTTAGCTCGCCTGGCAGCATATAGAATTGGGAACTAGGCATCAGCAAGAGTGCATGGTCTGCATCAAAGCTAGACATCGAGAGCCCACTAAAATAAAAGGGGCACATGGACAACACATGAGTAAGACACTAGAACATTTGTTGGCCATTGGAGGTTGGCTAGAAGGGATGTAAACATGGATGCTTAAAGACAGTCTATGATCAGTGAACTAGGTAGATGAGAGCACAACATTGTGAGATGTGAGCCCAGTGAGTATATTGTCCCTATATGATGCATAGAAAAAGAAATACAGCACAGGGGTTACTCATGTCTCTCTCTTGACATGCATTGCATCTTTTGAGCATGGTGCTTCAGAAAATCAATGTCTTTTTTTGAAGAGTAGGACTTAACCCCCACTGTTCTTGAAATTGGACAAGTAACTAGGTAATGTTTACCATACAACCAACAAGAAGGGAATAATTTGTGAAGAAGTGCAAACTGTGACTGGTTCTAGATTCCACTCTATGCATATGCCACAGAATGAAGCCAATAAAACCATAAGTCCATGAGCACTACGGTAAGCCCAAGGGCCAAGATGTTAGGATATTCAATAATAAAATTGAAGAGTCACAGATAGTCACAGACATACAAGGACAAGCTGCAAAAGCTAGAGAAAACCTACTTTAAGTTATGGAAGGTGGTGAGCATGGTTAAGAGGATATCAGTGAACATGGTCCAAAGGTCTTTTTGCTTGCCAGAGGTGTAAGGTCAATAGGAAATAAACACTTTGATCAGGTCCAAGGCCTTAGACCTGCTACAACACAGATCCTAATCTGTCAAAATGTCTAGGTCATCTAAATTGACCATGTAACCTTGTCTACATGGCAGTGAAGCAAGAGTAATTGTTATAATAGCTGTGTTTTTGCTAAAGATAATGTTGAGGAAAGAAAAGAATAAATTAATAGAAACACACACATTTCTGGGTCAATCATCCTATACAAGTTTTATAAGCGCCCCTGGCCTCTAGTAGTGAGTTGAGTATTACATCCATATGTGCCTTCAGATTTTAATAGCATTCCTTGCCCAATGACTCATGTATCACCTTAGTAGATGCAAAATGGTGGAGGGCTGTAATAATAACAAGGTAGTCTGACTGAAGAGAAAATTCGATACAAATAGCATGGGAGCTGACAGCACTGGTCAGAATTTAAATGAATGGGCCATAGTGCACTTTGTCTCTAGTGCTATATCAGCAAAAATTCACAAACAATATATAGCTATATAAACCCTTATATACCCTATAAGCCCCCCAAGACCTCCAATCAGAAGGGGGGTAATATATAATCATATAAGGCATGAGAAAAAATTGCAATTCTTGTAATTCTTGTGGTTTTTGCAAGCCTTAAAAGAAATATATACTCACTTTGGATTAGCAAGAATATGTTGCCACATAACACTTACAAGGCATTACATTGAGCTCAATTGAATATCAAGCTTACATTTTATGGTCATATAATAAAAACATAGCAATTGAATAACAGGTATACATTGAGGCCCAGTCAAAAGTTAGTTGAGGAAAATAGAGGCAGATCTTTTTGAATGGATTTCCCTTTTTCTCCCTCTTAAAATTTAAACTTTTTAGAGGCAAATTGAGGCAGATCCATTGAGAAAGATTCCCTTAGATTCATCTCAATTCACACACATTGCTCTTTATATAATCATGAATATATCATTTTCACAAAAAACATACTTTAAAATCCATTCATATCCATTCATATCCATTATAGTCAAAATATGTATATTTTATGTAATTGATGTATTAACTTGGTCCCTACTCCCCCATCTCATGGTAGCAAAATGATCAGTGCAAGAAAGAAAATAGTATAATTTTATACATAGGAAAGCAGACTAGAAAATATAAGCAAAGCTTGCAAACACACTTAGGATCAAGCTCAAGCTAGCTGTGAGCAGTCGTGATGGAGAGACTAGGGATGGTAGAAGAAAACTGAATGCCATATACATGGCAAATATGGGGTGATAGTGGCTGGTACAGATGGCATATGATAGCTACATGAGGTAGAAGGCACATATAGCACATAAAGGCAAAGTGGCAGTGGCAAAGGGTATTGGCATTTGAAGGTAGTGCCAGCACAGACAGCTTGCCAAATCCAGGTAGAGGGACAATCATGAGTGTCAGTGCAGACATTATAGATTATGGATATGGTAGCTGCACCACTACTGCTGAAACTTACCAAGGATGACACAGACTGCATGCTCAACAGCATACTGATCACAGTGGTATTGTCAGACTACAGCAGCAATATTTACAATGGCTTGACTAGTAGGTGCAGAGACTGCATGACAAGTATTGCTACCACCACTTGGGCAAGACACTCCATGATAGGTGTCAGTGCGAGTAGGAGCACTGCCATATTTATCCCACTGACTGCCTGTCCCACCTCTGACATATCCACTTATGTGATTACACATCCAAGATGGTGCTGGCAGTCATAAAGTTAGGAGGCAGTGTTAGAGCCTGTATGGGAAGCTGGCACCATAGCGGGTACTTGTTAAGAGCCAGCTCATAATACATGACTTATAATCACCTGATCATATAGCACTTGCTCTAAGACCTTGCCCAAACCCTGCTCTAGAGTTTGACTATTGAAGATGGCCTATACCTGGTGACTGACTCCTTGACTTCACCACTGGACTATATTTAGATATTCTATTCTTAGGCCAAACCCCAGCTCGGCCTTTTCCCATTCTTGTATCACAATCAGCCCCTGGTTCCTGGATATTAGTGATCACTGTACTATACTTAGAACCTCACTGATGAAGCATTGTTATTGATTGCAGATCTTGATCATTGATTGCCCCCATATTAATACTCCAACAGTCTAGCTTACTCGCTTCTCCTTCTATTGGCCAGATGACTATTTACCTTTTAAAGCATAGGCCAGATCTGGATCCAGCCCTAAAGTAGCTTACCATATATATAGAACAAGCTAGAGACCTGTCTTGCCAGCTCGTTTACCTTTGTTACCTACTACCTATTCTTCCCTTGACACTTTGGTACTAGCCATACCTTGATAGCATCTAGGTCTTTGCCAATAGGCCAGACCCTTGATTGTCAATAGAACTTCTGTTATAACATTAGTTTAACCTGTACTTGCACTTTTCTTTATCATCATCCTCAACCGTTCAGTCAACATATCAATACTGGCTACGTTCTACATAGGACTAGCAGTATTCTATCTAGACTTTAATAGGAAGCATGTTAGAAGTTAGCACGCCCGTAGGTACTGTATAGTACGGCACGGCACTTTCCAAATCATTACTTACGTGACCGTACTGTCACACTACCACCTCAGCGTCTTTTATCCCCATGCTGAGGTGAGTAGTGCTGGCCCCCTCGATACTTTACCATACTTACTTATCTGGCATTAGGATTCCCTGTAAGGTATAGTGCTAGTTATACAGTGTCTTTTATCCCCATGCTGAGGATTCCCTGTAAGACTTCTGACAGGTTATGGGCCCTGCCTAAGCCAAAGAATCCTCAAGAAGCACGCTCACTGATCTCACGGAATCTTCCATCATTGGAGCTGATCCGTCATGTCTACCACCACCAACTCTGTTATCCCCATCGAGCTGAAGCTGAAGGATAGGAAGGGTTACGGTTTATGGGCCTTCAAGATGGAGTGGGTACTGGATGCGCGCGGGATGTGGGATATTGTCGGCGGTGATACCGTCACGATGCTGGCACCCGACAATTCGGCCCTACCATCTTGGAAGGAGAGGGATGCGAAGGCGAGAGCGCAAATATTGCTCTATGTTGAGGACACGCTGCTGGTCTCGATTATGAAGGCAAAGACCGCACACTCCATGTGGGAGATCCTCCACACCCTATTCGCTGAGCAGAATTCCTTGAATCAGTCACTCGTCGAATCTCAGTTCTACTCCATTCGCATGTCTCCGGGACAGGATGTAAAGTCCCACCTTGACCTACTACAGGATCTCTACAATGAAGCCGTCGCAGTCGGCTCACCACTCCAAGACAGTATCCTCGTACACAGGATCATCACCTCCCTCACCTCCGACTACGATTCCCTCATCAGCTCTATCACCGACACATCCAAGGTCACATCCGATCAGCTGATCGCCCGTATCATGCTGGAGGACCAGCGTCGCAAAGTCCGTGATGGCACCGACACGTACAGCAGCAACGTCGCTTTGCGAATGGGCGACAGCGGACAAGGCAGAAGCTGGGAAGGGGGAAAGGGCAAAGGAAAAGGCCGAGGAGGAGGTTGAGGCAAGGGCCGGGGCGGTGGAAACAACAGTGGCAGAGGGAAGCAGGTGGAGTGTTACAACTGCCACCAGCTCGGACACTACGCACGCGACTGTCCCACAGGGAACAGTAAAGGGAGACCTGTAGATAAGGATCAGTCCAATCTAGCAGGCGAGCACGAGGCGTCACTCTTCAACTTCTCTTCACTGCCTGATCTCGCTTTGTCAACAAATGCCTGGGTTATGGACTCGGGATCATCATCGCATGTTGCATGGAAAGCAGAGGCATTCAGCAAGTACTTACCAGGAGAGCGCACAATTGAGACAGCCAAGAAGGGCCATACAATGCGTGCGGCTGGCACTGGGTCTGTCGCAATCGCAACCGCGCAGACTGGTGGGCAGGCAAACACGGTACGACTGCGCAATGTGCTGCACACACCCGACGCGACCGAGAATCTGCTTAGCGTAAGCCGACTCGACCGTGCAGGGGGATCAGCCGTGTTCGGAGGCGGCAAGGTCATTCTGCTGGACAAGGAATGTTAGCAAATTGGGTCCGGGTCTCTGGTCGGAAGTCTCTACTACCTGGACACGATGGGCCGCCCGACAAGCAAACAGCCACCCACCACACACGATTCCGCTTTCACCACCGCACCATTGACGCGGGCCTTATGGCACCGACGCTATGGCCACCTCGGACAGGGGAATGTTGACCTTGTCATTGCAAAGGGGCTGGTCGACGGTATAAAGTTGACTACCGATGCTGCGGCACCAACTTGCAAAGACTGCGTCTATGGCAAGCAGCACCGCAAGCCATTCCCAAAGCAAGCCAACCACTGGGCAAAGAACCCACTTGAGCTGGTCCACACCGATGTCTGTGGCCCGATGGAGAAAAATGGCATCGGAGGCGAGCAGTACTTTGTCACCTTCACCGACAACAGGTCCCGCTACTCCATCGAGTACCGCATGCGGCAGAAGAACGAAGTCCTTGACTGCATGAAGCAGTTCAAGGCGATGGCTGAAAAACAAACTGGTCATCAGTGGAAGCGCGTGCGGTGCGACAACAGAACCGAGTACCTCAATAAGGAGGCACTCAACTGGCTTGCGGTGGAGGGAATAGTCATGGAGACGACCGCTCCGTATACCCCATCTCAAAACGGAGTTGCCGAGCGGTTGAATCGGACAGTCGTGGAACGTGGCTGCACCATGATGCACGAGACTGGCCTCCCCCGTTTTCTCTGGCCGGAGGTTGTCTCCACCTCCGTCTACCTGAAGAACCTCGGGCCCACTGTCGCACTCGACGGCAAGACGCCGCACGAAGTGTGGTTCGGACGCAAGCCCGATGTTCGGCACCTGCGTGCGTTCGGCTGCAAAGCCCTGGTACACATTCCGGACGAGAAACACCGGAAGTGGGACACCAAGTCTATGGAGTGCGTGCTCCTGGGCTACTACAGCGACACAGCGTACCGGTGCTATGAACTGTGGACTCACAAGATTGTGAAGTCCCGGGACGTTGTTTTCTTCGAGAACGACCTGCTGCTGGCGCCGCAGAAGCCTCCCGTGGCCGAGAGGGAGGAAAACGATGCCGAGCGGGCGCAGGAGTCGTCCACGAACGCTCCCGCACCGCCAGCAGCCCCGGACGCGAAGACAACGGTAGCAGAAAGGCCTGCTTCGCATGGGCCGGATCCACCACTCCCTGTCGTGCATCCCATGGAGGGGGCATCGTCAGGGGCAGCGACGTTTACCGGCTCGCACTTGCAGACCTCCCAACCGACGCCACCCGCACCCAGGACGCGCGCGCCAGCAGCGGCGCCCGCTCCGTTCGCGCTCCGCAGGAGCACCCGCACCCGCGAGCCCTCGGACTTGAAGAAGGCAGCCGACCGCCAGGAAGCGGCCGACCGTTCGTGCAGAGAGGCGCAGAGAGAATCGGGGCAGAGACGGTGGGATGGGAAAGGGGAGCGCGAGGCCGCGCGCATCGAGGGAGCCGCTGATGACGCGGCGCAAAAAGAGGCCGACGAAGCCACAGTTGAGAGCTCACTTCTCTCAGCAGCTGTCGAGTCGGCGCTGTTGACAGCAGGAGACGAACCCCGCAGCTACCGCGAGGCGATCCGCAGCGCAGAGAGGGAGCAATGGGAGAGAGCTATGAAGGATGAGTACGAGGCTCTGTTGAAGAACCGGACATGGGAACTTGTGGAAGCGCCAAAAGGCCGCGCGCCGATTGGCTCCTGATGGACCTACAAGGTTAAACAAGACGGCCGCTTCAAGGCCCAACTCGTTGCCCAAGGTTTCACGCAGCGCCCCGGCGTCGATTTCCATGATACCCACTCCCCCATTGCTCGTTTCGAGTCCTTTCGGCTGATTTTCTCGTTAGCAGCCAAGAAGAACTGGCACCTCGAACAGGTAGATGTGAAGCCTGCCTACCTAAATGGGAAGCTGGATGAAGAGATCTTCATGAAGCAACCTGAGGGCTTCGAGGTTCCCGGAAAGGAGAGCTGGGTGCTCCGCTTGCTCAAGTCCATCTACGGCCTGAAGCAGTCCGGCTGCATCTGGAACAGGCTACTCGACGACGAGCTCCGGAAGCTTGGGTTTAGCTGCTGCCGCTCCGACTCTTGCGTTTATGTCTGAACGTCCGAGGAGGGATGCGCCATCATTGTCATCCACGTTGATGACATGATCCTGGCCACGGACACGAAGGGGGCAATGGCAAGGCTAAAGGACGAGTTCCGCAAGCTCCCATTTGAGACCACAGAGTTAGGGGAGCCACGCATGCTACTGGGTATGACGGTGTCTCGTGACTGGCAGAAGGGCACCATATCTTTGTTGCAGACCCACTACCTACGCAACGTCCTGGAGCGTTTCAGGATGACAGACTGCAAGCCCATCTCAACGCCGATGGACCCAAGCACGTATCTCTCTAGCGAGCAGTCTCCGCGCACGCACTCTGTGGAGTGGGAGGAGATGCGGAAGTACCCATATGCCGCACTTGTAGGAGCGCTGATGTACGCAGCGCTTGCCACGCGCCCTGACCTCGCTTATGCAGTGAACACCCTGGCGCAGTTCATGGCCAACCCGGGTATGGACCACTGGCACACCGCAAAATGAGTTCTGCGGTATGTTAGAGGATCACTAGATCTGGTCCTGATGTATGGGGGGGACGAGAACAGATGGGTACCTGTCGGTTACACCGATGCTGATTTTGCGGAGGATCGGGACAATCGCCGCTCAATTTCGGGGTATGCCTTCTTCCTCTCAGGTGCAGCTATTTCCTGGAGTTCGAAGAAGCAGCCTACGGTTGCATATGTGACTGCTGAGGCCGAGTACATTGCAATCTCACATGCCGCAAAGGAGGCACTCTGGCTATGCTTGCTACTCTTGGAGCTTGGATTCACGTAGGCTATCCCTACCCTTATCCATTGCGACAATCAGGCCAGCATTGCTATGTCAAAGGACCATGTCTACCACGCCCGCACCAAGCACATTGACATTAAGTACCACATCATCCGAGAGAGGGTCGAGATGGGGCAGATACGTTTGGAGTATGTTCGGACGGACGAAAATGTAGCAGACATTCTGATGAAGGGTTTGGCAAAAGGGAAGCATGATTTATTTACATCAAATTTAGGTCTACTGCCAAGCTAAAGGGGAGTGTTAGAAGTTAGCATGCCCGTAGGTACTGTATAGTATGGCACGGCACTTTCCAAATCATTACTTACGTGACCATACTGTCACACTACCACCTCAGCGTCTTTTATCCCCATGCTGAGGTGAGTAGTGCTGGCCCCCTCGATACTTTACCATACTTACTTATCTGGCATTAGGATTCCCTGTAAGGTATAGTGCTAGTTATACAGTGTCTTTTATCCCCACGCTGAGGATTCCCTGTAAGACTTCTGACAAAGCATATCTATTGTCATCCAGGCCCTCACCAGGTCATACCTCTACATCTGTGGGATGACCTTTGTGCCTACTTGGAATCACAATATTACTACGAGACTCTTATCCATTCCAACTTATACATCAAAGTAGCCGCTGGTGTCTACATTGGATACACTTGGATTTGGCATATTCCCTCAGTGACTCAGGAGCCTCCCAACACATCATGTGCAAAGACCAGATCTTAATAGTACCATAGAAATGTTGTTTGTGTTCATAGTGGTGGAGATGGTACTGTGCAAGCTTCGCTTCATGCTCTCTTTATCCATGCGGGCATATACATACATTAGTGTCAGTGAGGAAGCAAGCAAGGTGAGGGGAGGCAGTGACAGATGCACATTGGCAGCTGCTTGCTTGTGTGCAATATCGTACTTGAGCTAGACCTCATGGTCCTGCTTGAGCTGCTATCAAGGTGGGTTAAGAGAGCAGAAATGACAATGTCAGTGTATGTGTGCTAATGTTTGACCAGCATAGCATATTGTGCATCTTCACTATGCTTGACCCACTGCCAATACTCAGTGTCTGAAGCATGCATAGTGGACCCACACTGAGTGCGAGGGGAAGCCTCTATGTCATGCCAGACAACCACAGCGTCAATATTGACAAAAGACAGAATATATGGCTCAGATTTCTTTACCTTGAGTGATTTCATTAGTCTCCATCAGGGTCATTTTCATGTCTTAGCCTTCTCTATTGATGCTAATATCTTGATGTAGAAGAGTTCAATGTTGTCAAGGAGATGGTATGATAATTGCTGTGTGTGCAGGCAACATTACAAGTGCAAGAGACAAAACTGCTAGAGTGAAGTGACATGGCACAGTGGTGGCCAAACCTGGTCAAACAAAGCCAAGTAACCAGCCACTGCCAGCTCACTGCATCCAATGATAGTGAGACACTTCTCCATTGCATCGCAATGCACAGCATCTACTTTCATCGCCGACTGTGTCTCTGCTTCTAGACCACCTACTACCACTGTGTGTACTGCAGGGTTTTTCCTAGGATAAGCCATGGATAAAACCCTAGATATAGATAAATTTTTTGTTCCGGTTTATCCACTGAAACAAAAACTTAAGGTTTATCCAATATTTATTCACATCCCATAATAAAATATTGAACAAACCTTAAGTTTGTGTTTTGGTAGTTTCCGCAGATAAACCCAAACAAAAACTTTATTTATATCTAGGGTTTATCCATGGTTTATCCCAGGAAAAACCCTGTGATGCATGTAGTGCACCCTTGCATCAAGTTGCTGGCACTGCATATGCAGTCCACTGTCCACCCCTGCTATTGCCCATACCATGCACATATATGCTGTTTCTGCTTCAGCCCACACTGATCGCAATTGGTGCCATCACTGCATAGTGCCCCTAGCTAGGAGTGCCTTCCACCCTTAGGTGCTTGTGTGCTAGCTGCACGATTGCCCTGGCACATCATGGATGGTGGTGTGTGATGCGTAGTGTACATCTGACGTTTCCGGGGGGGCATGCACCAAATGACGTGTCCTGCTGCTGCTACTGCCTACACCGTGCATATTCATAATGCCTATCTCCAGACCACCCACCACCCACCACCTATATCCCAGCGCCTACTGCCTCCGGACTGCTTGTCCACACCTCCTGCTGCCTGCATCATGCACATACATGCCACTAACTATGCCTCCACTTCAAGGCTGCCTCTCACCCTTGTGTCCAGCTGCCCTCACTGCACACATGCCCACTACCTACCACCCGCTGCCCACCCCTGTTGTTTCCCATGCCATGCACACACACATGACCTCTGCCGCCTATACCACACATGCTTATGCCACCTATCACCTCCACCTCTAGATCACATTCGTCCACACCTCCTGCCGCCTGTACTGCACATGCGCACGCAGCGTACTGCCCACCCCTGCTGTTGCCTGCACTGTGCACACTCATGATGCCTGTCTCCGGAAGCACACCCTGCCACCTACCGCCCCCATCTCCAGGTCACATCTGCCCATGCCTCCTACCTTCGGCACTGTGCATGCACATGCTCCTTCCCCTATTGCCCCTGCATCCCGTTGCCTGCACAGCCCACCTACCCTATAGCCTGTGCCACCCACGCGCTCACCACCTCTGCTGCCTGCACCATGCACATGCATACCACTACTGCCCCTTTGCTTTAGCCTTCAGACCATCCATCGTCTTTGTGTCCAGTCACCTGCACTGCCCACCTGTGCTGTCGCCCACACTGCCCATGCACTCACTGCTTCTGCTGCCCACACCATGCACATGCATGTCCCCTGTCTCTGGACCACCCACTGCCACTACACTGGCACCATGCACATCTCTGCCTATTACTGCCTCTGCCTCTGGACCGCATTCACCCATGCCTCCTGCCACCTGCATCGCACACGTGCATGTAGCCCTCCTTGTGTACTTATTTTGTACTTTATGTTACTATATATAAATAAATTTAAAAATCTCATTTTCACTCAAAAGAGCAACTTAGATGGAAAGATTTGAAACAGGCATTCTGAACATGTCATGACAAATTTCGACAAAGTATTGTGTTTCATAACTATTGCATTTCCAGTGTTTGCAAAAGACAGCTGAATAAATCTATATAAACTCATGTTTCTCACAGTGTTTCCACAATTAGTAATCTATATTAATATCTGTGAATTGATCTGCCTGTATATGCCTATTTCTGCCTATTTCTGCCTCGATCTGTCTTAACTAACTTTTGACTGGGATTGAGGTACAAGAGTAAGTATACATGAGTCAGTACATGTAGAAAACAAGCCACATAAAAGCTGAAACAAGAGCGTACCACAGAGCCCTGCAGAGCACAGAGTACAAGAGAATAATCCATGGCAGAAGCATAAGCAGAGCATGAGAGAAGAACATGAAGCCCTCGAATTAAATGGCAAGGGTGGCAAGAGTTGAGCTGTCTAGAGTCTCCCTTTCCCCTTGGAAGTTGAGGCAGTGCCAGCGTTCTTCTTGGCCCCACACACCTTTGAGGTGCAGCCACTGTCGTCATTGTACTGAGCACGTGGGGCCGTGCGCTTGCGTGGTTGTGGCACCATGTTGTCATTGTCGCTGTTGTTGTCGTTGTTGCTGTTGTCATTGTCATTGTTGCTGTCCACAAGACAATTGGGCTTGTGCAATCAATGGACAGAACTGCCGGTTTCGTTGTTGGCAGTGTCAGAATTGTCGTCTATAAGCGTTTTGCGCTTGTACGATTGGTGTGCAGTGCTGTTGTCACCGTCGTGCATGATACTCTTAGAGGAGCTGCCATGGGGCTTACTGTACAGGTACATGTGTTTGTCCTTGTCCTCATCCACAATGTGCGATGGCAGGCGCCAGTTACTTTGGACATGACATGTCGACTGGGTGGCGAGTTGACTGAGTGTGCAAAAAGAAAGAGTCAAAGAGGTAATTCAAATACCACACACCAAAAATCAGAAGTGGAAGCACATCATGGTACATCACCTGAGTGGACCGTGGCGTCAGTACACAGGATACGGGGGCGCAGAGAGATGGAAAAAGCGTGCCAACGCACCTCACTTGCTGTGTGAGCGCCTTGGCGACCGCCCATGCCTGCACACGTGTCGTTGATGCCAATCTCAAACGCACCCTTCTACAGCTTTGTGACGCCGCGCCCCATGATACCCTCCACCGTGTCTTTGATGCACTGCGCATCACACACCTTGTGTATCAGCTGCGCGCCACAAGCCAGTCGTCAGCGCACTGTCTCGAAAGGATGAAGAGAGAAAAAGAGAAGGAGAAAGATATGGTGCTCATGCGCCCATCGAACCGCTCGATGCGTGCCTCAGGCGGGCACGGCTTCACGGACTGCAGCGTGCCCGCCGCGTCTGCATCCGACAGCATGATTATGCTTGGCGGCTTCGATGGCAGTGCTGGCGCCGCAGTGTGTAGCAGGTATGGGTAAGGTGAATGGCAGTGATCTAAAAGATATTTACGTCGAGAGGTATAATCAGTCAAATGGGCTGCATATATGCACATACACCTACTTGGCAAGTTGACAGACCGGAATTTATTTACTCACAGGTAAAATCTCCTTGCTATGACAGATATCATCAATCTATTCACCAGATAGGTCTTTTTTGAATGTCAAAAGAGGAGTACTTGCCTGAGTTGATGAATTGCGGCAAGGAGGGGATGAGAGTCAGGAAGAGGAGGACTCACCGCAGGCAAAGTTCAATGGAATTGGTGATTCCAGAATGATTACCTAATGATTTCTTGTCCAAAAGAATCAGTATTAGATCTTTGGATAAGTTTTGAGCAAAAAGGAAATGTGTTCCCTAGTTTCTGCACAAAGT
>CVKZ01000004.1:76055-94387 GCA_001457955.1 Heterobasidion annosum
GGACGAGGATGGTGGAGGAGAGGACGAGGGCGAGGAGAGCCTTGACGACCTGGAGCCTAACCGAGTCGGCGGTGGTCTCAGTGTGGCAGGTGGTGATGGTATGCACGACGAGGTCCACGAGCGAGGGCGGGGGGAGGTTGCTCTGGGAGGTGCTCGAGGTGGAATGGCGGGCGCCCGGGCCCGGGGACGGGGACGGGAGGGACGCGTGTTCAGGAGGGTTGGCTTCGACGAAGAAGGAGCAGAAGATGAGCTTGGAGATGCAGTCAAGGATGGCGACCATGAGCTTCTCGTTGCGGGTCTCGCAGGCGAGGCGGAGGGGCTCAAAGATCTCGCGGGGGCGGTCGCCGCCCATGGCTGCACGGACCATCTCGAGGGCGATGTGGACGCTCTCCCTGAGCGGGGCGGAGCGCTTTGCCTCGCAGGAGGCGGCGATGGTCTCGATGGCGGAGGTGATGAGCACGGTGGAGACGGAGTTGCCCTTGTAGATGGTCATGGAGCGCTTGTGGGAGGAGGGCGAGGTGACGGTGTGGAGGGATGCGGTGGACATGGACGAGGAGAACGCGGTGCGGGTGTCGATCGTGCGCAAGGAGGAGGAGGCGTCGGTGGAGGAGAGCCGGGAGGACGGGGGTGGTGCGTGCGGTAGCTGAGGCTGCCCCCACGCGGGGGCCGGTCTTGCAGCGAGTTCTTGGACGGCGGCGTCGGAGGAGGGGCTGGCGCAAAGAAAGATGACATACCTCATGGATATCCTCGTCGTCCGTGCCCTCTCTCTTGCCAGCTTGTCTTTCCGCCATAACCGTTCCTCAGTGTCGTTGTCGTTGTCGTCGTCGTGATTGTCAGTGTGGTCTTCGTTGTCGTCGTCATTGACGCTCAGACAGGCTCAGACGGTCGCGATGCTTTGCGCGTCATCGGGCAGCGTGGGCGTGGGGGCGTTGGTGGAGCAGGATGTCTCTGCGGCGGAGATCGTGGATGGCGCAGGGGAAAGAGACGGCAGTGGGCGTGGGCGTAGGCATTGACGAGGACAGAGACAGGGTCGGGAAAGGATCTGTAGACAGAATAAGTAAAGAAAAAAGTAAAGTAAACATCAGTACACGTCCTCGACAATGCTAGCTTTCTCAGGGCCTCGGCGGAGGCCCATCGTCCGTTCGCAAAGCCGAGTGCAAGGAAGAAGGGGTATAAGAAATAGGATAAAAACATACCCACAGAGCGGGTTTTTGTAATGTTGACGGTCCTAAGGTATCTCGTTCGCGTGGAATCAAGTTTGTGCTGGTTTCGTGGTCCTTCGTCGCACATGAGTTGCTCTTGAAGTGATCTCGAGATTGCGGAGTTGTGAAGGATGGTTCTGTCAGCAACATGGGCGAGGGGCTGCGAGGGGTCACGGAGGCAGAGACAATCACTTGGAGGTGTCGATCATGATTGGCGGATCGACACACGTCATAGATCGATGATCCTTCGAATTCTGCTTCAGGCTGAGAATTTCACCCACAGATCGTGTGGGTGAACGGGGCCAGTACAAAGATATGATTTATACTCTATACAGAAGAAGATAGAAGATCTTATTTACAGCCAGAGAGGAAAGAGATCACACAAGTACATAGATTAAGAAACCACGAGAGAAACTAACAAAAAGACTTCAACATGTGTGTATGCTTTCAGGGTCCGTACTGGACAAAATTAAGCAGCACAGGGCCACCACGGGCTTTTCTCCTAGAATCCTATGGAATCCGCTGGAACTTGGCCGATACCGCTCGATCGACCGATATTGTGCAGGATCCGGCAAAATCCTGCGGGTTGCGGTAAGGTTCGGTAAACATGTGACCGAAGGTTCCAACTGCCAGCCAAATCTAGCCCATAGAAGCCTCAGACATATAGCACTATCGCTCGCTACCTCACTCCGTCTTCCACAAGAGTAGGTAAATCTAGCAACATAGTCGACAAACGTTCCTCGCAGATCACGCTAGATCGCTGGGCCTTCCAAACCATTCCAAACCCTCCTACCAAATTAATCGCCCTTCCCGGATCTCTTGGCTCCACTGCGCCGCAGCAACTTGCGTGCCTGTGCACATGATCTCGCACCCCATTCCTATCCATCCAGGCGCTCCGATTTCCAGCCAGCGATTGTCTCTCTGCAGCGTAGTGGCCATGGGCCACTCCATGAACCCGTGAGTTTCCACCATTCCCCTTGTCTGTGTCCTAGCTGAATATCCTGACTTGCATTTCCTCAATCCTCGAAATCATTCGCATCATGGCCACGTTCCCAAGTGCGGCTGATCGCACCGCAAACCTGCACAGACAGAACGACCCCATTTCGAGCTATGACCGTCCAAATGGTGCAGCGTTGTTGGTGCCTCCGTCGGCGTTATCATCCACACTCTACCCGATTTCATTCCCGCTGTTAACATTCACAGATATTTCGCCACGTGCATCCAGGCTGCCACCGCGCTGAGCCACCCATCCTCGTCATAGGATCTGGGATGTCGCTGCATATCGCTAGATCAAAACTCTTGTGCGACTCGGCGCCTTGGTCGAGCAGCGTGCCACACAACCCAGACACGTTATTGCGTGAGCAGTCTGCAGATGAGGGCTGAAATCCACCGCTCGGACGGTAAGTCAATAACCATTGTCTGATGTCACTGCCTCCGCCTGTCTCTTACTTTGCATAGCGAGCCGTTCAGTCAACACACGGAGCGCGAAGTTGCCGTCCGGTTCCCCCACATTGGACACTGTGCTGTACCCCTCGCTGTGTCGTCCAGGGTGGTATGAGCACGCACGCACCCATTGCCGCCGCCGCTACCGGATCCCATTCACAGCCCGCGTGAGTCTCGTCACGCTCCAATTACTGCTCAATCGGCTCACTGTGTGCTACTCGCGGCATCGCAACCCAGACTCTCGTAGACAATCATGTACATTAGCTTGTCAATCAACACACATTACAAAAACAGCGATGTACGGGAGTGTACGGGCCCAATCAAAACATATTGCTGCAAATCTCCACTGCGTGGCGCCATACCACGCGTCGAAGTGTCATGCTGCGTGTGTGAATGTCTACCCGCATGGGCAGTTGATGATCAAGGTCCTCTAATTGTGCCGCTGTGAGGGGGCAATTTGGGGCCTCGCAAGGAACATCGGAAAGGCGATTTGGACCAGTATGGAAAGGATTCTCGTGTTCCCAGTCGTGTGGATTGTTGTCCAGCAGGTGTGTCATCAATCGGGGATCAGCAGCTACCTCCCAATCGATTCCGTACCCCGCCAGATCACCTACATCTTCTTCAACCTCCTCCGGCCTTGCAAACCCACGAGGGCCATCTTCAATCATGCTAAAAAAAAACATGTCACGCGGACTCCGAGCACGATCATCGGGGACAGTCATGATGTGAGAATTCCAAGCCTCTGCCCATTCCGTTGCATCCATGTTCACAGCATCTAGAAATAGATGGTGAAGGAGCCAGATGTGTGCCGTATTGGTCGGGTCCAGGCCGTGGTGTGTCTCGAGCTCAAGGAAAAAGTTTTTCCATTTCTGCCCATAACCATGCGTCACGTCGTACCAAAGACGCTCGATCCGAGTATTATGCACGCTCCTAAGACCGATGTGAGTATTCAATTTGACCCAATATCACAGGGATTGACTCACCTCCCCCATATATAGGACCCGCGATCGACCCCTCGTTGTTCTTCCATATACCGAGCGACGAGCACATTCTCTGTACCATGATCACCCCGCACCCGAGATGGCAATCCATAAATCTCGATTGCATCTTTGAAAAGATCGAGGACGGTCATCGCCCGATTGTTATTGCTCACATGCGTGCCGGTAACCAAGCGAGACTTTCCATCAATGAAGCAGTGTATCACCATCTTGTAGCGAATAAGGCCTGAGAATCTCTCGGTCAGCTGTAAACACACAATTTGTCCACAAGCGACGTGCATACCATGCTGTCCATCGTGATGCCACAGGGAATTTGCTCCCGTGACACGATAGACTTTACGATGAATGGCTCGCTCTCCAAACACTCCCGAGACACCATGGACATGAACATACGCTGCAGCAATGCACGACCGCAGGACATTGTGGCCTGCTGATTTCAACCACCCGCTGATCATCCGACGTCTGAACTCTGGGAAGACCTCCAGGACTTGGCCAATCAAGCCGTCCAGTTCATCATCTGACATGTTCGAGACACGCGCGGTGGAAGAGGTGTATGTCCGTTGAAGAGTTCCATCAGGCAGGATCTCGTCGCTGATCACCGGCAGACCTGGGTCGAGCAAGCCCCGTTCCAGCCCTCGACGTCTCATGGTGCGAGAAGAGCACTGCACCAGCGGGGCGATCCCTGTTGGCCCGCGCAGGCGCAGCGCTTCCCCTAGGAAGACTGGGTCAATTTCAATCCGCGGGCGCCCACGACGACCTCCAGAGACCCGCGAAGTAAGGTTCGCAGGCTTGGGGTCAGGCGGATCAGAGGATTGATGACAGGCCTCATCAAGGCATGAGACCATGGAAGTGATGTTCTGCTGTATCCAGGCGTATTCCGCCCCCTGAAAAAGCCCCGGGTGCTAATCGACCTGTAAGCGTTCACGGTGCCTCTGTATGATGCCCACTTCCGACTCACCTCCTCCACTGCACCAAGGTATGCCAAACACTGACCCCGCGTCGCCTGCAGTCTCGGGACATCCCCAACCTGTGTCCGTAGGGCGCGCACTACTCTATCCTCGAGTACTTGATACGCAGCCCTCAAGTTGTTGAGCCGTGGATCAATTTCGTCCATGGGTCTTGAGAGGAAAAGTGTCACACCGCTGGTCGTGCTTGTGTCACGCGACAGTCCCTCCCCTCCCACCATCCCAACTACATGACATTCTCTAGAAGAACACTTCCCACACACCGGCAAGACCTTTGGTCGAGCATTTACATTCATGGAGAGGTTCAATGCTGATGCTCATGCCGATAAGCGCAAGAGCAACGTCTTTTATCCCTTTGCAAATAAAGATGATTGGGAGATGGCCTCATTCATCCTTCGCTCGGGCTTGTCCCTTGCAAAGACGGATGAGCTACTTTCTCTGAGATATGTGAGGAGTTTTTTTTTTCTTGTCACGCAAAAACTCATCTGTTGTAGATCAAGGCCCGTCCGCTCTCCTTCCGCACAATGGCGGAACTGCGCGCAAGGATTGAGATGCTTCCCGACTGCCCACGGTGGACCGCTGAGCCTGTGTATCAGCCTGGTTATCAAACGAAGGAGCCAATGTTTCTCCATTGACACAAATATGAACCCCGGCTCTCAACGGACTCATCCGTGATATGTGCGACGCCTCCGTCGCCTTGCATCAGTCTCGTGCGCTGGATGCCATCCAATGCCACACTATACGTTGGCAACGGTCATGAATGGCATCATCACTCCCATGTATATTACTATGTATTTACACAGTTGTATGTGTGCCGCATGTGCTACATCTCACTGTCTGGGATGCCCACAGAGTTAAGAACTGCCCGTACCCTCTTGTTGAATCTTCCCAATCGAATGGTGACAGCTTCGAGGTCTGCCGCGCCTTGAACTGCTTGTTCACGAGGTGGAGACAGGAGGTTCGCGCCGAGCATGGCATCGAGGAGGCGAAGTGTGTGGGCATGGTAGGCAGGCAATGCATGGTCCGCCTGCAGTTCTGCATGCATCCGTAGCTAGGCCTCGCGTGCATATGAAAAATCTGTACGCATCGCCGCAAATGTGGTCGGGGTGACGCCGCTCCACATTGAGACATCCTTGTGATCAATGATCATGCCCACAACATTGGCAGGGTGAATGTGTCTGGGAAAGAACTGGATGCCCACGCAAAGGCAGATGTCACGGATGTGGCGTTCTGTGAGGCAGTTCATGTACGCAGAAGCAAATCCCAGGCGTTTCCACCCATAGAACTCCTCCAGCTCTGCACCGTAATGTGCGTTGAGGTGTCTTTCAACGGCTGCTCGGTGGCTGTGAATCTGTACTGTGTCAGGATTAAGGGATGCAATCATCGAGGGCGCCAAATACAGGGGGTCATTCGTCTGGAGATCACATAATTAGGATGAACTAGGTTCGAGAAATACCAGAGACAGTTCAAATACCTCGTGATATGCATAAAGAACGAGGACGGGGGTGCCGACGTCTAATCTTTTGCTGGCCAAGAGCTCAGAGCATGCCTGACTGAATGGTATGGGGTTTAGAGTGGCACGCATATGGGGCAGGCCGGGCGTGTCCACATCCTCCCAGCGTTGTAGCTCTCGAAAGTTGTTTCTGTGGTCCATGTATGCCCCTTCGACCCCGAGTGGTGAGTCCGACGTTCCTAGGATCATTCCACTGCGTATGGCCGCACTATCACGAATGCGACTCAAGGCGCGACCGCCCGGCCCGGTGGGGTGGTTGAGTAAACGATTCATGACCTCTTGGACAGGGATATCCCGGCCCAGGTGCATGGGAGTCCATTCACAGAATGTGGCCTTGTGCCCGGAAACGCCTGTCAGGTCAATACCCAAAAAAACGAGAGTGTCGCGACCCATGGTAATAGCTGTCAAGGCTACGCCATAGGGTTGCTCAGCAAGGATTTCATCCGAAGGCAATGTATTGATATCCACTGACTTGGCATGCCAATATGAGTTTGAGAGAGTGGATGGCCGGGAGCTATCAATTCTGCCGTCGCGGTTGCGTCGCCCTCGATCCTTAATAGCCCCTCGTGGGGGAGGGCTGGGGGGACATCGGTCGTGGATTTGTCTGGTGAGCCGGGTTCCTCATCAACGTCCTCCTGAGCTTCTTGCCCGCGCCGTGCTCGGATGGCATTGATCAGCTCCGCTATGGACAGGCGCTGGACATCGGGAGCGGGGGAAACTAGATCACTTGATAATGAGACCCACACAGCAATGACCACACAAAGCAAGACTCACTCCTGCCAGGTTGTGTCTCGTCGTGCTGGCGAGGGAGCGTGTTATCCCGCTCCTCCTCCCCCTCTTCCACTATGCCTGTAACAAAGGCTTGGGGGCCGGCGTCAGGGGTAATATGTTGATTGACCGCTGGGAGCATCGCGTCCATGCCCGCAATCCCCACTTCATGATGGACGTCAGTCTCGCGGCGCTGTTCTGAGAGCCGTGCTTTGGAATGATGGAAGCACAGAGAGCCCAGAGCACAATCTTACCAGGTTCCTCAATTTCCACGAGATCCTCACGTCTATGCTCGACAGTGACTTTGGTACCAAGTCCCATTGCAACCAACATGTGATCAGGTCCTGGCCAGATCTCATCAGAAGACATCATTCGCTGGGAACACGGTCATTGAGGTACCTGCCGTTGTGGTTGGAGTGTTCATTGCAGCCACGGACAACTCATGCCGCCGCTGAAGTACTACACTCGCCAACAACGGTTCATCGCGAGAGAGCGGTGGCACAATATGGCGTTGTGGCCTTCGGGTGGTCATCTAGGTGGCGTGCCCAGGGAGGTGGGAAGTGCTTGGTGTCACTGTGGGGTGTCTGCCTAAAGGGACCAGGAAGGTGAGGTGAAGAAAATTGCCTATTTGGTGTGGCGCGCATCGCAGAAACAAACAAACATCGCGCCGCGTGGAGTCATTCAGCAGCAAGTCCTACACTTGCCCGCCCCCCCTCGGCCGCATCACTGCTGCATCACTTCTTCAAGAGTGCACAAAATTGCTCGCGCGGGATATGCATGGTCGCGGATACAAGGGAAGGAGAGGCTATGTAAAGCATAGTAAGCCATCAACTCACTATAAGAATCCTCCTCTTGACGGGCATCTGGGGACACACATGCTAGTTCGCGCCCTCAAAGGCAGCGCGCCCCGAAGCGCATTTTTTCTTCGACCCTTCGTCTCCAACGCCGCGGACGTCCACAGAGTGGTGAGAGTGTTAGCCCTAGTCAGTGTAGATACACCACATGACCATCGCTAGCGCCGAATCCCCCTCGTGTCCATTGTCTCTGCTATCTTCTTAGACGATCACAGTAAAGTCTTCTGTTGCATTCACCATTTTGGACGTCCCGGGACAGTGATCATGTGCGCGAGAGTGACACCGTGAAAATGTGCTCATGCATCTATCTCAAGTGTGTAACCTTGTGAGTTTACAACGAGGAATGACGTGTGTGCATGACCCATACTCTCGACTGCAGATGTTGAGGCACGAGTCTAGGTGATCCCCGGCGGATTGCTCGGGCACATTATGCACACCGTAAGGTCATAGAGCACCAACAGCTGCCAGCTTTAACAGTGATCCCTCCACGGCAGCCTTTAACGCGCATACACATCACACTCGGCACCCTGACATGGTCACCTACTAGCACGTGCACACCTTCCCCGCACTGCCAGCACGTTCACAGTCGATGTGCAGCATGTGCTGTCAGCGTCCTGGAGGACCGTGCTCTCCATGGCCATTGCGTGGGTAAGATGCTCCATTTGCCATGTGGGCCCTGAGACATGAGGCACCTAGAGGCACAGCTAACCGATGTGCATGAGAGACCGTTAGCGATAGAACAGGATCGACAACAATGAACCCATACAGTGTGAGACGGGCGTGAACGTGTGAATGTTAGACGGTGCGTCGTTGAGCGAGGAGTGTGAAAAAACTTTGATGGTGCGCCGTTGGGTGAGGGGTCTGAATGTAACCTGGATGTCAATAAAGTATGAGAACATGTAGCAGATTGTACCTGCGCGGCACCGTTACCGTGGTGACTTGAGGTTAGAAAGCCTCCAAGTCTGAGGGGAGCCATGAGTCCGCCGATGTGTCGACAGACAAAAGTCCAGAATTGCGTTGTGAGTGGTCTTCAGGGGCTGCAGGGTGCCTCCAGCAGGGATGCGAACATACCAAGCGTATAGGGATGTTTGGCAACATGCGTTGGTCTCACTGCGGGGGGGTCACCATAGAGCATGATGCCATCATTAATTTTCAGTTTTGTGCGAAAATTGGGCCATGAACCATGAGTATATGGCCACCTAGCTAAGTGCCCTGTGGGGAGTCAGCTACATTTGATGCCTGAGAATGTGAGTGGGCGTGATAGGTCTCCATGAGGCGAGCACGAATGCCGCTGTGACTGTGACGATCACGACAAACTTGATAGGTGGCGTGTTAGGTTTATCACGCATAGATGAAGACTGGTATGAAAAACGACTTGTTGCCTTCGACAGCCCGCCTGTACCATTGGTCAGTCGTAGCGCTTCCAACAGTCCCCCAAGGAAGAGGGAAGCGATGAGTGATGGACCTAAATCTTACAACCATATTGACATGGTTGTCGACCAGCCCACGGGCGTGCCCAATTATATCAATGCGCGCCCCATAAGTCTTCTATATCTTGGAGCATCAATGATGAGTGTGTCGCCCGCAACGTGAGTTATGAAGGTATGAACGCACAAACGTGGCACGTTCGGGAGCAAAGTACCGATGGACCCTAACCCTGTTACTCCCGCTTGTGTAGGCTTTGAATGATCTAGGAATGTGAACGCTCTGGCACCTGGGAAGTCGCTGTACCCCAGTGTACCCCTGGGATGCGTTTCATTCTCTGACAGCGCGCCTCTTCCCTCACTGACATGGGTTGCGTGCTCGGTACCGCCCACCTCCCCCGCAACATGCCAGAAATATCTAAGAGATCATCGACCCGTGCCACGTTACACAACACCTCCTGATAGTAGTCCCTTAGATCTGCGAGCCGACGTGATTTCGCAAGCGTGCTGGTGCCGCTGCCCACGCTGCGCAGGAATCCAATATTGCCTGATGAATGGAACATTCCTCAATCCAGCGACGCCCATAGGTCGAGGCACGCATCGAAGAGCATGCTGTGGGGTGTATGCGGCTGAGGGCCCCATACGCGAGGGCAATAGCCCTGTGCGGCGTGCTTTCAAGATGCTCAACGGGCAGAGGATGGCATACACCCATGACTGATGGAGCATGTGTGGACGTATGGGTCGGTACCATCACAAGGAAGCAAATGGCGCCGCCACATGTCGACACGAAGTTTGTCGCCACCGTATATGAATGTCGCGAGGCCTCGCCTGGGATGGCAGTAGACCTAAGCACGGTCTCCCTGAATGTGACCACGAGGGGCCTATGATTTGCTGTCGCACATACCCGCATTGTGAGTGTGGAAATGGCACAAGGGCACGACGGTGGCGACGTCTGCCCGCCTGAAGTCGTATGGCATTATACTCAGGTCTACCTGAATGTGAGAGCACGAGACCCGAGGGACCACAGACCCCCGAGGGCGCCACAAATTCCCCTTGAACCAAGAGAGGGAAGGCGCAATTCACTTGGCGCCGTGCATTTCGATGAAGAGGTCAACATCCGAGGGCTGCAGGCGTCAGGCCCCTGCAAAGACAGAGGAGAGGAGGTGATATTTTAGGAGTATACTACGATGTAACTACAACCGGGAACGTTGAACGGGAGTGCTCACTGTACCCATGTCCTGGTGAGGCAAGCAATGAGAAAGGCCATTGCGACATTGAGTCACCCTCGCGTTAGATGACTCACCAGATACGATTTTATACGACATTAAAGTCGGCAGTCATCAACTGCATGTGTAACCAAGCCTCGAATCGAGTCTGATTGGCCTCCTCTGTCGACTTTTGTCTACCCAGGAGCAACGACTGAAGCGGGGAATCTAAGGTGATGTCGACAATACGTAGACAAGTGTGGATATGGAAGTTCGACCGAACAGCTTCGTACTACATTTCATGTCAGTACAGAGAATCTCTTGTTACATGATGAGGATACGCACGTCTTGCGCTACTTCGTGAAAGTTGAGCTGAGGTGATGAGTTGTGCGATTAATACTCAAGTATCAGCACCCGGTATATGCCCACACACGCACCTGAATGCGCCACTGAGCGAGGAGGGGCATAAACACAGAAGACCCCAACGCCTGCAGTAGGAGCTGGGACCGCAACACAGTGTTGTGTTGATCTCTTTCGACGATCGGGAGCGGTATCAAGTTGCCGTCGATGATGTCGCGATGGCGCGGATGGCCTGCACCGCGCAGATACGTCTCAAGCCGATCCAAGAAGAGTTGTGAAAGGTACAATGTCGTGGGGCGGTCGGACTTCTCCAATGGAAGGTATTTGACTGTGTGCTCGACGTGGCTCCATACGTCTTGATAATGGCGAACCTTGCGGTCATACATGGCAAGGACGACAGCGATCACATAATCCGGATTGGTGGGGAACACCATCTTAGCGATCTACGATAGTGACTGGCGATCAGCTTGGGCATATAAATCAAGAGCGCAGGGACACGAACGTCGGAGCACGTGGGTGCATTGGGACACTTGGATAGTGCAAGGTTAAACCCTTCGTTAAGGGCTCGAAATTCCTCGGTCTCCCAGGGGGAGCGGTGCCCGAACACCGCCTGCGCCACGAATGCCTGGGTCCACCTATCGTGTTCCTCGCGGCTCCGGACGTCACAGATGAACGATGGCTGTGTCATACCAACAGAATGCGAAGTCAGCAACCTCAGGCACATGGCGACGGCGGATAGTGGCGCATACCTGGGGCAGTGCCAGAGACATGCGTTCTATCAAGAACTCCCGCACGGGGTGGGCAGGGTCCCTTGGAATTGGTTGGTCATACCCGAGGTCAAGCCACGGATTGAGGATCTCCCCTGCTTCTGAGTCGAAGGCATGGATGATATGACTGGGCAGGACCAAACCCCGTGGACCCATGAGGAAGTAGGCAATGAGGAATGGTGATATCTTGAAGGCGGCCCTATGTCGCATCATATGGACCATGATGAGAGTTCCACACGCCCTGTATTCAGCCAATCTAGCGGGGTCTGGAACAGGTGAGAAGACGGGCACCAAATAAGGGCCCCGAGACTCCCAAAGTATGCTGGCGGGCACAATGTGCGCCAACACATGCTCAGATACGGCGAGTTCGATTCCCTGCCCTATACCAGCGCCACCCCCAATCCCCCTGTTGAAATGGGTGTTCAGCATTCAATTAATAGCCAGATTGAGATGGGCATACACTCTGTAGTTCCGCCATTCGTTGAACAGGGAATATAATGTGACATTATCAGAGGAGCACTCCTCGACGCCCGAGGGGGCTGTAAACCCCTGAGACGGGCGTTCGTGGTCCGGCATGTGCAGGTAAGTAATCAGCTTGAGCAAACAACTGGCGACGGGGGCCATCGTCGGTGACAGAATACTGATTACATGCTCCACAGCGAGATGCGCGTCCGAATCGACGGCCTGGTCCTCGAGTTCCGCTTGCCATACCGCGACCTCGCGTATCCAGGCGATGTCCTCGCCTCAAACGAGGGAGTCGGGCTCGTTGACAGTTGGCAGCGTGACATTCGGTGGGGCGGTGGCCGTTGGGGCGGCATCCACGACCGATCTCAAAATGGCAACATCTGTCGTATGTTGAGATTGTTGGGGCATCGTGAGCGTGGCATCAAGAGGTGGCCATAGAGTATGTTCCGCAGACCCGGATGGGACCGAATCATCGCCGCCAAGATCCCACCAATGATCTATATCATTCCGTGACTCATCGGAGAGTGGAGGAGCACTCGAGGGGTGTTCCTGTGGCGAACGATTAATGTGATGGCAAAGTGGGCCGGACCACTGTGGTGTACGTACGTGGGGTAGCGCTGCAGACAGATGCACCCTTGCAGAGGGTGGTGTGCCCTGTCAACAGATTCATACAAAACATGCTGCAATTGAAGTAAGCCCGCACACCTCTGGGAGAGAAACACGGGGGCGAGAGACGGGGCGCGAGGTAGTGTGAGTCTACACATTCGAGGTGTCAGTGATTTTAAGGCATAAAACTACGTCTGTGACTACCTCCAGACTGAGAGGACGGGGTCGAACGAGTGATGGCCTCGCGAAAGCTGTTGTGGGACCATTCGACGAGGCGGGGTCTGAGCCGGCGATTAACCGATTCCCGGGTAGAGGCCCCGACAGAGCAGCGGGCGATGCAATGGAGACGCGCCCTTGATTTGCAAGACAGACTCCCTATGAACGAACAGGGCCACAAAGCCACGAGCAGATCAATGATACGAAGGATGGCCCACAAGAAGCAGATGAGCATACCCGATCGTGATGGTTATTCGTATTAGCCGATGATGGAGGAGCGGACGAAGGGAAGACGACCTGTGCAACCGGCGTTGATCAGATTCACGTTGCGGACTCACAGGAGAAAGCGCACGGTGTTGGTGGGGTCAAATCGTGTCATGCCAGGACACTGTGAGTCCAGGCACTCCGCAGGGAGACGCGCCAGTCCTCGAATCTCATGATAAGGGAGGCCATCATAGACCCGACTGGCGTAGCACGCGTGTTGTGCATCTAGGATATCCGGGCCCATGGACGAGGCAGGACTGCAGAGGGCACGTATGGGTCCCTGAACGTCGCCGAACGTTGGTGCTGGGAATGAATATTGGTTAATGCGGGGCCATGCGGCGGTGACCCAAGAAATGTGATACCTAACCAGATACAGAGGGATTCATCAAACCCAGGATACTTGATGGACAGCTTGGTGAAGGCCGCCACGAGAGCAGGGTAAGTCAGGGCGTCGCCTACCAGCAAAGGATGGGGCACCGGGGTCATGACACTGGTAGCGCTGAACCTTTTTGGGAGTAAGATCTGCCAGGATAGGCCATCGACAACTGCGTCCGAAGGCAATGAGTTTGAGTCGGCAGGTGGGTCATACGATGGTCGAGGTGGCGGCAGAAACAACCCCTGCGAGGACAACCACTGCCGAACCTCGGTATCTAGGGCATTCGAAATCGGGCCTGCTTGAGGTACTTTGACAACAAAGTGTAAGCCATGCGAGTGGAATCGTTCGAGGTACTTAGCGATGTCGTTGTACTTGAGTCGTAGGGGCCTTGTAGGGCGCGCGAAGTTGGCAAATTCGGACTCGTGGTCCTGAACGCTGTTATCAGCGAGTCAATGAGTGTATGGTTGATGGTACATACCACCTCTGGGAAGAACATGACGCGCATTGACTGCAATGGTACAAACGGGTTGACACGACGGTTGTGTATCGTCCGCGCTATGCTTGCGGTGCGACGCGAGGCAACGTTGCCCGGGTGAGCTGGCGGGACACCTCGGAAGGGTCCAGAGATGGGATGCACGCGGCCAGGTTGCGATGAACTAGGTTGAGACTAGTGCGATGTTTTGCGTGACGGTCTATGAGAAACACAAAGGAACAGATGATCGACAGACTCACGCCATTGGTTTGATGGGGGGAGAGTGGCGCGAGGAGCGCCATAGGATCGTGCGCGTTCCCGGGGGACTGAGCCTCATGAGGAGTGATAGCGATTCTGTACAGGACAGTCAATACTCAGTAGCAACAAAACACATTCAGAGCGCGGTTTACGCGTTGACAAACGGTTCGTGTTCGATCCATTGGAGCGTGCAGTGACAGCGAGTGTGCAGGTCCCAAGGTGTTGTATCCTAGTGGGACATGAGTGAGTGACAGGAAACACAGTGGGAGGGGGGAATGAAAACCCGCACGGAATGAAAACCTCCACAAGAGTCTTCTGGTGACCCGCCTTTCACCATATCGGGCTGCGGATGGCTGGGAGGTAGAGTGGCGGGCAAACCGTGTGACCACCAGGTATGCCCGCATCCGCAAAGCTCACCAGCCTCGCAGGCGACCTTGAACATGATAGGGGTGAGCAGGGATGGGCAAAAAGTATGAAAATAGAAGCTTACATGCCGCACGTGGGTGGTCCTCAGAGCCAGATCTCGCACGAGGACGGTAAAGTGCTTGCATCGACAATTTTGACCAGCGCAGCGGAATCACTCGTAGAGTGGAAGCGGCATGGCCGCGAGCGTCGACTCGCGAGAGTCCTAACTGGAGGGGTAAGGTGCGGTCGAAGTGGAGGGAGTCTTAGAAAGAAGGGTGGGCCTTTTTTTAGTCAGTCCATGTCGTCTGATTATGTAGGCCAGCCGAGGGAAAAAAAAGAGGGTGTTGAGTCGCACCACGATCGGCCGATTTTCGCAGGACATCCACATAGGAGCTCGGGAGCAGCGAAAAGTACTGGTACCACCGGGCTCGCGCTGTGTAATGCCTGACCGGGGGGATTCCTGATCCCTGACGCAAACAAGAAGGCAATAAGGTGTCAATCGCGATTATTTGTGAGAGGACACTACTGCAGTCTGTGTGGAAATAACGACTGGCGAGGACGGGTTGGTGTTCGAGGAGAGGCAGAGCCAAAGGGCTGGTGAGATTGGCGATTGAAGATCGAGGACCTTCAGCTAATGGGGCCTCGATCGAGAATCCGCTAGATTGTGGCAGATTCCATGATTTTATCATGGGCTTGTAGGAGGTGGGTGTGTCAGATAGGATAGATCGTAAAATCTAGACTACGCGAGATATGAGACGACGGGAGGTGACTTAGGAGCTATCAGAGGGCTTAGGTGAGTCTGGCGTAATCCTGCCGAATCGAGCATAATCGGGCATGAGTCATGATGGCCCGGAATGGACAGATCTGACCAGAAATGGAGATATCTGGCAAGATCCAGCTTAATCGGACAAAACCTGCTAGATTCCAGTAGTAGGTACGACCTATTCTTAATTTTGTCCAATACGGCCCTTCATAGTATGCATGCAGATGATGCAAGACGGGTCGTGTGAGCCTGCTGCGAGATGCTGCCCTGCACAGCCCTTCACCGCTTGTATACCTTGCAGACGTCGTTAGTTGTGGCGCCTCAAGTGTTGTGTTTCTCCGATGTGTGTGCAAGCATGCCGTGACCTAAGTGTAATGCTATAAAGGCAGGTACTAACAAAATAAAGTGTCAGGGATAAGAGAGCGGACGACGCTCCACGCTGGCAATGCCTTTGGAATCTATAACAAGGGAACACTTACCTTATATCTGCCTCCCGCTAGCTTCCCTTAGCGCCCCCTTCACCATTTACGAGCGGTGCGTGTCGTACTCTCGTAATACATGCAACTTGACCTAACCCGCTCGTGCTATCGACATAGATTACGTCTGCAATCCAAAGGTCCTGCCGGGAAGACTGTGAGTGGTTTGAATGGACATCACAGACAGGGGAAGGAGGGGAGACAAAAGTAGGGGAGGGTTGGCAGCAGATTGGCACTCACTAGTGAAGGTGTTGCCGGCGAAGGTGGCAGCAGCAGTCTGTCGCAGACAGCATGCCGTTGTTTTGCATCTTGTGAACTTCACCATTGCAGAACTCTCAACAGCAGGCTTCTCCAATGCTAGCACTTGCCATGTGTCCTGCGCAACTTATCTGCTGTGTAGTGCCAGGAGTTGGGTGTCTTCAACATGCAAGCGAGGATGGCAGGAGGTTGATGGATGTGGGGAGGAATCCGTGAGGAGGGATCGAAGGGACAAGCTTGCATGGGGTTGAGGAGACGAGCAAGAGAGCAGAGTGGTGGGCAGGCATGCACTCGAGGGGACGAGCATATGCAGGGTCTGAGCGGTGATGCAAGAAGGGAACAGATGTCAGGGCACTCGGTAGCAGCAGAGCATCACATCGCAGAGACGGCTGTGAGTGCATGGGATCAAGCGGATGTCCACAGATGTTGGACACAGGCAAGAGCATAGGGTGGGCTTGAGGGAATGATCGTGCGCATGTGGGCTTGAGGGTGTGATTGACAGTTGAGGTGGTTTGGAGCAGTGGAGGTATGGATGGTGTTGAGGGCGGGAGCATGAACGGCCAAAGGAGAGAGGGAATGCAAGTTGAGGAAGGGGCGGGCGCTATGATGAGAACGAGACAGGTGTGCAAGGATGGACTGGCAAGAGATATGACTTACCTGCATCCATTGTGGATGCCCTCATTGTCTATGCCCATTCTCTGCTGCTGCCATTGCTTTTCCTTGTCCTCGCCCTCTGCCACTGGCTGAACCTCGTCGTCCTTGCTAATGTTTGAATGGTCACTGTGTTTCATGTGTCATGGGGCAGGGCGAGCATGGAGGTGTTAATAGAGCATGATACTGGCACTGGAGAAATAGTAGAGGGCACTTGGTGGCAGGAGCCTTGAGTGGATTGAGGGGAGGCGTGTGTAGGCCTAGGTAGCAGGCGCCGTGGATGAGTACGGGCACAGTTGGGTACGGCGAGAGGGTCCAAGGTTCAAAGAGGTTGAGGGGACAAACAGGTGAGCATGTGTGGTGTCGAGGGCAAAAGCGTCAATGATTAAATGCGTCAAGGAAACTCAGGTCAAAGGAGGGGCTGGTGGGAAGGAAAAAACCAGAGGTATGTACCTTTACAACACTCTGCCTCCTCTCTCCCAGCTCATCTCCACCGCTAGCTTCTCCTTTCCATCCTTGTCAACAGGCTAAAGCGCAAGTTGCGTGACAGTGGCGATGTTCTGTGCACGGGCATGGAGTGCGGAGGGTGGATGTAGATGACAAAAAGAGAGTCCTCAGTTGATGTGGGGTCAGCAGCTAAAAGTTAGATAAATAAAACGAACAGTTAGTATCACAATACACTGTCAGCAATATGTGCTTTCTCAAGGCCTTGGTGGAGGCCCATCATCTGCTGGCATCGTTGAGAGCATGTGGAGTGAGCTTGAGAGCAAGAAGAAACTTACTAATTTCCTTGAGATTCCCTGAGAGAGTGGTGTCGATATATCAGGGGAATATCAATTGAGGGCGCTTGATGTTCAGAGGGTGTGGGGGATGCTGGACGCAACACGACATGGCAGCGTGCTTGATCACGAGACATTGGAGGGCACTGTGTGCCGACACAGTCAGAAGGAAAACTCCGACTGTGTCGGACACAGTTGGACTGTGTGGCACCAACAACCCACGGACTGTGTCTGGCACAGCCAGACTATGTGGCACAGACTTAGCGCCAAATCTCGGACTGTCACCAAGAATCTGGACTGTGTGGCACAGAACCAGTGCCAAAATCCAGACTGTGTGTGGTCTCGGCTGGACTGTGTGGCACAATAGAGAGACTGTGCATGGTGTGACAACAGTGTGACAACTGTGGGTCCGCAATCTCCCAACTGTGTGCCAGCTCTTTTCCGATGCTGACTAAACTGTGTCTCCTGGTTGCAGAATATCCTCAAGATCACAAACAATTCTGTATCTCTGGATCCCCTCATCCAAATGGTATGATTGGGGTATCATTTGAAAGGTGATGTATGTAAGAGCATTCTCTTTATTTTGCAATAGCAATCTAACAATAATTGAGGACTAGAGACTCGCTTTTTCGAGTTTTCTCTTCACTTGTGTATTTTGCCTTTAACAGCCTCAGTACTACATATCTATTAATTAAACATTCAGGATTGTATTCTAACTACATTTTCAATTGATTGAATGAGACAGAATCTCATGTAGCACAAATTCCATTCCCCAAAAACCAGACTGTGCAAAGCACAGTCTGGTTTTAGGGGGTAGACTGTTTAAATCTATATCTATTGAACC
>CVKZ01000004.1:112066-162659 GCA_001457955.1 Heterobasidion annosum
AACTCACGTCGGCCATAGACCTCATTCTAGGGTTGTGGTCGTTCCTCGCGCAACCTTAGAAAACAAAAATCAGAGAGGAAGAGTTTGCAAAGCAGGATTTGTCAGCTACTCCCCATCGTGCACCAGAACAGTTCCACGCACATCTCTTTGCTTTCTCTCTCATACTTTTCCACCCGTTCACTTTGTCTCCATTTTCCAGCTACGAACATCTGACATAGCTGCCAATGACAGAAAGCCACCCCTTCTCGTCCTCAGGAGAGGAGGCCATCTCGCGCCCCGTCGTTCTAGATTCTTCGGAAGTGCAGGTTGCGGGGCACATACCCAAATCTGAGCTTGCCGAGTACTATGAAATCAGTCGCACATCCGAGGAAATATTATCCGGAGATTACAAACGAGTAGGAAATCGCACCATTATCTTCAAACTGATCTTACTGTTAACTCTCAGATAGCTCTCCAATTCCCAGACGAACTACTTCAACACTCGGTGCCCATCTACCGCTTGTTAAAGCAAAAAATTGGGGATAGTCGCGAGTTATATGTGCTGGCGGATACCTCTTACGGCAGGCATGCTTCATTTCTGTTGCAAGCTTCCATCATCTCTAACCTTTTCACCGTCGCGAAAAGTTGTTGTGCTGATGAGGTTGCTGCCCAGCATGTCGATGCCGACGCAATAATACACTACGGCCACGCGTGCATGAGCAAGTTCAGACTGCTTTCTCCGTGGCTTCTTGACTGTCGGAGTTAATCTCGGCTTTAGGACATATCGACTTCCTGTGATCTATGTTTTTGGGAAAAAGTCTATCGATGTAACAGACTGTGTTCAGAGCCTCGTACGATCACTGAGATCCTCGCCCTCGGAAGCTAGCCGGACTCTCTTGTTTAAACACGACGTTGCCTATACACATCAGGCAGGTAAGTTAGCCTAGTCAAATTATCTGCATTAATGTTTGACATCCTTGTGAAGAGGCCATTGTATCATCACTTCGCGCGGCACTCGAGTCAGATATATTATATTCAAAAATGCCCGATCGGCTCGAGCCAAGCACAGCGCCAGCGCCCGATTCCCTCGACGGCAACTCCAGAATTTGGGGCGTAGAACACAGTCTTGTGACAATTTTATACGTCGGACCGTCCAGCCTAGGACTCACCAATTTAATTATGACGCATTCATCTACTCCTGTGTGTGTCCAATGTCCTTATCTGTTTTCTTCTTCTTCTTGGAGCCCTGACTTCGAAACCTTTGTCTTCAATCGACTTCAGGTGCATAGCTACGATCCTGCAACACGAGAAAGCCATGTCGAATCCCTTCGCACGAACAAGCTCCTCATGAGACGATATGCCGTCGTTCAAAAAGCTCGAGACGCTGACGTCTTTGGTATCCTCATCGGGACTCTTGGAATTTGTAAGTGGTATAAAAATCTCGATGACCATCAACGTTGAACGATGCGTATGACGATCTTTTCTGTTCACAGCTTCATATCTGCCTCTCATATCCCATCTCCGTCGGATACTGAAGCAGGCGCACAAAAAATCATACACAATCAGCGTAGGCAAGCTGAATCCGGCGAAGCTTGCCAATTTCATGGAAATTGAATGTTTCGTCCTGGTTGCGTGTCCTGAGAACAGTCTCATCAATTCGAAGGTAATAACACCTTGTATCTCAGTCCCGAATTTTGTTGACGAGGAACATTACAGGATTTTTTCCGGCCGATAGTAACGCCATATGAACTGCAGATCGCATTACAACCTGAACCGGTCTGGACAGGAGAATATGTCTTGGACTTTGACCGGCTGCTATCCAACTCGGACGATACTTCGCAAACGCACCCAGATCGCACAGATGGAATGGCAGAAGATAATGTATCTGACACGAACGATCCAGACCAGCCTGTCTTCTCGCTGGTCACAGGGAAGTATCGTCATGCCAAGCGCTATGGTGGTATGTATCGATTGGCTCTGATGTCACGTACTTTCGCTCATCAAGATACTCAGACGATGACACGCAGCCAGGTGCTATTGAGAATTCATCCGCTGTCATCCTGCGCAATCAAGACAACACCGTCGCGACCTTAAGAGACAGCGCTGCAGGTCAGTTCGATCCCCTGTTCATCTTTTCAAGTAGCTCACTGGGTCTGTAAACGATAGGCGAGTTTCTACAGTCAAGGACTTTCCGTGGACTCGAGACTCGTGTTGGCATAGATGCACCGAGTGTACTTGAACAGGGGCGCTCAGGTATCGCGAGAGGGTACGCGGACGATCACCATTCATCTTGAGGCCAAGCGCAGAGGATGAAGTCACACGTATATCACTTTCCCGGAACTAAGACTGCGGTTGTACCTCATAAAATTATTTGAAACTGTACTCGGGACGCAGTCCCTCCGTCCTACGAAGCACTGTTCAATGTCCACTCGGCACTTGTCTCGTTTCCTATTGGAGGGCAGCCTTATCTTATCTTTATGTGCAGATGCATCTTATCTACATATCGGCGGTTCTTGAGTCAGAACGGTCCTTAGCTCTTACTTCCACTCATCGTCGTTGGACTTTGCTCGCTTTCTGGCCACATCATTATTGCAGTAGGATCTAGTACTCCCTAAAAATCCGAGGGGTAGATACTTGTTGTACTATCAATATATTCCAAGCACTCAATCAGGGAGAAAAGCGGATTCACGTGTAAGTAAGTGCCCTTTTCTACCTAAGAGCAAGTGCGCTGAACCCACAACTGCTCGAATTATTTTATTCTCACTCTAATCGTCAGCTTCACATCGCAGCACATTGCCCTCTTTGATCATGTCGCTCTTGGTACTTTCGGGTCCAGACGTGGACAGAGTAACATCCGCCTTGACTTCCGAAACGCTGCAGAATTTAATGGCCGAGGTCTTCTTCTATATCTCTGCTAACAAGAACATCGTCACTCCTCAGAGGTCTGGGATTGAGATGTCCAAATTCCGCGCGCTCTTTATGCCCTCGCGGATCGCCGGAGTTGGCACTTCCATCAAGGTCGTATCCGTTCCTACGGGTCCCTCTCGTGGTCTACCTGGGTCGACATTGGTTATCGATGAGGATACGGGAGCCGCCAAGGCGATTGTCAACGCAAGCAACTTGACCGCACTCCGCACTGCAGCCGGTTCGTAACCTACTTCTGTTCGTCACACTGACTACATGCCGAATGAAACATCTTAGGATCCATCCTCGCTACAGCTCTGCTTCACCCGCCTGATGATGCTCGATTCAGAACCCTTGTTGCATTTGGCGCTGGCAAGCAGATTCAAGCTCACGTAGATCTCCTACTCACGACATATCAGTCCCTGAAAGAAGTCACCATCGTCAATCGCTCCCTTAATGAGCGTATCACGGGTCTTGTTTCGTACCTCCGCTCCCGCCACCCATCTGTAGTTTTCAAGATCTGCGTTACCTCTATCTCGTCGGAATCATTTGACCTGAAAGCCACTGTCACATCTGCAGATATAATCTGCACGGCTACCTCTTCATCCGCACCACTCTTCCCTTCTGAGTGGGTCAGGCCAGGTGTACACCTCATCCTTGTCGGGAGCTACACTCCATCGATGCATGAGATAGATACTGAACTTGTGCGTCGTGGCGGAGTGATCGTCGTCGACTCACGCGAAGCATGCCTTGTCGAAGCCGGAGAGCTACTCACTGCTGGGATCAAAGAGGAGAACATCGTGGAGATAGGACAGCTCGTGCAAGAAATTGGCCATGAAGACGGGCAATGGAAGTGGAAGAGGAATGACGAAATGGTCGCGCGACTCTCGAACGTAGGAGATGTCACCATATTCAAATCCGTTGGTGTCGGCGCCCAGGATGTTGCGATTGCGGCTGCAGTTGTCGAACGTGCAAAAGAAATGGGTGTCGGAGTGACGGTCAAAGATTACAACGAATAGTCGCATCGGCGGTGTACCGAGGTCTACAACGTCACGCTGAAAATTCAGGATGTCGCGACATGCCAATGATCCTTCCCAAAATACAGATCTGCCAACGTCCACACGGGCCTTTGCACTCTTATCAAGACCCTCATGACTTGAAGGTTTCGTGCTGTGCCTCTTTCAAAGAGCCTATACTGGTCACCAGGTAACATTCATTCTTCATCATATCTGATGTTCTGTTGAACGGGTGCAATCACTTGACGGAAGCTGTCTCCGAACTTGCGATTTCCATGTTGCCCCCTCGGGCAGCTCGGATTTCGTGGCAGACAACAGATCCGTCAAGCCGCACCTACATGCATCAAGTCAGCGCGAGTGTAGTCCTTTTTTTCAGGACTACGAACTGTCAGTGCTGAGGGCGAATGTACGTGTAAAATTCATACGTTTTCCATGTTGTTCCGCCTGCTTCTCTAGTAATCTGAGAACAGGCTTCAGGTTGACATGACATGAGGTCAGTGCATTCCTGTGCAATTGGCCGTACCAACGCTTGGCTCCGGGAGCAATCTGAATTCTCTCCGTGTTCGATACGCTTACTAGGGTCAACCTCACGAGTATAAAGGAAGCCCAGACGTCTCGCAAAGACGCTAAGCCAAGTCGCTTTCAACCATTCCCCGCATCCTTTCCCTTCTTTGACAGTTCTCGAGTGCCGGTCCGCTCTTCACCCCTTTAATCTTCATACTCTCGGTAATGCCTATGCAGAACTCATCATCTTTTGGTCTGACACTTTGTTGTGTGCCAGGCCGGACCTTCCAAGTGCTAGACACTCTTCTGCTATCAGGACGTTCACTACCTTGAGCATAACACTACGCGATTCCCTAGTCCTCCGAGCTTCACAAGATGTTCTTCAACGCTCTCCTTGCATCTGTTGTTGTTGCGGCATCTCTTGTCAGTCAGACGAGCGCGCACGGTACAATCACCGCTGTCACTGGAGCTAACGGTGTGAATGCTGCTGGGTGAGCATGACTTTCTATGGTCATGAGTTATAGAGCTGACAGTTTGACTCGAAATTTCTAGGTTTGGTATCATTGCCACGACCCCTCGCGATGGCTCGAAAGCGAATCCGTTCGAACAAGATACTTCTGTTATCAAGAATAAGGAAATTGCTTCGGGAAAAGTTGGTGTCTGTGGCCGTACCAAGGCGGGTGGAAACAATGATGTCGCTGCGCAACTTGCTGGTTCTTGTCTTCCCCTCCTTCATCGTATGCATGTATGCTAACCCAATCGCGTTACCGTCGCAGCTGCGTCCGCTGCTGGTCTCCCGACCGCATCTGCCGACGGGACTGTCTCGATGACGCTCCACCAAGTGAACGGGGATGGCGCAGGGTGTGTATGTTCGCAACCGCTTTCATTCACAGCTGACATTTATTTTTATCACAGTCCTTACACGTGCGATGTATCTGCCGACGGTGGCAACACATTCGTCGCCGCAACTGTGACCACCCAAGTGCCGGGCAGGAACGGGCGCAGCCAGGCCAAGGCCCAAGATTTCCCGCTCGAGGTCCAAATGCCAGCGTAAGCATCCTGTCGATCTTGATTTTCCATGGCTCTTCGGATGTTGAACGGTCATACCATGTAGTGCCATGGCATGCGAAGGCGGCCCTAACGGCGATGCGTGCATCGTCCGCTGCCGCAACCCCGTGGGTCCCTTCGGTTCATGCGTCGCCGTAGCTAGTGCAGATTCCGCTTCAAACGCTACTGCCTCCGCCGCGCCTGCTGCAGTTGCTGGTGCCACAGCTGGTGCCGCATCCGTTTCGAATTCCACCGCTGCGGCCCCTGCCGCTGGCGCGGTTGCTCCCAGCGCAGCTGGTAGCGACACCCTGGCCACTGCTTCCGCTGTTGTGGAACCTGCCGCAGCCCAGTCAGCGGCCGTGGCTGCCCCATCTGCCGACAGCAACGTCTCCGCCAGCGGACAGACTGCAGCCGCGACGAAGCAGGCGAAGGCGGCGAAGAACGCGAAGCGTGTCATCACTTCACGGGTCGCTGGCAAGAGAGCGGGGTATTGGATCGATGCTTAGAGGGCTTCTTGCAGGCGTTGGGACGCATATGTGGATGGACTCGGATTCGATGGACTTGCACACCCTAGGTTTGGGTCTACATACATGCGATGAGGAATAGCAGATTGGCATACATTGCCCTCGTGTCTTATCATATATCAATCTCCAGCTATCAAGCGTGAGACGCTCAGAGGAGTCTGATGAGAAAGCTGTTTAGAACATGCTAGCCTCTCGAGCTACACAAGAATGTGGATAAATAGTGGGAAGTAGTGAGGATGTCCCGGATGAACAAGAAGCATTACATGTCAGTAGTATGATACATCTGTCAGGCCACCTCTTTATAAGCCATCAAAATGAACACGGGCAAGCTACAGTTATCGTACAGCAATGCAAGATCAGCGGCACCAGGCCTATAACGCTCACTAATGAATCCTAGACAAGAAAAGGTATCAGCAATAGTGATGCAAGCATCAATGAAGCTTGGACTCACAAACTATCAAGTAGGGGCGCCGAGATCGACAAGAAATACGCATTTAGCGTTCTGTCGATGTTACATAGTAGGATACGCGATCACTCACCCAATGACGGCCATCGCCATCACACCCGCGAGCAAGCTGACCAACGCGACAACCTGTCTTCCAACCCCGCTTCTCCACAAGGTTGGGTCGAGCACAAAGTCGCCCGCAAGCATCTCAACGCACGCTGCATATATCAGCATCCCCGCGGATATGGCGGACATGAGGCCTTCGATCAACTTCAGCCGGACTGTTTATCAGCACAGAAAAAATATGACAGGCAAGGTCAGATTAGGGTGCAGTTGCGGATTTTGGAATCTGGCAAGCAAAACGCACCCTCTTCGCTACTGGACCCGACGCCGAACGAGGCGAGTCCGATCAAGATACCCACGGGTGTTGTCACTGCGAACAAGGATGCGAGGATCGGTTTGAGGAGGGACATCTGATGCGGTGCAGAGGGATCTGGTGCTGGGAGACCTGCGATGCGGATTCCGAGAGAAAGGCCTTCGAATAGTTGATGAAAGACGATCGCAGTCACGAGGGATGCTAATGAAAAACGAATCAGATCATGTTTACCCCTTGAGAGATTGATCGAGCGCACTGAAGTCAGCCCCAGACGCGATCGCGAGGGTGAGCCCGATGACGAGGGAGTGAATCATGATACCAAGCTGAAGGACCTGTGTGGAGAAACGTTAGCTGTATCACGCACGGCATTGACGAGAGAAGTATGGTACCAAGATGCCGACGATCTGTCGTTTTCTCCCGACCGCCATCTCCTCGTCTTCGCTTTCATCCTCTGCCTCCTCCGAAATACTCTCCGGATCCACATGCGCATGCGCATGTCCATTACTGAAGCTATGCGAACGGGTGCGAGTAAGTCCGTCATCAAGAACATTCATCGTGTCCCGTGGTGGGCGCTCGTGGTGTTCTTCATGAGCACAGCGCAGTTCATGGCGATGGTGACCTTCCAGAATTGTATGGTCGTGGACATGTCCATGCCCATGGACGCCTGAAGTTGGTTGAGAGTATGTGCGGCTCGATGCAGTCGGCCTGGACGATGAGGGCCCCAGGAGCGGGGTGCTTTCTAAGGGAGGTTGAAAAGCCTTGATAGTAACTTCTGAATTGTAAGAGGTCGTGCGCTCAGGAGGAGCGATTTCGGGGGTTAGAGTCAAAGATGCAGCTAGAAAATGCAGATTATTTGAGAATAAATGAAACATAAAATATGAAAACTGACGTTCTAGCTTTGGGCTTGGCGGCGCAGAGGGGTAAGAGTGATATCGATCGACAAAAGAGGTTGAGATGTCTAAATAAATGTCAGTGTCATATTTCGATAGACAACATAAACAGAGCTATACATTCGATCATGAATATTATAAGCAAAGATCCTAGTCTGTATCGCATATCAACTCATCAACTCACGGAGAGAAGCAAATTGGGGTGAAGGCACTCACACAATAAACCCTGTCCAGCTGCCTATGTTAGTGCTTTTCTTGACGTCAGGATCTTGAAGACATTCAAAGGCGTCTTGCAATAGATGTACAAACGCCGTAGACAGGATGACGCCTGAATAAAATACAAATTGTTAGTTACCTGGTCACAAGGAAATCCCATATGCGATCCATGGAAGAAAAACAGCATATAATTGTCAAAATAACCTCGGCGAGGTCTGAATTTGCGCTGGTGCACCGGCACAGCCACACAGATGCAGAGACGAACGCAGAATAGATTGGAAATTTTGGAGATTTTTTTCAGCCTGCTCAAGACGATGCTTGAGGTGAGCAAGGTCATTTCAAAGGGGCCTGCCCCGTGTATAACCGGCAAAATGAAACGAAAAACCCCTAATGCGCTCACATACCTGTTCCGAAGTGTTTGCCTATGAAGAACACCGCTCGGGGAATCTGGAGGTATTTGACCCGCTTCGACAACGTCGGAAAGGAGACAGCTAGGGGAAAATTCCATGATCAACGAACTGGATGAGACACGTATGGAAGCACGACGCACCAAGGAGAGAGACACAGAATATGACAGACATCATGCCTAACCGCACAGGCGCCCCTGTGTTGATGTCAAGTGTACGAAGACCGTTCTGGTATCGATTCAAGAAACTGTGCGGCCCCATGCCCTCGCCAAATATTCGATGGCTACCCTCTTCCATGTCCAGCTCGTCATGCGAGGTCCAAACCTGACTGAAGGCTGCGCGAAAATCCACGAAAGCCTGTGTGTATTCCGTCAGCGAGTGCATATATTGTATCTGATTCAAGTTGATTTTTGGGAGCAATGGGAAAGCAGGAAGACAGGAGGGGCGTGTTGCAGAGGGGATGCGGTTGAAATTGAGGAGAGTTGAGCAGTGCACCTGAGATCCGTCATCTTTCCGGAAGGATGAGTACCTTACAGGTCTTCGGTCTTTCCCCTTTGGGACACCGACCGGCCGTAGTACCTCCAACCAATCAGCGGGCTCTCATTCTTCGCAGTGCATAGCCGCATGGTTTAGCAGCAAAAATGTGGTCAGACGCAAAACCCGAGCAAACCAGGATCATTTTGTTTGACAGCGTTTACCATACTGTCCGAACGTAGTGCTTTATGCGTGGGTGGGTATATAACTTGTATGCTACAAAACAGCGCCCATTAAACGTTGCCTAAGATTTTCCCTCAATCGCCGTCATACCGATACTCCTAACCAAACTTATCTCACAGACACCAACCTACCGCCTGACCAATGTCCCGCAACGGACGTACCTCAGACAAGCTCAACGCGAACGCCAAGCACTCCCTTTCCATATCGCGCATCCCCCTCGCTCCGTGCGCCCTAGCGAGGAAATACCAAGCCTCCGAAACGTCCCACCCGGCACCACGTGTCAAGTCTGTGAGCATGCCTGCGGCGAGGTCCACGTTATCTGCAGCCGTCCCAGTCTGAGACTGGGACAGGTATAGCTGACAAAGGTGAATGGTGGCGGCGATGTTGTCGGGAGAGATGAAAAGGGCTTTATTGAAAGCCTGAATCGCATGGTGTGGCTGGTTGAGCGCGGTGTAATATAATCCCAGCTAGAGAAGTGTCGTTTCAGAAGAGAATTTCCAACCAGGACTGGGCGCTTACTTGAACCCACACCCCAGGGTTATCCTCATCCCGGACCTCCGCCTCCTGAACAGCACCTCTCGCCTGTTCAATCTTACCAGACCGACGGAACGTTGCAGCACTCATCAGCCACAAGTCACTGAGCAATCTGCGTTCCTTCTTCGATCGCTCTCCATGCTCGTGGGGTGGCACGGAAGGCGGTGGAGGCGGCGGCGGCGACGATGGGCGCGGCAAGTCCTGTGTGGACGCGAAGGGACTGAATTGACGACGAGAGTGTATTGACGACGCCTGATATTGTTGTACCATTAAATTGCTCTTGGAATACAGATCTCCTAGATGGCCGGCTCAGTTAGTGCAAGCTGCTAACGACGGCGGGCGAACACTAACCAGGGGTCGATGTTGTCCTTCTCAGACTGAGACTACCGCTTCGCCCGACACCGTGGCCGATCCTCTTCCCTATCGTCGTTATACGCTGCTGGCCCTTATGCACTCGGTTCTTAAGCATTTTCTGGACCTTCTTTCCGGCAGTGTCTTTTTCTTTACCGCCTGAATCCAAGGACAGGCGTACGTCTTCATCTGCCTTCCAGGAAGGTTCGCCGTCTGCAGGCCTTGGCGTTGGAGGGGTGAGCATGATAGGCATCGGCATCGGTGGATAGTTTGTATTCTCCGTATGCTGAGGGTGGTCCTCTGGTTGCGATGGATAATCTTGGAAAGAGCTAGATTCGGGCTTCAAGTCCCCTGAACGCCTACTTGTCTCCATTGACGTTCGTTCTACTGGATTCGATAAGTGTTTCCATAAGGGTGACGGAAATCCCGGGGGAAATGACTCACGGCTTTGATCCTTACCGAAGCTCTTCTTTTCAGCGAACCACTGAAATACCTCGACCCACTTGTCACCAGCACCCTCCGGGCCCTCCAAGAGTTCCGTCAAGGCCAGTTGTGTCATCCGGAGCTGCAGGGCCTGTTCGAATCTTTGAATCTTCGAGGGTGCAGGATGGTCAGGAAGTCTCTGCAGCAGTTCTGTCGCGCTCGGTACATCTACAGCATTCTCTTCTAGAAGGAATGTGGGTGGATGGGGGCGCTCGGTCAGACTAGTCGACTCGGCAGAGCCATTCTCAGCGTGGCCTGGGGTCACGGTATCACCGTTCGTCTGCGAGGTCTCTCCACTGATAGTGCTTGTGTCAGGGATATCGCCATTCATGAGCGCAGCTGTACCATTGGTCGGCGCTCCGTGCGAGGCGGACCACTCATCCTCGTCATTCGCGGCGCCAACTTCGAGAATACCCTTCGCCCCGGTCCAGTCTTCCGTCGTGACGAGCAAGAGACCTAGCAAATGCCAATATCGAGTCTCGCTCGGGTCGGCTTCCACAGCAGCTCGCGCGCTATCGATCGCACGGTCAAGGTCCCGACTGGGAACTGCACGGTACAGAGCGAGAGCGTGGTGATAGTAAGCTGAAGCTGTTGGGAATGTGTTGATGGAGTCTTCGATGAGCGAAAGTGCTGCAGAAAGTCGAGAAGACCGTGTCAAGTGGTCCTGTTCTAACACAGCAAACATTTCAGCCAAGAGCGGAAAATAGCATTGGAAGTAGAGATGGTACCCTTGATCGCCATAGTAGCGTTCCAAATCCCTTCTGTTAATTCAACTTTCGCCCTCAACTCTAGATTGTCTTTATCCAGTCTTGTCTTTGCCTTTTCGACCATTGCTCCTGCCTCTCTGGCATCATCAATGCCCTCGCCGCCCTTGCCTGATTCTTCTTGGAGGGCGGCCCTGCAAAGCATACGTGCACCCCACACCAGGGTCTCGACCCAGTTGTCGTCGGTGTCGGCATCAGCATCTTCCCCTGCCTCGCGCGCCTTGCCGACGACTTGAGTGTACAAACGCAGAGTGCGTTTTGCGAGCGAAACATCCCCTGCGACACCACACACGCGCGCCATGTGGCGGAAGATGCGGTACGAATTGAAGGTGAGACGCGTTGCCCACCACAGAATCTAAAAAATTGTGAGTATGTGGATGAGGAGTATTTCTGCGAGATATCATACGTCAACGAGCCAACCTGCATGCTCTCCGGCCGCACCGCTGGATTCCCATACAGCAATGCAGAGATCCACAAACTCTTCCACCTTGACGTTCCGCTCGCCCGCCTTCGGAAATCGTGTGCTGACTGTTAAAATATCCCTATAATCGCGTACGACTCGCCGCGCGCTGGGCAGCCGTGGGTCCGTTTGCATAGTGTCCCCTGACTTTGACGAGGCGGAGGACGGGAGTGGCGGAGAACCTGGTAGACGACTACGGAGTATCAGAGCACGCAGATGCAGCTGGGATATTGTGGATCGATGTTCCGTTCGGAAATTAGGTGGCCAATGTGCGCTGCACATCTGATAGTGTGTAAACAAAGACCAGAGGATACCCTCGTCTGGACCACCTAAGATATACGTCCGTGAAGCAAGTATAATGGCCCGCCACAGCAGTCGTTCTACCCATCTCCATAGCTCACGATAGCGTGTAAAGGAGACGAACAAGAGACGGCCCTGGCCTGCGCCGGATGTGGGAACAGGATTGACGGGAGATGTTCGAGAGATGTCAGCCTCCAGATTTGGGAGCAGCAATGTCGCGCTGATGTAGATCGAGAGTGCCTTCTTTGAATCGGAGGGGGCCAGCCTTTCATGAGCCATGCCTGTTTGAGGGAGCGTGAGTTCTGGTGGTCAGCATTTGAGGCGGGTGTAGAAACCTTGAAGGCAAATGCTGCGGATCACTTCAATCGCTGACCATGCTTTGCCATCTTGGATGTCTGATATTGTTGATGCAGAATCCGAAGAAACGAAACTGCCTGTGAACGAGGACGAAGAACCGTCCCCGGCAATGGAAGGAACTTGCAGAGTAGACGCAGTCGTGCGGACGGAGGAAGATGGGTCCAAGCGATTCCACGCATCAGAGAGGTCACCGACTTGCTCCAGATACGAAAGACACTCTTCATGTCGACCGAGAGCATATGCATAATGAGCTAACAAGAGTCTCAAGGACTGGGTACGTTGAGGGTTCGTCGGTGTAGTAGAATGAGAGCTGGCACGTACATCCGAGTTGGGGGAATCAGATTCGAGACTCTTCAACTTGTCATAGCCTGCTTGCACCTCCTCTGTCCTTCCGGGCGCGACTGTGCACTCTTCGTTCATAGCGAACGGTCCAGCAGCACTCTGTGCATCACCATCCAGATCGCTGTCGCTTGTTCCCCCAGCAATGAGAAGTGCAAGGGCCTGAGTCTGCGATGCTAGTTCCGCAACATCCTTGAAACCGTGACAATGTTTGTTAAACTTGCGGAGGAGGTCAAACCAGGAAATGGGGGAACCGTTATGAGCCTTGGCTGGCGTGGAGGAGCCCCAGAAGCCACCAGTGAGGGCGGTCCTGAGCTGGAGCCAGTAGTATTTGTCTTTGGTCTGTGCCATTCTACGCCTTCATGCTACTCTGGTTTTGGGGATGGGAAGTGGTCGATGACGGAAGGAGCACAAGTGAGAACGGCCACTTTCTGTAAAAGTCTCGCTTACATCACGAGCATTACTGGGATTTGAAGCCATTTGAACGATCCACTATTACAAAGGCTTGTAGCCCCGACTCCCACACTTGAAGGGATCACTAGTCGGCCGCTTGTAGAGTCATGCCTTCACTACGAATCAGTGCCTAACTTAGACCTTATATTCTCGCAAATATTTTCTTTCTTTATACCATGTCCGACCCGCCCTCCTCGACACCCAGCCTCACACCTCAGTCCACTGGAACCCAGGATTCCTCCCCCGGCGTTTCAGCGAAGAAATCACGTCGTCAGGTTGCCTTCTATCCGAACCACAATGCGATCAATAAACCCCAGAAACCGTTCAGCAGAAGCGCAGCGAAAAGGGAGAGCGTGATGGCCCTGGGCAGCATTGAGCACCTACAACATTACTTCACGAAGACTGGGATCGCTGCGAAGAAGGAGTGAGTGCTCTCATATCTTGTTCATCTCGCGAGCTAACGTCTTCGCGCGGCCCTGGTCAGATCTAAGCAGCAGAGGAAGGGCCTCGTGCCAGCATTGGGCGGCGCAAACCATATGAAGGGACCTTCATCTCTGGGGAGCATCCTAGAATTCGAACTGCCGCCTTCTCCCGTTATACCCATGATACAACGACCTGCATATCCTCCGTATGTCAAGACCTACGAGACAGATCCGGAAAACCTCCGACCAGCCGTCATCGAGGATCTAATCGCTGTCGAGCATGCGTGGCGACTTACAGATCTCGAGCAGGACATGGAGCCAGACCCTGGACTGCTTGGGGTGGACAAAACGCGTTCGTCTACTAATCTCGATGTGCTAACCCTACTGAAGACGACCACCTACACGATCCGGTCCGTGCGAAACTATCTCGTCTCTCTCCCTGACGAAACCGTCGACTCTCACCGACAGCACTTCCGCCCAGCCTCTCTGGCCTCGAGCGCGCCCGCGCCCAAGCGTCTCGTTTCACAACCAAACGATCCATCGGACCCCTTGACATTGATCCGACGCTCCGCGCTTGATGTGCTGACAGTACTGCGTGCGCTGGAAGAATCCTCCCGATTACCACTTTCGGACGACGCGTATGATGCGCAAAGCGACCACGGATCACACCAGGGCTCACGCGTCGCCTCCCCATCTCATTTCTTAGAGGATAACGAGCATGAAGAAGTGGATGCTGAAACCTCTTTCGCGTTCTCAGTTGTTCAAGTACAGGGACGGAACGACTCAGTCTTAGTCTGGGAAGAAGAGGATGCGGATATGAATCCCGCGAGCGAGGAAGGGAAAGAGACAAAAGAAGGATGGGATGATCGTGTCCTCGCTGGTGGTTGGTTGTATAAGCAGGACGTGAAGTTGGACGCAGTGAAGAAGGAACAGGAGGTAGTGGGGTATTATTTGAATGTGGTGGATGAGGTGTTATTCGGCGGGCGGAAGGGGGGTACAAGGGGGTGGGATAGGGAGCGAGACAAGCTCGCAAGGAAGGAGGTAGAACGAGACGAGCGATCCAAAAGCCGACGTGTGAGTGCACCCACCGAAATGTTGAGCGGTGGAGGGGGAATAGGGCGCAAAGCAAGACGGGTTGTCTCGATGGACATGATGAACACGATGCGAGTCACAGAGGAGCCCGAAGAAATGGATGCTGTTGAGGAAGACGAAGAGGGTTACGGTCCGAGTGTGCAAGATGAGGACTTACCGGAGTGGGCGAAACGGACCTCGTTTGCGGAGAACTCGTTGTCGCGCGCACATGCCCTGCTCATTGCCCTCTTGCCTACCAACTTGCTAGCACTCCTGCCGCGTGAGCTCGATCGTACAGAGCTGTTGCTGACGCTATCGTCGGGGCAAGCGCTATGTGTAGCCTACAACGTCGGTGTCCGTCGCTCGCGTAAACCTTGGGGATATATCAGCAAAGAGGCGATCCACGATATCTTAGCTCTAGAACAGGCGCAGTCTGCTTCAGGCGAGAATGAGGATAAGGGGCGAAAAGGATGGACTTTCCGACGTTCGGACAACCTGCGTCTATGGGCTGCGTAAGTTCCATGCCTTACTATTCGTCTAACTCTGGAAACTAAATTAAGTCCATGAAATATAGTGCTCTCAAGCTTCGCTATCTCATACCCATAGTCGCCCCCTCTCCGCCGCTTAGGTCAACTATTAAACCATCCTCATCGGATTCAACCCCGATGACTTCTCCCTTACCGTCAACTGTCAAATTCCCTAACACGGAGCCCCAAGTGTACTTTGACGCACGAACCGTCGCACGGAGAGACGAAGGTTGGGAAGAAATGTTGGAACAGATTCTGGAAAGATGGGTACAGGCCGTTGTTGATGAACGAAGGGCGCAGCACTGACCGTGCTACGTCTGTTTAGACGTGTGGTGATACCCACTCGGTTGCTGTATACCGTACGAATGGAAGGACGAAAGGTCAGCGTATGTGTCTTGTGATACGAAATTTAATGAATGTACGAACATGTCTTGCTTTGCATGTAATGTACGCTGAAATCATGGTCGTTATCTGCGAGGGGCATGGATGGTGACCGGTGACCAGTGAGCACCAGAATTCACTTCTGATACACACGAAACCTGGCTAAGAATCCTCCAGGACCAAGGTACGTCATGAAGACGAGAATGATATCATACGTCTAAGTGAGCTCATAAACTGCTAATTTCGATGTCAAAGGATCTATGGTATTCTTGTGACGCGTAAAATTAGCGGTGTGGGATACAAGCCTAAGACATCTTGAAATACCATAGCCTTAGTTAGAAAAGGCCCTAGAAGACCTCGTTTTATTTCCACGACAAGCTAGTGAGTTGTCGAAAGTGCGTCCCGCGGCCGAGAGGACTAGGAAATTTACGTTGGACTCAACGGGTGAGTGCAAGACACTCTGACATAATTTTCTAGGGAACAGGAAGAAGTTGCACTGCTGTAGCCACCGGGAGGATGGACCCATCGTAACAAACAAGGACAAATATCAGTAGATATTGCGCAGTCGCCAAGTTTCTGGCTCTCCAATCATCCCGCTTTCCGTCGACTCGACCATCATTCCTTTTGATGTTCTAGATTTATGAACGGGATCAAGCATCGCATACGAACCCGACGATGTTGGACCATGCAACCATAGCCTATCCTCGAAGAACAGTTGCGCGTTCGAGGACCTGGAGCTGACACGAAGCACTGATTTCTGTCCACATGTATATACCCAAAGATCTCAGCCAGTAATACCGTGCCTCTGGGGGATAAGGCGTTCGAGTGGCGTCTGTGCCAGTAAGATTTCATAAATCCACTCGAGGCGTATCAGCAGACATCTGTCGCTTCTCTTCTCGGTCACAGGCGGACTCACGCCCTCGGCCCGATGCGCGGCAAAAACTAGTCCTATGCAAAAGCGGGTGCTGAATCGTGCATGGACGCGGTAGTAGGACCATATGCGGAGTGCGTTACACACCGGGAACTGAATGAGGTATATAATTCAGGCAACATGCTTCGCTTCGCTCGTCTGCATCTCCTGACCTTCGTCCACGTCGCGAGACTCTGGGAGGACTATGATATCGAAGACGAACTGCGCGACTCCGGAGTCTACGGAGCTCGAGCAGAAGTCGAAGGCTTACTCGCCCACACAGGCTTCCCTCAAAGAAACTGACGATGTTGAGAAGACAATCGTCATCCAGGAGAACGTACTGGATGATGTATACATTGTGGATCCTGTCGTCGAAAAAAGGTGTGTTCACTGTGAGACTCAATGATCCTGGCTCATGTATGGATGGGACATAGATTACTGAGAAAGATAGACCTCCGTATCATCCCTGCTTCAATGGCTATCTATACACTCAACTTCCTGGCCCGGGCAAATATTGTATGTCATTTTCCAAATCAGCCAACATGATTTTTGATCTTTGATTTTTGTGACTCCTTGACCTACAGGGAAATGCGAAGGTTCTAAATGCAGACAAAGGTCACTCTCTGGACCAGACGCTCCACGTGACCGACAAACAATACCTCGACGCGCTCATGATTTTCTTCATCTCGTACTCAGTCTTCGAAACACCTTCCAATTATATGCTCAAAAAGTTCTTCCCCTCTCGCTGGTTCGCGTTCCTCATGCTCGGATGGGGTGCCATGGTTATGATACTTGGTGGGGTGCAGAACTTTGGCGGACTCACTGCCGTGCGCTTTCTCCTCGGTGCCTTTGAAGCGGGGCTCTTTCCAGGGATCATCTACTTCCTGACATTCTGGTACCCTCCCCACGAGCGAGCATTTCGTACTGCTTTAATTGTGGCATGTGCCTCCATGGGTGGTGCGTTTGGAGGGTCGATAGCATTTGGAATAGGGAAACTGGACGGCGTGAAGGGTCTTGAAGGATGGAGGTGGCTATTTCTCATCGAGGGTATACCATCCGTCGCGTGTGCGATCCTGGTCTACTTCTTCTTCCCTGACTATCCGGAATCCGCCAAATGGATGTCACGAGAGGAGCGCCAGATGTTGATTCACAGACTCAAGGGCAATGCGTCGTTGGGACATGCCAAGATTTCATGGGCAGAGACCAAGGCGACGCTGACGGATTGGAGGCTTTATCTCCATTATTTGGCGTTCATCTCCATCTCTGTCCCATTTTCAAGCATATCGCTCTTCGCACCGACTATCGTGGCTGGCTTAGGGTATCAAGGCTTGAACGCACAACTCTTCACAGTACCCCCATTTGCCATTGGATTCGTCGTGACTGTACTAGTATCTCGTCTGGCGGATAAGTACAAATCATGGTCACTGGGATCCGCAGCCTCGCTAATGACGGCGGGGTTATCTTTTCTCGTGCAAGGTAAGCACCATTCGGCTTCCTGGCGCGTTAACGCTTTGATTCTGAATTGTCGTAATGTGATCTACCGCAGGCGCATTACCACCAACTTCATTCAAAGCGCGATATGCGATGCTCTGCATCGCGACTAGCTTCTCGTACTCCGCAAATCCATCCCTCCTCAGCTGGCTCACCGCAAACTTGCGGAACACAAGTGCGACGACGCTTGCGGTCCCCTTGAACGTCACTCTCGGGACCATCGGACAAATAATCGGTGAAGTAATCTCTGGTAGCTTGGTGACAATCATACTGAATGAACTCTGTCAAAAAGGTATCTACATCTACAAGCCACAGGAGGCACCGGGATATCCTACGGGGCATTTCACGAACGCGGCATTCCTTTTGGAGGCATCTGCGGTCGTGCTTGTCTTGCGCGCTATTTATGCGAGACGAAACCGTTCTTTAGCGGTTGGTGAGAAACCATGGAGTTTGTAGTTCTTAACCGGTGCGTTCTGAGACTCATGAACACTGTATTCCACGATGTTTTCAAAAATATTACTCGGAGTTAGACCTTCAACGTGGACTTCACGTGTATGTAAATGATCTAATGATGCCCCTTCGGAATAAGTGTAAGGAATGGTAAGTGAACGGTAGCTCACAATTGCAAGGACCCACAATGACAAATATTGGTCGCAAAATGTCCGGCTTTGTTCTGGCACATCATGACTCCCGCATATCCCCTCTCTGTCAGGATTCTGATCAATCTTGCTCAAATACTCTCTTGTATTCTACAAACGGATACCAATATCATTAGCGGGGATGCTTAGCAACATATGGATACAACATGACTTCGCCATCCAGGACATCTCTAGACAACCTATCGTGGTCTCCAGAACTGAGTACCTATCGGCGACATAACTCATTGTATTTCGATCTTTGAATACATGAATTTACACATATGAACTCACCGGGATTAGTCTAGTGTAGGCCGTTTACGACAGGACCTCCGAATAGCAGCAGCCTTTGTCACTGACATTCTCGTCCCATGGGACTCCTTGTCCGCGATCCCATGCGGAGCAAAAATAGGCGCGGACGAAAGCGGATGCACTGTCGCTGCGGCAAGGCTATAAACAGAGCGCGGCATGGTGGATCTTATGGACCATTTAAGAACGACGATCCCTATGCATTGCTGCAGACGCAGGGTCTGCTGCGGCTTCCCCTGTTGGCTCTACTCATGCCGCTAGACTCTGAGAAGAATCTCCTACCAATGGCCCGTGTGACTCCAGAAACTCCGGAGGCAGAAGACAAGGAGAGGGGGTTTTCGCCGACACCGAATTCTTTGAAGGCGGTTGACGTTGAGAGGACAATATGTGATCAGGAGGCAGATGTTTCAGATGATACCTACGTCATGGATCCTATTGCGGAGAAAAAGTGAGTCGTATATCAGACCCTGACTGCTTAAGCTCAATGATAGACGGGTTTGTGTAGACTGGTGAGGAAAATAGATATACGGATTATACCCGCGATGATGGCAATACATACCCTCAACTTTTTGGCTCGAGCGAATATCGTGGGTCGCCATATCAGTCCAACTTGAGATATGATTTACCATTTGTTGGACCACAGGGCAACGCTAAAGTGCTCAATGCGGACAAAGGTCACTCTCTCGACGAGACGATCCATGTTACCGACAAACAATATCTTGACGCACTCATGATATTCTTCGTCGCATACTCGATCTTCGAAACACCTTCCAATTACATGCTGAAAAAGTTCTTCCCCTCTCGCTGGTTCGCGTTCCTCATGCTTGGATGGGGCGCCATGGTCATGATCCTCGGTGGAGTGCAAAACTTCGGTGGGCTCGTCGCCGTGCGCTTCCTCCTCGGCGCCTTCGAGGCGGGGCTCTTTCCGGGGATCATCTACTTCCTGACATTCTGGTACCCTCCTCACGAACGAGCGTCCCGTACCGCTTTGATCGTCACGGGCGCGTCGATGGGTGGCGCGTTTGGAGGGTCGATCGCATTTGGAATAGGAAACCTGGATGGTCTGAGGGGTCTTGAAGCATGGAGATGGCTTTTCATACTTGAGGGTATACCGTCCGTCGCGTGTGCAATCCTGGTCTTTTTCTTCTTTCCTGACTATCCGGAATCTGCCAAATGGCTGTCGGAAGAAGAGCGTAAGTTATCCCTTCACAGACTCAAGGGCAACTCGTCATCCGGGCACGCCAGAATTTCGTGGGCGGAGACCGAGGCGACGCTGACGGATGGGAGGCTTTATCTCCACTATTTGGCATACGTATCCCAATGCGTCCCATTTTCGAGCATATCGCTCTTCGCGCCGACCATCGTGGCTGGCTTGGGGTATCAAGGCTTGGACGCACAGCTGTTCACAGTTCCTCCGTTTGCGATCGCGTTTGTCGTAACTGTGTCGGTATCTCGTATGGCGGACAAGTATCAGTCATGGTCCTTGGGGTCGGTGATTGCGCTCACTATGGCGGGAATATCTTTCCTTGTTCAAGGTATGGATCAGCTAGCTGTCCTCTTTATGTTTGACGGCGTTTCGATTAGTTCCAACTCATGGCTATATGTGGTCACAGGTGCATTACCGCCCGCGGCATTCAAGGCGCGATACGCGATGCTCTGCCTCGCATCTAGCTTCACGTACTCTGTCAACCCGTGTCTTCTCAGCTGGCTGACCGCAAACCTGCGGAACACGAGCGCGACGACGCTCGCGGTTGCCTTGAACTTCACTCTCGGGAACATCGGACAAATCATTGGTAAATAGGACTCACGAGTCTCGATGGGTTGATAGTTGCAAGGACGCTAACCTTGGTTTGCATCGAAAGGCGTCTACATCTATAAGCCCAGCGAGGCGCCAGGGTATCCTACGGGACATTTTACGAACGCGGCCTTTCTTCTAGAGTCGGCTGCGGTAGTGCTTGTCTTGCGAGTTATATATGCGAAGCGAAACCGTTCGCTTGCACCGGGCGAGAAACCGTGGCGCATGTAATTGTAAGACGGTGAGGATAGAAGATCTCTTCTTCTTTTATATACCTGAGGCTTACCGTATAGACGCACTAGTCAGACACATGTATCAGACTGTGATCCCGCCGCCTTCTGCTTCTCCCCCCCAGAAACTTGCTTCATTGTCGCAGAACCTACGTATTGCTGCTTGGACTCGGGCTCCACGGCCTAATTTGCTTCCTATGGACAAGACATTCTCTGTTTATCCTGACGTTCATTAGTTTTGTTACAAATCAATTTGGGAACCATAGGGATAAGCGATGTGAAGATGCTTGAAGGTCAAGTCAAGAGGAACTTAGAGGAACTGGAAGTCGCAGACGCACCGCTTACGGCCGGATCCTGGAAGATTGCGATCGGGCCGAGATCAGATTGTGCAGGTGCAAGGGCCTATCAGGGCCTGTCAAGGCCCATCAAACAGACGGCAGGTGCGTGTAGGTAGGTGTAGGTGCGTGTAGGAGACTTTGGGGCTCCCAATGACCATACAAGCGTGAACATGCAACGTGAGGAAAGCGATGCACGAAGTCTGAGCTTAGTTTCCGTCGGAATCGGTCGGATCGAGAATTTGCGATCTATTACGAGGCAAATTAGGATGCGAAGCCTGCGTATACTCGAGCTTCGCACTGTTGTGGAGTCGTTCGGTCTGTGCTCAGGTGCTCAGAGGGAAGACCCCTAACTGCAGGCAAATGGCGGGACCTTATCATAGCCGCGACATGTCGTGACTATTGCGGCGAGACCCATTCCAAGATGGTCCGGACGACTCGCTAGGCGGAGACGGCCGTGAAACCGGAAAGGGGAGTGTGGGGAGAGCCGTCGCGTGGCCGAGGGCTCGCAGTGGCGACGCGTGGCGCGAGCGGGGGCAGATAAGAGTCAGTGCGACAGCGCTACTACCCCTCTCATCCAAACCCCCATCAACCCCTTGACTGGTCGGTTGCAGGGTACTACTCTCCTCTCTCTCCACCGCTTTCATTTCTCTTTATACAATGCGCCTCTTCACCACCTCCTTGGCCCTAGCTGGCCTCGCGGGGTATGCTCTCGCTCACTCGGGCGGCGTCTCACGACGCAAGTCTCTTGGCTTCGGTCCTGTGCACCCCCAGGCCAAGTTTCACTCTGCACAGCCATATGTTACTAGTAACTTCTTGACCACTGAAGACCCGTTCGCGATTGCGAAGAGCTTTATGACGGCCTTACTCGGTGACCAGCTTTCTGCGACCAACACATACACTATCCGGAAAGACTCGTATACCGACAAGGCAACGGGCGTCACTCATGTGTACGTCCGCCAGCTCGTCGACGGACTCGAGGTCGCCGATGGCGATATCAACATCAACATCAAGAATGGGCTGGTCTTGTCATATGGAGACTCAGTGAGTGGACCATTCGCTGGCATAACTTTGGCGCTCATGTTCCCCCTAGTTCTTCCGCGGCGACAATGCCTTGATGCAACCCATGACTGAGGGACCTCATGTCGAATACTGCCGTCAGTTAGGTGATGAGCTGTCAGAACGCGATACTCTCGTCAAGAATTATAGGCGTCGTATGCAGGCCTCCTCCGATTCTGAGCAGGTTACATTCAATGGTGCAGCCGACGTCGAGTCCATCTATGGAGAACTTCCGCACCTCTACCAATCGAACTGTGCACACAAGGACCTTCCGTCGATGATGCCCGACAGCGGGGATTACACTGATCCGCGACACGCGCTCTTGCAGTTCATGATCGCTGCGACGCCGAACGAAGAGTTGGCGAGTAACATCAAAGACCAATACGAAGCATACTTGCAGAAGATGGTCATCAGCTCGGAGCACCACTTCGTTGGCGATCACGCAGCCACGGCTGCCGTGATCATCGACAATGTCCCCGATGCCGTCGCCCCTGTCAAGGCGAAGCCTGTGTATGTCCAGGTTCCCGATGGTGACAAGACTTCTTTGATGATGTCATGGAGGGTATGCCTGCTTCTCTTCCGTCCAAACTTGTGATTAGCGTTCTGACTAGTTGCCATCTTAGTTCGAAGTCGAGATGTCAGACAACTGGTACGAGACCGCCGTCTCCATGCTCTACCCGCACAATATCATCTCGGTCGTGGACTGGGCGTCGGACTCACCCATCCCCAAGAACCCGCCCGCACAACGCGTTCCCGCTACGTACAACGTCTGGGCATGGGGTGTCAATGACCCATCAGAGGGCAGCCGCTCCATCGAGAAGGAGAATTTCGATTCTTTAGCCAGTCCTCTCGGCTGGCACGTGATCCCGGCCGCGAGTGACCCGCTTGCGCGCGGTACCTCGAAGGGTGAGTTCGTCAACACCACGACCACTCGTGGCAACAACGTGCGTAATGCATATCTATGCTATGTTAGACACCTGTATCCTGATTCTTTTGTGGGGCTCGTCTCAAATTTAGGTCTTCGCGCACGAGAACTGGGAGGGTCTGTCCAGCTGGCTCCAGAACTACCGCCCTGAGGGCGGTGAGGGTCTCGAGTTCGACTACACCTACAACCCCAAGAAGACGGACAGCACCGATTCGAAGACGGAGGCGCAGAAGTACATCAATGCCACCATCACGCAGCTCTTCTACACAACGAACATGGTCCACGACTTGTACTATAGGTACGGCTTCGACGAGATCTCCGGCAACTTCCAGCAGGACAACTTTGGGCGTGGGGGTGCGGGCAACGATGCTGTGATTGCGAACGCGCAGGATGGCAGCGGGTTCAACAACGCGAACTTCATGACGCCACCCGATGGCCAGAACGGACGCTGCAGGATGTACCTGTGGAACACCGCGACCCCGTATCGTGACGGCGATCTCGAAGCTGGGATCGTCATTCACGAGCTATCACACGGGTTGAGCACCCGGTTGACGGGTGGACCGGCGAACTCGGGGTGTCTCGGCTGGGGCGAGTCTGGTGGAATGGGCGAGGGGTGGGGAGGTAAGTCGCTGCGAGTCCTTGTCGTTCCGCAGAGGATGCTCATGCAGCCTTTTGAATAGATTTCCTGGCTACAATCATCAGGAGTAACAAGGAGTACTCGGACTACCCAATGGGTGCGTGGGCCGCTAACCAAGCTGGCGGTATCAGGAACTTCCCATATTCCCTCGTGAGTGTACAATCCTCAACTTTTGTCGTTTGTCTATGTCTAACCAGGTTTCTTTAGAATGACACCATCAATCCCTCTTCGTACAAGACCCTCGACAAGTCCGGCTACTGGGGCGTTCACGCCATCGGCGAAGTCTGGGCGCAGATCCTCTGGGTCGTCTCGCAGCGCCTGATCGCCAAGCACGGATACACCGACACACTCTACCCCCCGACGCCGCTCGCGAACGGCACCATCCCCATCGGCGAGTTCTACCGCCCGCGCGAGCTCGACGCTGCTGGCAAGGAGAAGCCGCTCGTGCCCGCGCACGGCAACTCGCTCAGCGTGCAGCTCGTGCTCAACGGGATGAAGCTGCAGCAGTGCCGCCCGTCGTTCTTCGACGCGCGCGACGCGATCATCCAGGCGGACGAGGTTCTCACCGGCGGCGAGAACTACTGCGACCTGTGGAACGCGTTCGCGGAGAAGGGCCTTGGGAAGGACGCGAAGGTCGAGGGCCGCACGCCGTGGGGTGGAGGAATCCGGACGAACGTGAGTTGCTTGCTTTGTATTGTTGCTTGGCAGTGGTTGACGGGGCGGACGATCGTTATAGGGCTTCGACGTTCCTGCAGTCTGCAAATCCGGCAAGACTCCTGAGCCACCAACAGCACCCTCGCCTGCGCCCGGTGAGCCTGACGACGATGACGACGGCGATGACTGGCCATGGGCTTAAATATCCCATGATCTATTCTATCTCCTCGCGCTGAGGTTTCCGACTCGCAACGTAGAACGACGATCTTATACCTCCCGTAATTGCGTCATCTCGAGCTTCGGTTGGATATCACTACCACTCGTCATCCCTGCGCATGGACACTCGCAGTTACTGCCTCGGTAGATCGGCTCGGTTAGGATTAGAGGGCTCTCTTTTATTTGTTCATGTCATTTGTTCATGCTCGATCCAGTTACGCACGATGGAGTTGGTTGTACGAATATAGTTTGGTTGACATATTGATGGACAGGCGTCTGAGGATGGCGCACAAGTTGATCCCTTCGAGGGTTACACAGGGGAACTTGTTGCAAGGCGTTGAACGGTGCGCGTCCAATTCGAAGCCTATTTTGCAAACGACAGGGAAAGAGCTATGGGCGTCTATTAGACTGGGTGACTGACAGGCGTCTATTCATGATGTCACTACGGCGGAGTAGCCTCCGCAGAGTGCTCACCTCAGTCACCTGGCCTGTGTAGTCATTTCAAAGCCCTACACACCAGCCCATCTCCTGCCAACCACACCGATCCATAGAAACCTTCATAATTCATACAATAATCCTCGCAGGATCCATCGAGACCTGGACTCGGATTCTCAGCAACCAACCCTAGATCCTCGACTTTCTGCAGCCGACCTCCAATACCCGATCTAGACATCATATTTGCTGGTGCTAGCATGGCCACCTCCGCAGCTCCCATCAACGTGAAGTTGCTGCTCATCGGAAACTCCTCCGTGGGCAAGAGCAGCTTGTTGCTGAGGTTCTCGGACGAGCAGTGGTTGCCCGAGGATGAGTCGAGTGCGACGATTGGGGTTGATTTTCGGGTGAGTTCGTCCGCTCAGACCTGCTTTGTCTCTTCCCGAGCTGGTTTTGGGTAATGGATGCTTTCGTGATGCAGATACTCATTACGTTATGGTGGTAGGTGCATAAGATGGATGTGAACGGGAAGAAAGTCAAGTTGAGCATATGGGTGCGTCAATTATTTATCAGCTTTTATTACGAGCATTTATTGTGGACATGACGTCGCTAGGATACAGCTGGACAGGAGCGCTTCCGGACTATCACTTCCTCGTACTACCGCGGCGCGCAGGGCATCATTCTGGGTGAGCTAATACCTGGATTTCTTGTTGAGATATCGCGCATGGAGATTGACTTTGTTTTGTCTTGTGAATCGTCAGTGTACGATGTGGCGAACCGCGAATCTTTCGATGCGCTTCCACGATGGTACTCCGAACTCGAAACATACGTCTCTGAATCGGTCGTCAAGATCGTGGTCGGCAATAAAGTAGACAAGGTCCGTCATCTCCACTCATACCACATCCGTATTCACAGAAGGCCTTATAAATGAAATCATCGCATCTTGTTCGCCCCTACCCTGCTCGCACGCGAATCGGCACGGTCGACCCACTAGGAGTTCTCTCGCCAAGTCCCGACACACGAGGCGGAGGCCTTCGCGGAGCGCATGAACAGCCTCTTCGTCGAGGCGAGCGCCAAGACGTCGGTCGGTGTGCGCGATGCGTTCCGCAACGTCGTCGAGCGCATCATCGACACGCCGGAGCTGTGGGAGTCGTCCAAGACGAAGGCGCGCGGTAAGGACGGTGCAGGCGGAGGTAATGCGGGGAGCGGCAGTGGCAGTATGCCCGGGAACATCGATTTGAGTGCATCGAGTGGGGGCGGTGTGGATGAGGGCGGATGTGGATGCTGAATGTCCTTGGGAGACAGGATGGCCTTGATTCTGACGACGCTATTCCGTACTGGCTGGAGACTAGAGCTCGTAGACGACCACCACGCACAGGCGACCGTACACGTTCACCCCATACATGCACACGATTCATGACTGCCACGATTCTGCTCCTTCGTTCTTCAGCTGCTCAATTGCCACTTACCTTAGGCCTTATCATCTACTCGGGCGTCCCTGGTTACTCTTTTTTGTTCTGATGAATGTATACCCAGCATTGTATGATATGTAGATTCCCTTGGATGATTGCTCGAACGGAAACAGAAGGACGACGGTCTCAAACCCGACACACTCTGCAGGAGCAAATATGTATATAGATTTCTCCGCATAAACGGAATGTGGAGACTGCATGCAGATTGTGCGACCACTGACCAGCTCTCACGTGTCGGCAGGATTTGAGACAAACGCCTCGAGGCCACTTCAATAGGCTAAGCTACTGGGATCTGAGACATACAGATTGGCTCGCTCGTGTGCATACAAAACATCTATTCGGACGAGCAAACGTGCGTGCGTTGTATGCGCTTCACGGAGTGAGAGACAGATGGAGCGATAAACAAACAGGAGAGCGCAAGTCGGTACTTTAATGAATAATACAAGGACCAGGCGTCCATCGGTCCGGGCTTTTAGTAGGCCGTGCGAGCTGCAGGTGCGAGTGAAGACACAGAGGCGTGAGGCGTGAAGGGAACACAGAGCGGCCGTTGCGTAGGGGAACGTGCAAGGCGTGATTGAGTGTTGGACAATGGAGCGGTATGAGGGGGTTGTACGAAGAGTCCTCATTGATAGATAAAATTATACCTGTCGAGGAGACGATGGGTGCGATAAGTCGTGTGGATTGTATGATAACTACGTGTGGTTCTTACCGAGACAGCAGATGCGGAATAGCGGAGAGTTGAGGGCCATAGCTTGAACACAAGAACGCGCATAGGGAGAAGATAAGTAGAAAGGGGAGAACAGAAGTGCGTGAGTGCGCGATACATGATTGTTAGAAATACACCGTGTACACTAAAGCGGAAGAATGAAAAGGCTGAACCGAGGACTCACCGTGCGGCATTGTCGTAGAGTTCGAAGAGCGGGATCGCAAGCAGCTTCATGTTTTTCGGGACCGCGAGCACTTCTATAACCATATTGGTAGATTTGTCGGTGCGTTTTTGGAGATATCGAACGAAAGGAATTATGAAGAACGGTGAGTGCACGATTACTTACAATAAAAATGGATAGACGCACTGCGCTCAGGCATCTGAACAAGGAAGAGTTTTTTGCACTCCTTAGGCTTCGTGATATGTGCGGGGACAAAAGGGTACTGTGCACACGAAATGGTATCACGATTGTAACAGGCGCTCATAGCACTGGGAAGAGAAAGGTCACGCACCATGAACGTCTCAAAATTAGGGCGCCACCACTGGGCGAGGCAGTCACCAATCTCCCAGTCGTTGTCGACGCCATGGGACGCGTTGAACTGACGCGACTCGGTCGGCGGGGCCAGGCGGTCGTCTAGCCTACGCTTCAGGCCTTCGATCTCATCTTCACCGGGCTTCAGGTAGTCTCCCGGGCTATTGTACGCGTCAGATTCGCGTATGCAAGTGACAAGCACACGAAATGGAAATATATGAGAGGTTTAGGAGTGAGTTAGCAGGGTGGTAACGAGGCACGTACAGCTTGAAGAACGCGTTGGCAATTTGGAGCATGAGAATGTGTGGATGTCCATGGTCGTGTACGACGAGGATCCCTTCGACCGTGCGACGCATACCGAAGTCTTCATAGTTGTTCTGCAAGCGCTGTAGACGCGCTGAAACAGACGGGTCTTCTTCCGGTTGGGCCTCTTTAGTACTGTCCGAGAAAAGAGGGACGCGTAGGCGCGATTGGCACGTCTTTTGGAAGGGTACTGGAGGGCACGGGCAGCTTACCTGAACGTGAAGTTCGAGAGAGGATAGCTGAGATGGGTTTGGTCGCAGGATAGACATGAATACAGATTGAAAACATATTTCTACGCCAAATTAACGTACAGAGCGATTGTGTTCGACATGATCAATGTATCTGGAGAGCCGAGGAAGATAGGCAACGGTGTTTGAGGCCTGAAGGATGTTCAAGACGTTGATGGCCGCGCAGCGGGGCCGGCTGTTGTTGACGATGTTTACTGGTGTTTGCCCATCAGGGCCACAACTTCCTCCTGGACTGGCAGCTCTACGTTCCCTCTCGTGGCCAAGATGCATTGCACAACGGCACCGTACCATTCCATCCACAAGCACAAGCATAGATTGTGGCATCGAGGCTATTGAAGACCGTGTTACACAGCTCATAAGCGCTTGCCACATTATGTTTCAACTTCCAGCGCCAACCCGGTGTTCGTCTTCCGCGTCAGAGAACAATGAAAACATGTTTTACACCTACTCCAGGTCGTAATTCTCTCGTCTCCGCTACTGTCCAATACACGTCGTTCTGTGTCGCTTTTTTCCAGTTGTGTTCAGGTCGTCATGAGGAGAAACAATCGACGCTAGTCGACGCTCGCGACGCTCTTACGATCAATTGGATTTCTTCATATCCCGGATCATCTCAGCTTATTGGAGTTGTTGTCAGATGTCCTTCGGATCGTGGTTTCCGCGATCTCAACGTCTCGGACAACCGCTGTATCGTCATCCTGATTTGTCTTGGATTATGGTCGTTTCAACTAAACAATTTGCGAGCACAGGTCTCCGGCCACCACAACCCGTTGGATATGAAGCGCTCTGAAAGGTATAAGTTTGCATGGGTTCCTGTTTTACAAAAAAGCCCACCAATACTCCCCGGATCCCCACTCCCCACAGGGCCTATCCATTAATTTACCCCCGTCCTCAACTTCACGAGTATGAGGACCAACTGTAACATCCGGTTTTACGGTCTGCTGCTGACAGTCGCCTCTATCACTGGGCGCATTGCGTGCCAGGACTTGAAAAGTGATCTCACAGGCGCTGGTTTGACAGCACTGTTCCCGGGAGACTCAGGATATCAGGACGCAAGCAAGGCTTGTGAGTTCTACATACGGATGCTCGTGCCAATTTCTCTGGCTGACCAAATCTCTGTCGTAGACAACCTTCGATTCAATGTTTCCCCAGCTGCCGTCGTCTATCCCGAGAGCGCGCAACAGGTCGCTGCCGCCATTCAGGCGGGAGCGTCAACGCATACGCAGGTGGTCGCGCGCAGTGGTGGGCACAGCTACATCGCAAATGGCGTCGGAGGGAAGAACGGCGCCCTGGTGATCGACCTTAGCAAGCTCAAGAATATCACTGTCGATAACAACGCTGGCACGGCAGTTATTCAGACTGGTAACAGGCTCGGGGATGTCGCTCAAGCTCTGAATGACCAAGGCCGGGCACTTCCTCATGGGACGTGCCCATATGTTGGTGTCGGAGGTCATGCATGTACGTCAATTTTCCGCCTTGCCATTTATCGTTCTGATACAGGCCAATTTTCTAGCCTTTGGCGGATTTGGTTTTGCTTCACGCATGTGGGGTCTTACCATTGACCACATCATTTCTGCCGAGGTTGTTCTCGCCAACGGTACAATTGTCACTGCATCGAATACAACGAATTCTGATCTCTTCTGGGTCTGTCGCATGCATTTTTCTTGCTTCTCCCTCTCATCAGTCGGGTTCCCTCTGCTAGGCTATGCGTGGCGCAGGTTCTTCTTTCGGTATCACCACTGCCTTCACCTTCGCCACTGAGCCAGTTCCTTCGTCCGCGCTGGTATTCTCGTACAGCTGGAACGCCGTCAACGCCACTGCTCTCGCACACATTATCTCGGCCTACCAGTCCTTCGTCCAAACCGATATTCCCGCTACATTTGATGCAGAGCTCACTCTAGGCAAGGGAGGGTCTTCAAATACTGCCAGTGTCGAGTTTGTCGGTGGATGGTATGGCAAGCCGGCGGATTTGAACAGCACAGTGAAGCCCTTCCTCGACCAGATTCCTCAAAAGCCCACGGTAAGCATTACCGGCGGGACGTGGTTGGAGAGCTTGGAGAGCCTGGCGGGAAGCGACACCTTGAGCACCAGCGCTCCTGATGAGACGGATACATTCTACGCCAAGGTATGTGCTACCAAGCATGTCTGAGACAACGAGAATGAAACTTGGGCTCTTTTCTAGTCTCTGATGACGCCCGAAAACTCTCCAATGAGCGCTGCCGCTATCAACGCATTTGCATCGTACCTGACGCACCAAGGCTATACTTCTAACACGGTCAGCAATCCCCGTTCATAGTGTCAGGCGCTTGGGAGCGCTGGGCTGACATTGTGTGGTATTCTGGTACCTGTTTAGAACTGGTTCACGCAAATTGAACTGTACGGTGGCCCCAACTCGGCGATCAACGCCGTCCCCCTCGACGCTACATCGTTCGCGAGCAGGTCGACGCTCTTTACGATCCAGTTCTACGCATCGTCGTCTAACTACAGTCCGCCCTATCCCAATGTGGGCTTCTCATTCCTGGATGGTGAGCTCAGCGCCCGATCGAGTCTTGATCCAATCGACTGACGATTGCTGTCTTGTAGCTATGGTCGCGAGCATCGTCGACAATAGCCCATCTGATTGGGCGTATGGGTATGTTTCGTTTACTTTGCTGAGGATTTGGAAGCCAATCAGTTGACAACCGTGTGAATCAGTGCTTACACCAATTACATCGAGGACAAGTTGAACAACTGTGCGTGAATATCTGTTCCACACCGTTTCGCATGAGGCTCAATGCTAGGTAATACAGCGCAAGCTTTATACTATGGCTCGCACTACGAGCGGCTGCAGTCCATCAAGAAAGAGGTTGACCCCAACAATGTCTTCAACTTCCTTACTTCCATCGCTGAGCCCCAGTGATCATAGTCATGGTATCACAACTACGCTCTGCCATTGACACCCGTTCTCAATTTGTTAATCTTCCCCTAGTCTAAGACCCCTGACGAACAATGGCCTCCAATAGGTTTTCAGTCTATCATACTAGTTGACGCCCTACATTCGTTTCAAGATCGCTATCACGATTATCATATGTAAAACACAGAGCGACATCATTACTTTTTTTTTCTACTTCCCGGTGAGCCGACCGCTGCAAGAGGCTCAGCTTTCGAGAAATCGCCCCCGACCATGATCTCAAATTCGGAATTTCGACACCTTGAGTCCAGGTACTCTTGTGGATGTCGTTCTTTCGTCACTCAATCTGACTCACGCCACGGACATGAAAATGCCTCACAGCGACAGGTTATATGCACCCCAGGGGGGTCACTGCTTGATCTCAAACAGGCTCTCGATTGAGCTCTATCTTGCTCCCAATAATGCTCGATTCTAGAAGTTCTGATAACGCCTTCACGAGGAAGTCGATATGCTTCGGGCCAATACTCGCACGACACTCTAACACCGACAAAGGGACCCGTCGGCTGTAGAGCGTGCGCCTCTCAGCATAGGCTGACTGATTCGGAGTGTGTTCTGTGTTGAAACCCGTGCGAAGCGTTTCTGAATCCCGTTTGGCTGAGCCGCCTCAATCTGCTACTTGCTACCGGTACTCTCCTCAAGTGAATCGGTACAAGGAACATAATACATTCATTCATCATTCGCCATTCCCCACTATTCGTATACCTGAGTTGTGACTGGAAGTGTGCAGCAACATAAGCCCAGATCAATCGAAGTGCCATCCGCCGTCGACGCTGACCTACAAGTTCGTAGTGTGACCAAAATGTCAAATGGTGCTTGAATTTATTGGTGAGCAATGTACTTACAGTCTGACCCGTAATATAATTTGCATCTTCGGAGACAAGGAAGGATACCAAGTTTGAGATGTCCTCCGGCTTGCCGATCCGGGAAATGGACATGTTACTCAAGCCCTGTGAACCAACGATCCCAATGAGATCGCTTTGATGTATGCGGAGTTAAATGATGTACACTTTGGGAGAATTGTCCCTCAGGAAGACCCTGACTGACGGTTTCCCGTTCTATAGTCTGCACTGGATGAAGCGATGTGAGCAGAAGCCCACGGCGCGTGATCAGGACTACACACGCATGTCGGTATCGATGAACCCAGGAGCATACGCGTTGACAGTGATATTGTGTTTCCCGAACTCGACAGCTTCATTTCTGGTGGTTAGCATTATTTAGTATACCGTATTCGAATATTTCGTACCAGCATTTTGAGTCAGACCCCGCACCGCGAACTTTGTTGCAACATATGCGCCAAGGCGAGCAAACGGTCTTTTTCCGCAGAGGGAGGAAGCACCTGCATAGACGGCTGAGGAATATGGTCGACTCTTGAAAGCAATTGAGGGGGCAGACCAATGATTTTTCCGCCACGACCTTGGGCAATCATCTGTGCAGCAGCGTGTTTGTAGCAGAGAAAGACTCCCTTGATGTTGACATCATAAAGTTGGTCAAGGTCCTCGACGGTCGCTGATGGTATCCATTCATATAGAGTCAATGGCGTTAGAGATGGCACTCTCTGAAATGTGGCTTACTTTCAAGTAGGAGTTTCGTTCGAGCAATTCCTGCGTTGGCAATCATCTTTCCGTGCTCGTGGTTCAGTGAAGTGATTATCGGCACGAGGAATAATAAGAATGACTCACAACGTCAAGGCTACCAAGCTCACTGACCACCTTCGACACCATATCCTTGACCTGTTGTTCTACAGCAACATCCCCCACGACACTGATAGACCTTCGGCCCTTGGCCTGGATCTCCTCGGTTAAAGATTGGAGGGCAGAGAGATTGGACTCCAAATCATTGACAGCAACATCATATCCATCGTTAGCCAAGCGATGAGAGATAGCTCGACCGATGCCACGAGCTGCGCCAGTTACAAGAGCAACACCCTTGGAGGACATGATGCCAGAAGCTCAGATATAATACGGCACGTCGTAAGTGCGTCCTGATATTTAAGAAAAGCGCTTAGCAAAGAGAATTCAGTATGCCGCGCCAATGGATAGCTTGGGACATCTCATGACAAGGTCAGTAAACAGCACGAAGGACGACGCCTCCTGGTTTAGGCACGATTTCGCATGACCCACATCTGCGCCCGTGGTCCTGTGGTCTGGCTTTGATTTCCCTTCGGTGCGCAGCTCTGAAGCAGAATTTTAGCAAGTCACGATGTGCAGTCAGGGACTGAAGCAGCCAAGACTCTCGTAACATCGTGAGATCTAGAAAAGGCGTAAATGACAAGCTTTCTGGTACATGTGAGGTTGCAGGCATCGCAAAGGGCACTTGTGACCTGTAAAACGTGATTCAAAGCCAACCCCCATCGCTACTAAACTGCGTATCGGCCAAAGGATATGTCAGTCACGATGATTTGATGATAGTCTGCGACTCACTGTCTGCCCTGTGATATACCCCGCCTTCTTTGAAACCAAGAAGGATACCAACTCTGCAATATCTTCCGTCTCACCGAGGCGCGGGATCGCTAACGTGGAGATGCTCTGCATTGTATGAGTACAGGAACTGAATGTAAGATGTAACGGGTACATACGGCCTCTACAAATGCACCTGGCTCCATGTTCATTGATCGCTCAACACCTTCCACTGAACAAAATTAAGTGAACTTGAAATTGGAGCAAGAAATGGCTACCCACACATCTCGGTCTTGATAAATCCAGGGGCGTATGCATTGACCGTGATTCCATGCTTTCCCAACTCCATAGCTGCAGCGATATCATCAAACTTGCAATGCAATTTCCTCTTTAAAAAAGCTCCTCACCCGCTACTTGCGTGAGACCCCGTACCGCGAATTTTGACGCGACATAAGCAGAACCGAGTAAGAAAGGTCTCTTTCCAGCAACAGACGATGCGCCTACGAGGGAGATAAGATGAACGTTGAAAGCCAAACATACTGAGCAACATACCGACTATCCGCCCGCCTCGCCCTTGTGCAATCATTTGCTTTGCAGCATACTTATAACAAAGCATGGTACCCCTCACGTTGACCGCCATGGCGTTGTCTAATAATTCACTGGATGCTATTTCGCACAATGAGTAAGCAGCGGAGACGTCTCGACAAAACAACTGACTTTCGACCAAAGGGCTTAACGGGCAGATTCCAGCGTTGGCTACCATCTACAAATCCCTTGTTAAATGAAGCACAATTGAGAAGAAAAAAAATACTCACCACGTCCAGGCCACCGAGCTTCTCAACGACGAATGGGATCATTTCCTTTACTTGCACTTCTTCAGTGATATCAGCAGTGATCCTGGCAACATTTCGGCCCTTGCTTCCTATTTCTTTCGTTAAACTATCCAGCTCGGAAAGACTCGATTTGAGATCGTTAATGGCGATATCGTACCCGTCGTCTGCCAAGCGGCGAGCTATCGTCCGACCTATACCTCTAGCTGCACCAGTTACGAGAGCGACGCCTCTGGATGCCATGGTCCACTTTCTTGAGGACGGGACTGTGTGAAGTGGCGAACACTCCAGAAAACGGGGAGGTCATGAGCTTATACCGCGGCGATACGATACGACAGATATGATTAGCGTGGGAGCGTTGCAAGGTGGGTATGTACCCCTTCCTTCCATAACTTCTCAAGAGATTCAATAACTTCTACCTTGCTGGTCAGACTGCCTTGCATGCTCCACTATGCGCAAGTTAGGATGTCATTCGTACCTTGGCTACCGTCGCACTTTTTTGACACCCGCTGCGGATAGTGACAGCAGACCACATCCAGTTGATAAGAACACAGCGGTGCACAAGGGTCCACAGCAGCTATTGAATGCAGTATGACAGCGTCGAGTTCTTCATGTGAGAGGAAGAAGGAGAAGATGATGGCGACAGTCAACTCATGTCACACGCTTGCTCACACCGGCCGCCTAATATCATTCAATGTGACCCTAGTGTGCCGATGTTGACTCCGATGACGATACCGTTCTTCACGTTATACACCAACATACTCAGAGCTGTGTGAATACAAGGGAGAGCACGTCCGAACTATGACCGCGACTGTCATCGTGAGGTTTTATGAAGACACACTTTCACAAGTCTTTCACACCGCATGACAGTCATGTGACCATAATGTGCCGATACGAAGTTGACTCCGATGCCCGTATTGTTCCACATTACGCAGTACACAAACGGGGTCAACTATGCATAATTGTGCATAACTTTCCGCAGATGTTTGGAATGAGTTACAGAGTGCAGATTCTTTCAAGGGCCTGGTACTGCCGTGCCATTTGAGAGCTATTTCGCACCCAGCGGCTATGCATGCACTTCAATAAATCACGAGTCAAAAGAACATATACAAATGCCTAGAACTACATACGAACACCCCTGCCTAAGTCAGACCAGAGAGAAGCGAGCCGAGATAGTGATAAGATACGCTTAAGAGGGAGGCCTGTAGGAAAGTGAGAAGATCATTCACGCATCCGAAGGCGAAAGCACATACACAGCAGCAACAGAGGTAATCGGACCAGGGTCAGCCGGCAGGGTAGGGAATGGAGTCACTGCGCACTGAGGTTGACGATACGTGGTAAGTAAGATTACTTCCTCAACAGCATATTATGACTAACCGCTTGCTCAATGTCGTTCATCGTCAGGCCGGCAGGCAGGTGGGCAGCACCAGTGAAAGGCGGAGGCGTCGGGATCAGTTCCGAACAGTCAACCATCTGAGATGGGTCCTGTCCTATAACAGCTAGCTTGGCCATAGCTGCCTTGAATGCTGTTGTCATGTGCTCTAGTTGGTCTACGTGTGCAGACGCGTCAGCAATATTACCGCGATGAGGGGAGAAACGAGTACTTACTAACGTTGGCCTGCCACAAACAAGCAGTGCGGGAGTCTGACCCGACCCAGATTTATGAGGGCCTATCTTCTGTAGATGACTGTGGACAGACAGACCTCTGGCCAACTCCGAGTCCGATTGGAGACGCATCTCTCCCGCCAAGGGCGATTCAACTTCACCTTGGTTTCCACCAGTCCTACATAGCGAGAAGCATGAGGCAGAGACCTTCAGCGATCACGCGACACCTTACCCTGGGAAAAGAGTACCACGAAGCTGGGTCTCAATGAAGAACTGAGTATCAAACATCTCGGGTGTGGAGTCGAACGGAGTTCCTGGGATTGTCACGTCGACCTTATCCGCAGCAGCAATAGTATGCCTTAATTACTGATGTGAGCAGGTTTGGGATTTAAAGGATAGAATGCGCTTACGATGCAAGCAATGCAACGACTTCGGCAGTGCTGAATCCAGTATCAGCAAAGCGTGCTAAGATACTATCGACAGTAGCTGTGTATCAATGTGAGCATGCGCAAAGAAATCAATCACCACTGATCACCTTACCGAAGGGTTCAGGGACAGTCAAGTCGGGAGCAGGAGCCACAGCAGCAGGACGGCCGAGTAGGAAGTCCAGTTGTGGGGCACCGGGACAATTGCTGACGCCGACTGCACCCGCGAATTGAATGCTAGAGTCATGTTGATAGTCAAGCGGCAGAATATATGAACGAACTGAGGACTTACAAATCGCCAGGCGTGATATTGTGCCTAGCAATGAACGGCTTCTGCTCCTCAACGATCTCGTCGATGCCGTTGTTGGCATGGAATGCGGTCTCAATGGAGGAAAAGATGATGATAGAGCCGTCAGCGCCTCCACCGCTATTAGCAATCGTTTAAAATAAGTGCGAACACAAAAACTTGATTAATTCAGGAAACAAACCCGAAGGTGTCGGCAGCAACCGCAGAGAGGGAGAAGCCAATGGCATCGTGGAAAGTGAGGCGGAGCGATTCGTGCACGTCTTCACCACACTCGCCGCCGTCGAACAAATTCTCTTGGATGTCGTCACGGACAGCGAACAATGCGCAGCAAGCGGCGTTGGTAGCAGTATTCACCCCATCCGGGCAGGCAACGCGCCTTGTGATGGCGGCTGAAAACGAAGTCAAATCAATCGGACTGTGAGTTACAGCATAATTGGGCACCCACCGCTGGCAACGCTGATCAGAGATGCAAATGCGACGAGAGTTCCGAAAGCCATTGTAGGTCAATCTGTTCCAGTGAGCGAACGGAGATGTCCTGGCTGGTTCATTCTCCAAGCTCGCCCTTTTATAGGTAGGAAACTCGATATTTTGAGGAGATGAGAGAGACGGGTCGACCGTGAGCTAGATAGACACGGTATGCAGGCTCCTGTCGACCAATGATACTCGAGATTTGAAGAATTCTCCACAGGAATGGGCCTCTTGAGACCACAGACTACTAGCTTTCGCCAATGGAATCTGAGACATTCCCTCGAGACGCCAAAGGACCGGTTACGGCAGGTATGGTGCGGGTCTGAACGACCCATGCAAGGCAAAAACGCCCGTTGCGGATATCGAGGAAGTAGAGTTGGCACATGTTCGCTATAGATAGAAGTCATCCGGAGCGGAGATATTGGAGCTATAAGGGTACACTTGGTGGTGATAAATTTGTTTGATGTACAGAGCGCAGCTCTCGGTGAGTAACGGGTAGCTCTTGTTCGTCTCTGCGACCAACACCATGGAACTGGGGACGTCAGTGGGAAGGTGGCCATCATCACCAATTCAAGGCACTACCACATACTATGGTCAAGACTAGATTACTGAATTTATGTGAAGGCAGAACAATCCGAGGTGGCACTCAGTTACAGACCAACAGCTGTAACCCTTGGAGGAGGCTGATATTGAATTTTTACAATGACTCTTGAAGATCACAACGAAAACATGTCATAGTGGAAAGAAGACGCGTCAATCAAGGATAGAAGCCGAGCGGATGCTGAGTCTCACACGCTTTTCCATGTTTCACAGTCCGGAGACACAACGATCCTCAACCGATGCTTCCATTTGATCACAGTTCATGACCTAGCAAGTTCTTACAGCAGCAAACATCCTCTCAACCTGTAGACTGATCGAACAGCTCAGCAGTGTCATTGTATCTGAATGTGAAGACATACTTCTTCCCGTAACTATCAATCCGCCGATCCGTATATTCCAGTAGAGAATGTTGCAAGCACACGAGAATGAGTCCGTTCAAGTCCCTGCTGCAATTATCCACTGAATCTCCCACAATGCCGGTCAGATTAGATCTCCAATAATAGATGTTAGTTACATACCATGGGCAACGATATCATGTTGTCGTGATTCCTAGCGAACGACAGCCGGGTATTAGCCATGCAAGTGCCCATTGTACTTTATCGCATCACAGTATGTCTGATTGGTGCTGTGCTTGAGAAGAGATGGATGCTTTCCGTCTACAACTGAAAAGATGTTTCGCTTCGTTCACATCGCGCCTGGGACGCGCTTGAAGCTTATACAAAGCCGCATTGGAACTTTCGCGTAGATTACCTCCTCATATATAGAGAACGACTGTCTTGTGAAAGGTCAGCCAGGAAGACTAGGCTACTGGCAAAGCTTGGGCAAGTTAAATCCATGTCTGAAAGACGTCGCTCTTCTAATGACACATGATCCGGTCAGTCATGTGCTGAACGATGCTCTATTGAAAACGCACCTGAAACCCATGTAATCACTCGTCCCAGGTAAAGCTTTGCGTTCTGAATGTTTGGAGAAAGTTAGGTTGAGGCTGGTTGAAGACAAAATGTCGCCTTGATACGATTCCCACGCACATTGTGATAAATGTGAAACATGACATGCTTGACAACTTATTCACTTCATTCAATCAAAGGTATCGTGAGTATGGCAACAGGGAGTGGACAGCTTATTTTGCAATCGGATGCCGCGCTTTGACATAAGCGGCATGGCATACGACCCCAGAAACTCCTCCTCTGAGTTTTTATGGTCGAAATCTCAACTTAAGCATCAGTAAATGTACCGGCTAGGTCTGAAATTCCACTAGTGAGGTATGGAATAAGTATTAGCGAGAGATGAAATAGAAATACTAGCGGTGACCGGTGAGCCTGAGCAAACAGCCAGAGTGATATCGAATCCGAGCCGTTCTCACGCCTACCTGCGGTCAACCGCAACATCTGCTGCTCGTTTCTTCGAGCTCCTAGCTATGGGTTCCAAGATGCCTAACCAGTACAAGCCCCTACGTACGTTGAGCTAGTATGTCATGCGTGTGTATTTGATGAACTTTGCGCTTTGCTTCAGCTCCAGAGGATGATTTAGAACCTTGGATCAAGCTCTACTATCACCTTGGCCTAACGGATGCACAGGTCGCCGACTTGACGCTGGAGAACTTTGATCGTGATGTATATGGACTAGGGTGAGTAGATTTCAACTTACTAGGTTCCGGATCTCGACCAATGGACCTTGCTTCAATTTCGGGTCCAGCATGATTATGATCAACGGTAGGAGACCATGTTCATCATATGATACCTCGTATACATTATGCCCACTACTAATTTGTTTAACTTCTAATATAATGTCCATTTCTTCGTGTAAACATGAGTTATCTATAGACAACGGAGGCTTGATATTACTCGGGCGGGTTGCTTACCCCGTCCCTGGTATTTCATCTCTCGCTAATACTTATTCCATACCTCACTAGTGGAATTTCAGACCTAGCCGGTACATTTACTGATGCTTAAGTTGAGATTTCGACCATAAAAACTCAGAGGAGGAGTTTCTGGGGTCGTATGCCATGCCGCTTATGTCAAAGCGCGGCATCCGATTGCAAAATAAGCTGTCCACTCCCTGTTGCCATACGTGAGACAGTATGCTCTGAGTTATTTCCTTCTACTAGTCCTCATACCTTGCCCCCAAGCTTCAGGTAAACCAGGCGTAGTGCAGCGAAGCGACCATGAGAACAGAAGATGACGAACATCTTTGATGTCTATCAGTTCTCAACGCAAGGTGACCTCAGTCTAGGGTTTCCATGAATGTTATGGAATCGCTGGCAAAGAACCACAAAAAAGGTCACACTGAACGAAGATGATGAGGTCGGTAAGGTCGCAAACACTGGTTTTTACAGTGGTGAGGCTGTGTGTAGTTGCTGGGGTTAGATTGAAAAAAGCCTTGAGTAGAATCCTTCTCTATTCTCCTTTGCGTCTCTTGAACGATGATTGACCAAGCACGGAAAGTCAATACGCCGAGGGGCAGCAACGGTACAAGCATACTGCATGTACCTGACCCATGACAAACACAGAAATATATATACAAAATACCCATGGAGTACATACGAAGATGCCTGCCTAACAAAGAAACACTGGAAAGAATAGGAGAGATAGGAACGAGATGCGTTCAAGAGGGAGGTCTGTACCAATAGTGAGCAGAGCGGCCATGCATTTAGAGGCAAATTTGACTTACACAGGAGCAACCGAGGTTATGGGACCAGGGTCAGTCGGCAGGGTGGGGAATGGAGTAAGTGGGCACTGAGGGGAGGCGTATGATGGTCATCAATAGAAGTAGCCTGCAGCAGCATTCATCACGACTCACAGCTTGTTCGATATCAGCGCTTGTCAGGCCTGCAGGTAGGTGAGCGGCACCAGTGAAAGGTGGAGGCGTCGGGATTAGTTCCGAACAGTCGACCATCTGAGACGTATCCTGTCCTAGAACAGCCAACTTTGCCATAGCCGCTTTGAACGTTGATGTCATATGCGCAAGTTGGTCTCATCGGTGTAAAGACGCATCAAAACCATAAGCGCGATGCAATAAGAGTTCATACTCACTGACGTTAGCCTGCCACAAGCAAGCAGTGCGATTGTCTGAGCATGCGCAGAGTCAGTAAAACCTATCGACAAAAATACGTGAACAGACCTCTAGCCAATTCCGAGTCCGATTGGAGACGCAGCTCTCCTGCCAAGGGCGACATGACTTCACCCTGATTTCCAGCAGTTCTACATGACAAGATAATGACAATATGCATGAAGCAGACCCGAAGAAAAAATGAGAAGACTGTCGTACCCTGGGAAAAGAGTGCCACGAAGCTGAGTCTCAATGAAGAACTGAGTATCGAACATCTCAGGCGTGGAGTCGAACGGAGTTCCTGGGATCGTCACGTCAACCTTATCCGCAGCAGCAATGGTGTGGCTTGTAAAAATATGAGAAAGGTAGCGACGTAGAAGTCAAATGAACTTACGACGCGAGCAATGCGACGACTTCAGCAGCATTGAAGCCTGTGTCATTGAAGCGGGCCAGGATACTATCAACCGAGTCTGGTGATATTGATGTGAGCCTGCAGAAAGTAGACTACTATGATTGGTTTAGTAGTCTCACCGAAGGGTTCAGGGACGGTCAAGTCAGGAGCGGGGGCCACGGGGGCAGGACGACCAAGCAAAAAGTCCAGCTGCGGGGCACCGGGGCAATTACTGACACCAATTGCACCAGCGAATTGGATGCTATGGACAGCGTCGCTAGTCAAAAAACATGTTTTGTAGAGCTGAGCTGAAAGGACCTACAAATCGCCAGGAGTGATGTTATGTCTAGCAATGAATGGTTTCTGTTCCTCCACGATTTCGTCAATGCCGTTGTTGGCATGGAATGCGGTCTCAATGGAGGAGAATACGATGATGGAGCCGTCAGCACCTCCACCACTATTAAATTTAAATTGAGGTGAGATGGAGACGTGGATACACAGGATAAAATGGGGACACAAACCCGAAAGTGCCCGCAGCATTAGCAGAGAGGGAGAAGCCAATAGCGTCATGGAATGTTAGACGGAGTGACTCGTGCACGTCTTCACCACACTCGCCGCCGTCGAACAGATTCTCCTGGATGTCGTCCCGGACAGAAAACAGTGCGCAGCAAGCAGCGTTCGTAGCGGTATTCACCCCGTCCGGGCAGGCAACGCGCCGCGTAATAGCAGCTAAAGATCGAATGAGAGGTACATTGAATCAAAGCATATCAATAGTACGGACCGCTGGAGGCACCGATGAGAGCAGCAAATGCGATGAGAGTTCCGAAAGCCATTGTAGGTCTGCCTGTTCTAGGGAGTGAACTGGGGTGTCCTGGTCGACTCGATCATCAAAATGCATCCCTTTATACCCCCAAAATGCTACTAGCATCCTGAGGGAGTGAGAGAGACGCGGATTCGAGGTACACCGTTCGGAGACCCTTGGTGAGCAGCAATACATGAGATTTGAAAAATTTCCACAGGATCGTGTCCCTACGAAGCATAGTTGCTAGCACTTACCAATAAGATCAAGGGCATTCCCTTGGGACACCGAAGGACCGGTCATTATCAGCTACTGCGCTGGCCAAAAAAACCCATTAAAAGCCAAGATGTTCTTTGCGAACATCGAGAAAATGGGGTTGGCACATGTTTACTATGAATACACATCACATAGAGCAGACACAATATAAAAGTCATGGCTTACGCAGTAAAGACGACTTGAATTGGTCCACAACCTCCCAGTGAACGAGTAAGGGGGTAGCCCTCTTTCGTCCGTCACCCCAAAACCTGAGATAATCAGTGGGAAAGTGACCATCACCATCTTCAAGCAACGCCTAAGATGATGGTCAACGTGCAGATCCGCTTTGCGATTGAGTGAGAAAGGTGTAGTCAGAGGCGGTATTCGATTATATACCGACCAAGCACAGAAGCTAGTATCAATTGACTGGATGAGATCGAATTTTATCGAGTGATTCATTGAGACTTTGGAACGCCTATGGGAAGTACACTAGAAAGAAGGCACGTCTAATGAGGTTAGCATGATCATATATTGTACTCCAAGCGTCTCTCACCCGGCTAACATGTTTCTGCGTCCCGAACAACCCGAAGGTAATCGAGAAATCCGCTCTCCATTTCCACTTGATCGTAGTAGAGTTTTGCCCCAGTGGTCGGTTTCTTGTTCGGTGTACTCGATTAGCTTGACACCACTGACATATATGAGAATACTCCTACACCTTTCGCCATCAATTAGCAGGGATCATGTACAAAGCTGAAAGAGATGGACTTACCATGCCAAAAGCTCTATAAGATGCAAGTCATGTGAAGATCAGTCCAAATGAGTCTCGCCTTGGTTATCTGGAGAACCTCTCACAACTAACAAGCAAGATTAGAACGCCAAAAATAGACGTTGATCACATACCATGGACGCCGATATCAGCTCACAGCTCACCTGTACTGACGAACGACAGTCAGGTAACAAAGCTCTGGAAGGGTGCCTGTATTGCATTGCGGCATGGCCGATTGGTGGCATACTTGGGAGCGCATAGTATGGCTTTCCATACGATGCTCTTAAGGCAACACGATCTCATTGTCATACCGCCAGTGAAGCGCTTACAATGTGCTCCCCTAAACCTTGGGTCTACTGACCATGACCCCAAAGTTGAGGCGAGCTTGACACGTAAGAACCGAACCCATGCTGTATACAAGTTCAAAGCACGGATGTAGGTTGAAGTAGAGTTGCCGTAGTGAAAGTCCTTTCGCGGTGAAAGCGGACACCGGGCATTGCCCCTAATAATCCCCTGCGGACATTATGGTTATATAAGCAATATACCCGGAACATCCCGCGAATATCCTCAGACCCTCCATCGGCTTATTAGAGGTCTGTTCAAGATATAGTCACAACATACCCTGAATATCCCTGGAGCAATATTCGAGGCCCAGTATATTTGCAGCATATTTCGGGTATAATTGAGGTGAAGAACATTTATTTACCGCTTTTAAAAGCACAAATAAAACATGTATTTAAAAATAATCAAATACAATTAAACCATTGCGGGCCACACGACGATCTCAAGGCGCGCGAGGGATCCACAAAACATACCTCGGAAGAAAAAATCAGGGCGAATCCCCGCTGGAACGTTACTAACCTCGTGGTCACAAATCCACATCACAGCAGCGGTGCAAAACGGTCTCCACCCCATCACCCTCACCACATATACTCGTCCCTGTCCCCTAGCTCGTAACCTGCACTGCGAGGTGTTATTCATCAGTACCAAGAGTCAGAAGCTAGTGTTAGACGGAAGTACGTACCAGGCAGGCCAGAGAACCCTCCGTAATCGCTCCTCCAGGCCCTCATCAATCCGCTTTCCGATGGAGAGAGCTCCACCGTCCCCACGTCGGGACGACCCAAAGAAGCGTCGTGTCGAGCCCCCCACAAGTTCGCAGGCAGTAGGGACGCACAAGCGCGGCCCCTCGGGGACAGGGAAACCAGCCCCTCGTAAAAAGGATATTTTCAAGGCGCCGCGTTCGAAAAAAGGTAAGTTTCTAACGATGGTAAATCAGATGGATCAACGTACTGATCGGACGATGGGCCTGCTGCTGCGCATGATGTGCTTGGGAATGCTGATGCAGATGTTGTTGCGCCTGCTGATGGGCGTGCTGATGCTGATGCTGCTGCTGCTGCTGCTGCTGCTGCTGCTACTGCTGCTGCTGCTGCTGCTGCTGCTGCTGCTGCTGCTGATGCTGATGCTGCTGATGCTGATGCTGATGCTGTACCGACCCTCACGCGCCGGACACCTAGGCTGATTCTGAAGCCTCCCCGTGCACCCGCACCCGCGCCTCCACTGCCTCCGCCGGAACCCATCCCACCGAGGCTTGAGAGCGCTCCCCCCGTGCCCACCCTTCATTCCGTGCTCGCTGCTCACGCGTTGAAGACTGCGCTCGCATCCATGCACTCACAGCCAAGTAACCTCCCACAATCACAACAAAGCACGCCTCGACACGAACGCACTCCTGCACCGAGTGTCGAACCTCGATCTGAGACCATGCACGAGAGCGCACAGCCGGCGTCTGGTATGATCAAGCCACCGTCAGCAGTTCCCGCACACAACGTAGGACGAGGAACATTGGTGCGAGGGCGAGGGAGTACGCACCCAATACCGACAAGGAGCATCGGTCGAGGGCTCAGCTCCCAGCCTCGAAGCACTCCGGCTCTTGGCATGAGTCGCGCACCAACACCTCTAAGGGGCAAGGCTCACGCGACGGCCACAGGAGCGGTCCAAGCAATTACGAGGGAGTCCTCGCTGGCCCCGATGGAATCCAGTGCAGCGGGGTCCACAGGTGAGTATCCGTCCATGGACAAAAAGATCAACAGCTCATTAGTATATATTCAAACAGATAAGAAAGGTGCTATAGTAAAAAACATACTTGATAGACTCTCGAAGCTGGAATTCGATTGGCCGAGGGTTGAAGGCATGGTGGAGGAGATGGTCGATGCATTTCCGAGCACGCTCATAACGTCCATGAGCCGGGAAATGAAAGTCTTACGAGGGGAGTTGACCAAGGCCACAGCGAAAAACGATGAGCTGGAAAAAAAGTTAGACGAGATGAAGCGGGAGATGACAGACTGGAAGTTAGGGATGGAATCCTTCAAGGCGGAGGTGAACGGGCGGAGGGAAGGGCGAGATAACAAGGATGGCGGAGTCCATCGCCATCCCATCCTGTCGGTAAGTGACAAATATAAAACATCAGGCTTGGCACTCATGGCGAGGGGGGCCCGGTCGACATCAGATGACGATACGGAACCTGTGCTACGATTGGATGAATATCGCACGAGATAGTACGATTCTTCCGGAGCCTCTCCCTATGAACGAAATAGGGGAGCGTGAGTACTGGATGACTCAGGGCGAGGGAGAAGATTTGAGGAGGATCTTACGCCCGGGATGGAATGATTCGTGGTCTGCCAACGAGTCAGGGTGGGTGAGAGCTGTGGCGGAGACCATCGAAAGCGACGGTGCGCGCTGGAACCGGAACGCGAAACAGGAGGAGTTAGCGGAGCTCGGGTATCCTGCGGTCGTGGAAGCAATACACGTTACCTTTTCGAGTTGGGTTAAGGCGTACAAGAAATCACAGAAGGCGGCGGGGGATCAGTTCATCCTGAGGCAGAAGCACCGTCGGAACGCACGCAAAGTGGCAGTGAGTTAGATCTCGATCGTCGTGAAGGGGCTGCCATGCTTACCATTGCCTGTTCAGAAAGCGAGTGTTCGCAAAAGGTTCCGTGCGGCGGTACCAGACGCTGCGGGGCCTGAGTGGGAATTCATAGGAGAAACAATGTATCAGTCTACTGACGAATCTGAGGAGGAGACACTCACAGGGGAGGGGAGGCAGACAGCTGTTGATCCAGACACAGAAGACGAAGGCCCGATCAGTCGCAATCTGCTGACCGGCCATGGGAAGCCGCGGCGCCGCAAACCTGTGTCTCAGAAGCCATACGTTACCCGCGCACCGTCGTACCGCGCTCGAGAGGTAGAGAAAATGTTAGGGTTCAATGCTCACTTTATTGAGTGTCCTCCACACGGCAGGTCAATGACATCCTCGATGAAGTTGATGCGGTAATCGCAGAGAGTATGAGCGTGCGCGCGCGCGCGCGCAGTACTCCGAGGGAGAAGGGCTTACCTGTTGTCAAGAAGATGGGGAAGCCAAAAATCCATCGCACCTTGGTTGATCCGGACTGGCTTGAAGATCACGCGGAGGACGATACTCCGCTGCGCATCCAGGAAATTGAGGAGGAACCACAAAGGGGGTGCGACGCAGATTCCGGGGAGGAAGAGGGTATGTATGCCGATCCGGAGGAATATTATGATGGGGGAGATGCTTGGGGGGGGCGTGGTCATTCATTGGAGGAGGAATATTCACCAGAGGGAGACATGTGACGTACGTTGTTTTGTTTTTCTTGATCACTCGTCGACCACATCAAAATCATGTGTTTCGGGTTCCTGTGTCAACTGCCGATTTCGCGTGAAGAAGTGATGACACAAAATGAAATTGAGTGCTTGCATGATCCAGTGAAATTGTGACCCATGCATGACCATGGTCACGGACAGGCACCTCCGCGAGAGCAAACAAACCGCACAGCCGGGTTATTGCAATGACTTCAGGGGCCGAGAATTCATTGAAATTCCAAGTGAAAATGCCAAGGTCGATGTGCCTGTGTGGGGAGTCGGTGCATGGGAGAGGTTTACATGAGATTTTATCACTTACTTGCTGAACCACGGCATCTCCGGAACATTGTCGTCCTTGAAGCGCTCGACAATCGCAAGTGTGGTTGACAACGGTGGTTTAGTTGAGTCGCGCCGCTCGTGCTTGACCAAGAGTAAGTAGCTGATGCGCACGGCCACGCGACCGTCGATGAAAGCGAATGAAGTGCCCTTTCCTCGGCTTGAGGTACACGCGCCGAACCGGGTGCCATTGACTTTGACGTAGGAGAAACATTTAACCTCGGTCGCTACGAAGGGCTCGCCGGATCGCCAGTTGCCCGATTTCGGAATTAGGTTGACTTCCGATTGCCAGAGTGTGCGTAAATACTGGAAAACGAGCTCATAAACGGACCTCTGGCGAATTTGAATATTATTGAGGTTTATACGCTTCCCTCCGCCTGGCAGCTGTACTAGAGAAGGCGAATCTGTCAGTAGAACACCCTCCGCGTGGCAGCTGTACTTCATTTTAGTAGAGCCAAGAACTTACCACTAGATGCTTCCGGATGGTCGCGACTAGCGATCGTATTTAGCAGAGAACCCCTTGTGCGATGGATCTTCTGGTCTCCCTTCAAGTAATTCTTCAAGAGCTTGATCGTGACAAGATCTTCCTCCGTCTTGTCGTCCAGATCTTCAAACGCACGGACCTCGATATTTGTTTCAGTTACTTGCCGGTTGAAGAAGCACTAGAACCTACTGAAACTCACCAAATCATGTATTAATATATTTTTGACCCAGCTTCGCATCATCGTCCCCTCGAGTTCACCCCCTGTGTGTCCGTTTGTATTTACCTTGACAAGGCGGCCATTGTTTGATTCATGTCCATACAGCCAGAAATTATAGACCGGCCCTAGACGATAAATGAAAAGATCTCCGTGAACGAGAAGGTGGAAGTACGGCGTGAGATGACAACACATGCGCGACCATGATCGGCATGCGCGCGCGTGGAGTTCTTGTGCGCGCCGAGCCTCGTCTGGCGATATCGCCTGTGTTGTCCAGATTCTGATTGCCGTGCAAGCATCGATGACAGTGTTGAAATGACGCAGGTAGTTGCGATCCATGGATAATTCATCGAGATCGAAATCGGCAGGCTCCACCGTCTCTCCGGCCTGTCGCGCGAGGTGCATCCGAAATGTTTTGCGCCGTTCGCGGAGGAGCTTCTCGGTCTTAGCGAACGCTGCGCCGGCTTTCGTCCTTGAACTTGGTTTGGGTGAGTTGCGGTCTGGAATCTCACCATTCTGTTGCCACGCGCAATACAAGGCCACCGGAAGGACTGTCGCCAAATTCCGCCACTGGTCCGCCTTCAAGTTGCCCGAGATCTGAGGGTCAGTGTCAGCGCGCAAGCCTCATCATTGCAAATCAGGGAAACCTTGGTGGGCACTCTACTAATCGTAGACGGCCAGCGAATCCCGCTGAGAAATGCCTCCAATTTCTCGTAAGGATTGTTTGTCCGACTACGACGTGTCAGCATTCCGCCGACAACCAAGATCTGTTGCACGATGTGTTTGACTTCCCCTGTGAAAGCCATGAGTGATTAGCAAGTATTTTTACAGCGGGAATAATGCTTACCCAGGAAGACGCCATGCATAAAATCAATCGGAGAATCCCGTGCCGGCATCCACCCAGGCAAAGCTGCGAAAGTGGACCAACTGACCCCGCGACTGCTTTCAATTCTGTCGCGCTCGTCTGTGTCTGCCTCCTTCCAACGGTGCGCATATTTGACGAATCGATGGTCATCGCGCATGGTGAATTCTGAGAAGAATTTTGTGAGGCAAACCGGCACAGCGATTTGAACATGTGAGGAAGACGCACTATCTCGGTTGAAGCAATCCTCGGAGACTAGAGAGGAAAAGGGTTGATAACAGAACGTACACATGAAATCCTCTGATTTGATACCCCGGAGACCGGTAATCTTGCGGCTCGCCGGGATATCAGAGGTGTTGATATACAGCTTCCCGTTCACAGGGAACTCGTCGGTATCAGGTTCCCCGTGAACGCGCATGGTAACCCCTATGACATCCAATATCAGTCATTCTTCTTGCCCTCATGGATCGAGACTCACCTCTCTCAAGTCGTTGCAATTCGTCGACGAGAGGCTCCGTGATGTAATTGAGTTGCTCCAGTGTCGGCTCGTGAGGTCCTGGAATAACACAGTAAAGTATTGTTTCTTGCGGTAAGAAGCGCTTCGCGCGTGGATTGTTGAGTATCGTCACATAGATCGCGCCGGTGGAGTGCAGACGCGATCGCTTCGTGGGAGAAAACCTGGAAGAGAACTGATGAGCAGTTACAGGGCGAACAAAAATAAGGCACGCGTACCAGTCTATATTGACAGAGAAAAGCAGTCCACATGGGAGCGAGACGAATCGCTGGACCTTCTCTTCTACCAATACGTCCTCGACTCCCCACCGCGATACCGCACTGCTCACCTTCCGACGTTCCAAACCCCACGACACTGCGCGCCAACCCCAGCCGTCAGTTATATCCCCCATTACCCAGTGGACATCCTCGTATGCGTCGAGAGGGTCGGCGGGTTCGTGCAAGGGTGCCACATGGCCGACATCGTCTAGCCCTGGTATTCTCCAGTGTTGGAACTCCTCGTATTTCCCTGGTCGAAGGAGGAATAGTTGAATCATTGCAGTGATGGGTGCTGTCGGCACGACTCTGAGGGGTGTTCGTTTGATCTGACCGTCAGTGAGCTCCTTGACGCTGTAGAGTTGCCCCATGCACCCAGGGATTGTACAGGAGGCAGAGTTGAGGTCATAGAGGGCAGATGGATGATGTCGGGCCCAGCAAGTACTACACAGAAAGTAGTAGACAATAAACTGGTTGGGATCAATCCGCAACCGTCGTTCCGCAGTCTGCAGTGTGTTAAGACCTGGTCTTCGCACGTGATGTGTCAGGAGGCTCCTAAGTCACTTGAGGGAATATGCCAAATCCAAGTCCGTCCGATGAACACGCCACTGGCTAGTTTGACGCGTAGGTCGGGATGGATGAGGGTCTCGTGATAGTACTGTGATTCCAAGTAGGCACAAAGGTTCTCCCACAGATGTGGAGGGACGACCTGATGCGGACCGGGATGACAGTAGATATGCTGCCCGTCAAAGCTGAGGTAGAATACTGCTAGTCCTGTGTAGAACGTAGCCAGTATTGATACAGAGCTGGACGGTTGAGGACGATGAGAGAGGGAAGCACAAGTGCAAGTTAAACCGATGTTTAACACAAGTTCTATTTGACTACCCAGGGCTGGCCGTTAAGGCAAAGCTCTAGGTGTGGCAGAGGTATGGCTAGTACCAAAGGTCAAGAGTAAGAACAGGTAGTGGTTAACAAAGGTGAACGAGCTAACGATACTAGTATCTGGCTCGTTCTATTTATACGCGCCGCTGCTTAGGGCAGGATCGACGATCAAAGAAGCATGACGGGTGTCAGTGTTAAGC